>JASVEL010010830.1:0-63530 GCA_032618575.1 Nicotiana noctiflora | reverse complement strand
GCTAAGGCCTGGACATTTAGAGCAAATGGTCTCTGACTGACCGGAATGAATGCAAGACTACCCATGCCGGCAGACTTTCTACTCAATGCATCGGCCACCACATTAGCTTTATCTGGGTGGTATAGAATAGTCACATCATAGTCTTTTAGCAACTCTAGCCATCTTCGCTGACGTAGATTCAACTCCTTTTGCTTGAACAAGTACTGTAGGCTTTTGTGATCAGTGTACACCTCACACATCACACCATATAGATAATGCCTCAAGATCTTTAAGGCATGAACCACTGCTGCTAACTCAAGATCATGCACTGGATAATTCTTCTCATGTATTTTTAACTGCCTCGAAGCATAAGCGATAACCTTACCATTCCGCATCAATACCGCTCCAAGCCTTGTACGAGATGCGTCATAATAAACTGTGTAAGGCCCTGAACCCGTGGGTAGTATCAGCACTGGTGCGGTTGTCAAGGCTGTCTTGAGCTTCTGAAAGCTCGCCTCACACTCCTCTGACCACTGGAACTGGGCACCCTTCTGGGTCAACATGGTCATCGGGGCTGCAATAGAAGAAAACCCCTCTACAAATCGACTGTAGTAACCTGCTTATCCCAAGAAACTCTAGATCTCAGTCACTGAAGTTGGTCGAGGCCAATTCTGGACTATCTCAATCTTCTTTGGGTCCACCTAAATACCTTCCACGGATATGATATGGCCCAGAAATGCCACCGAACTCAACCAGAACTCACATTTCAAAAATTTGGCATATAGCTGATTATCCTTCAGAGTCTGACGAACCACTCTGAGGTGCTGCTCGTGCTCTTCCTGACTGCGGGAGTATACCAGGATGTCATCTATAAAGACTATCACGAACAGATCTAAGTAAGGCCTGAACACCTGATTCATTAACTCCATGAATGATGTTGGGTCATTGGTCAACCCGAAAGGCATGACCAAGAACTCATAATGCCCATATCTAGTGCGAAAGGCTGTATTAGGAATGTCAGCCGCCTTGATCTTCAGCTGATGGTAGCCTGACCTCTAGTCTATCTTTGAGAACACCCTCGCTCCATGGAGCTGGTCAAACAAATCATCAATCCTCGGCAGTGGATACTTATTATTTATTGTCACTTTGTTCAGTTGCTGGTAATCAATACACAGCATCGAGCCTTCTTTCTTCTTCGCAAACAATACAAGTGCTCCCCAGGGGGAAACACTGGGCCTGATAAAGCCCTTCTCAGGAACGTCTTGCAACCGATCTTTCAACTCTTTTAACTCCGGCGGGGCCATACGATAGGGTGGGATAGAGATGGGCTGAGTGCCCGGTGCCAGATCAATACAGAAATCAATATCCCTGTCGGGTCGCATGCCCGGCAGGTCTGAAGGGAAAACCTCGAGAAACTCCCGTACAATAGGGACTGACTCAATAGAAGGAACCTCTACGAGACTGAGGTAGCCTTGCAGGCGTCCGCACACCCACCGTCTCTTCTTATGTTTTCATTTTTACTTTTGCCTTATTGTTTTTGAGACAGACATCTCTTATATTTTTTTTCAGACTCTTGTATTTAGTTTATTCTTAGTGGTTCTTGAATATGTGACACCAAATCTTGGGTAGAGGATATCGTTGAGTATTCCAAATTTATTCAGACTTATAAATTAGACTTTCGTATTTATTGTTGTTATTATTATTGATGCTATAAATTGTCATTAAAATGGTTTTACTAATAAAAATGGTAAGTTGGCTTGCCTAGCTACCACTAGTAGGCGCCATCACGATCCCAATGGTGGGAAATCTGGGTCGTGACAAGTTGGTATCAGAGCACTAGGTTACATAGGTCTCATAACTCACGAACAAGATGTCACGACCCCAGTTCATCAATTGCGGCACCTAGTCTTCGCGGCTAGGTAAGCCTAACACATTGCAGAAGTAATAACAATTTGTGGAAAATTTATAATCGAGACTAAATATCATGAATAATATATATAATTGCTGCCTGACACACACACTTTAACACTTCATATTCTAAAACTATCCCAAAGACCCGAAAACCCACGGGCATCATAGGCTAAAAGAAACATAAGTTACGGCTCTAATATCAAGAATATCTACAACAACTGAATACATGAAATGGAACTGCTAACTACAAGATAGAGTAGAAGGAGACTCTTCGGTCAGTGGGCACGGCAGGATATACCTCAAGTCTCCGAATATAGCACCTGGATCACTGATAGTATGCCCGACCAGAAGTACCTAGATCTACACATGAAAAATATGCGCAGGAGAGGCATGAGTACACCATAGCGGTACTCAATAAGTGCTAAGCCTAACCTCGATGGAGTAGTGACGAGGAAGGTCAGCGCCCTACTGAGAATAAATATATAACAATAATAAATAGTGAAAATCAGGGAATGATCTGAAATAACGATAAAAATAGGATAGAAGATACAAGTCAATGACAATTAAGCTAAGTGAGAAAATTAGGACAACCAAGTATTCCTCAACTGTCCGGTGGATTTCGCGGGAATTGAACCCGTAGTCCATCACATTTAATATCTAAGATCTCCCGGGAATCGAACCCGTAGTCCACCTTATCAATAGCAAAGGATCTCCCGGAAATTGAACCCATTGTCCATCATATCAGTAACAAAGGATCTCTCGGGAATTGAACATGTAGTCCATCATCTCAATAGCAAAGGATCTCTGAGGAATTGAACCCATATTCCATCATCTTAATAGCAAAGAATCTCTCTTGGGAATTGAACCCGTAGTCTCAACGTAAATGCGCAACCAAATCGGGGAAATATTAAGAGAATGAAGTACACAAATACAAGTAAAAATTAAATTCTGGCCTAACATGCTTCACGAAATTTCAATTAAGGCAATTAAGAAATTAAGCAATTAATTCTATCTAGTCATGCTTTTTCAACTAACACGGATTAAATCTCACATTGAATTCATTCAATTAATGGAGAAACACAGAATAGATAATTCAAGTAAAGTGGATTTTTCAACAACACAAGTACATGCTCGTCACCTCGCGTACAAGGTATTTAAATCAGTACATAAGAAGTCCTAAGGGGAGAGGTCCCCCACACAAGGTTAGACAAGACAGTTACCTCGAACAAGTGCAAGTCAACCCAAAACCACGCCTTTGCCACGAGTATTCGACTCCAAATGGCTCGAATCTGTTCAATTTAATTGTATAATGTAAATAATAATTCAAGTAATCGATTCTACAATTAAATTCTAAGCTAATACGTGAAATTATGTAAAATAACCAAAATACCCCTCGGGTCCCACATCTTAGAACCGGGTAAAATTTATATTTTCAGAACTCTCGTACTCTCACGATTCTAACCATATAAATATTATACAATTCTCATATCATTTCGCCCTTCAAATCAGTGATTTACCCTTTTCAACATTGGGGCTCAAAATCCTAATCTCTACCATCCAAATACGGATAAAAACAGAAACCAACAGAAATAATTATTGAGAAACATATAAATAAATGTCAGATATTTAACCCTTGTTGAGGCGAGAACAACACCGCGAAAACCACCTTAATCGGAGCTCTAGAACTCAAGATATGACTAAAATGCTAAATTTCTTGGATAAAATAACACTGCCCAGATTTTACTTTCGGAAACACTATTCACGGGGCACTGTTCACGTGTGTTGCACTGTTCACCCGCGCGGTTACTGTTCACTGCAGCTACAAATTACACCAGCAGCCAATTAATTGCAGCACAACCATTTTTCACTAAAATGGCTCTAACTCCTTCATATGAACTCGGAATTAGACGATTCTTGTTCCTATGAGTCACAAATAATAATACGAACACAACCCTTCAATTGAAACACAATTCGGAGCTCGTTTGCCCAGTTCAATACTCATTTATCTTGTTAAACAATTAACTCACATATCGCGTCAAAAACTTAATCGCGACTTGATGAAATTAAACCAAAATATTCTGATCAGTCCTATAATTCATTATTTAAATTCCAGAAGACTCGAAATCAAATTTGAATCTCTAGAACTAAAAATGAACCTTTAGACCATTACATTTATGCTCAAAACAACAAAAATCTTCAAAAAATGATTTGTTGGGCCTCTGAAACACACCTGAGTCCCCCGGGAGCCCGACCTATAACACCACACCCATTCCCAAAATACATTACGGACTTGCTCAATGCCTCAAATAACATCAAACAATGCTAAAATAATGAGTCAACCTCCTATCCAAGCTTTATGAACTTTAGAACTTCCAACTTCTTTTTTCGATGCCGAAACCTATCAAATCACGTCTGATTAACTTCAAATTTTGCACACAAGTCAAAAATGACATAATGAAGCTTCAACAACTCTCGAAATTTCATTCTGACGCTTGGATCAAAATCTCACCTATCAACCGGAATTCGCCAAAATACTAACTTTGTCAATTCAAGCTTAATTCTACACTGGTCATCCCAAAAATATTCTGAACACACTCCTTAGTCTCAAATCACCTAATGAAGCTATCTGAACCATAAAATTCATATTTCGAGCATGATATCAAAATTTGCACTTCCGGTCGAATTTTATCAAAAACCTTCAAATTTCTATCTTTAGCCAAACGGCTCCAAAATGACCTACGAACCTCCGAATTCACTTCCGATCGTGCTACCAAATCATGTATCAACGTATGGAGCTACTTCTAATCTCGAAAACCTAAACAAACATCAATAACACTGAATTATATTTTAAGCCAAACTGATGCAATTTCTTCTAAAACGTTATATTCAACAGTAGTCACCAAAATGATCCCATATTATCCAAAACCCGATCCGCGCATACGCCCAAGTCTGAAATCATCATATGAACCTGCTGGAACCTTCGGATCTCGATTCCGAGGCCATCAACTCAAAATTCCAATTCTAGTTTGTTTCTTCAACCTTAAGCTTTCAAAATGAGAATTTCCATTTAGATTTGACTCCAAACTTCCTGAATTTTAATTCTGACCATACATATAAGTCAATATACCTGAGATGAAGCTGCGCCGAGCCTCAAACTACTGAATGACACTCCATAGCTCAAAACAACCGATTGGGTCATTACACAAGCTTAGTAGAGTCTGAGGGGTAGGTACGGAGATGTTTGTACTTGTTCCCCAGAGTCTATTGAGTTAGGAGAAACCTCTCATTTGTTCTTTCTTGTCGTCTGATTTGGTTCCTTAAATTCTCATTGAATTTAAACTATGTTCTTTTGCAGATGGCGAGAACACGCGCTTCCTCATCTACTGATCAGTAGTCTGAACCCCAGAGAGCTCCTGATAGGTGCATAGGACGTGGCCAGGCTAGGGGCCAAGGTAGGGGCGGAACCCAGCCACCATCAGTAATACCAATGCCAGATACTCAGGTTAACCTTGGTGAGGAGGTTCCGGACCCAGCCTAGACAATTTTGGTGGGCCCAGCTCGGGTCCCAAAGTGGTTTATTGCTGCACTCGTTCTTCAAGATTCCTTGGTTTGGCTAATTGGCATTATGGAGAGTGTCACCCGAGTAGGATTTTTTCCTACAGCACCAGCCACTCCCCAGGCTGGAGGAGGAGCAGACTCTTACTTTACGTACTCCGGAGCAGGTAACTCCCTAGACTCAAGTTCCACTAGTTCAGATAGCTGCGGCAGTTCAGCCGGAGGTAGTTGCACAGACTGGTGATGGAGCGACTATGTTCCTAGATGCTTTATGGAGGTTTGACAGATTCACCAAGCTCTTCACTGCTATATTCAGCAGAGCATCTTCGAAGGACCTTCGGGATTTCTTATACATCTGCCACGTGGTTCTTCGGAACATGGGCATTGTGGAGTCCAACGGAGTTGATTTTGTAGCTTTTCATTTTTTTGGATCTGCCAAGACTTGGTGGAGAGATTACTATTCAGCCAGACCAGCAGGGTAACCGCCTTTGGCTCGGGATCAGTTCTCGGAATTATTTTTAGAAAAGTTCTTTCATGTTACTTAGAGAGATGCTTATCGGAGGCAGTTTGAGCGCCTCCAGTAGTGGTCTTTGACGGTCACTCAATACGAGACCTGGTTTATCGATCTAGCTCACCATGGCCTCATCATACTCCCTACTAAGAGGGAGAGAGTGAGGAGATTTATTGATTGGTTGATCCAGCCTATTTGTCTTTGAATGACCAGAGAGGCGGGTAGTGATATCACTTTTCTGGAGGCGACCAACGTGGCCTACAGGATTGAGATGGTCTTACCATATGGGGCAGTTATAGGGCAGACAAGAAGCCCCACCACTCAGGTCGTTTTGGTGGTGCCACATCTGGAGACAGGGATTCTTATGATAGGGGCCAGTCTTCCAGGCCTTTTCAGTCAGCCCTCCAGGCTTCACAGGGTGGTTCAGATGATCGTGGTTTTCATGAGTAGTATTCAGATCACCAGCCCATCAGTGCGCAGCCTCTTCAGAGTGTTTGTAGAGGTCATTCAGGCCGTCAGGGCCAGTCGCGTCGTACCGAGGGATGTTATGAGTGTGGTGAGTATGATCATATCAAGAGAGCTTGCCCTAGATTGAGGGGTACACAGTCATAGCAGCAGGGTCCTCACCCCATGATTCAAGCACCAGGTGACCCGCAGCCTACCTAGTCAGCCAAGAGTGGGGGTAGGGATCATAAAGGTGGAGGTACCTTAGAGGAGGAGGCCATACCGCTAGAGGTAGAGATCATCCGGTGGATAATCGTCCTAGAGATATGGTTTAGGGAGGTGGGCCTGGGCCCTAATTTTATGCTTTACCAGCTAGGCCAGAGGCAGAGGCATCAGGTGATGTGATTAGAGGTAACATTCTGGTTTGCAATAGAGATGTTTCACTACTATTTGACCCTGGGTCAATATATTCATATGTGTCTTCCTATTTTGTATCATGCATGGCTATGTCTAGTTATGCCTTGGACATTCTTGTCTATATGTCTATGTTGGTGTGTGACTCCATAGTAGTCGACCAGGTGCATCGTTCCTGCGTGGTTGTGCTTGAGGGTCTTGAGACCCATGTTGATTTATTACTTTTAGATATGGTGGATTTTGATGTTATATTAGGGATGGATTGGTTGTCCGCATATCATGCTATCCTAGATTGTCACACTATGACCATGACCTTGGCTTTGCCAGAATTACCCCGACTAGAGTGGAAAAAGACCCCAGGTTATGCCACCGGTAATGTTATTTTATACGTTAAGGCTCGACGCATGTTTGAGAATGGGTGTTTATCTTATCTAGCGTATGTTCGTGACTCCAGTGTAGATGTTCCTTCTATTGATTATGTTCCTATTGTAAGAGAGTTCCCCGAGGTTTTCCCTTTAGACCTATCGGGTATACCACCCGACAGGGATATTTATTTCTGTATTGATCTGGCTCTGAGCACGCAGCCCATTTCTATTCCGTCGTATTGTATGGCCCCGCTTGAGTTAAAGGACCAGTTGCAGGATTTACTAGAGAAGGTCTTTATCAGGCCTAGTGTTTCTCCTTGGGTGCACCGGTGTTATTTGTGAAGAAGAAGGGTGGTTGGATGCGGATGTGTATTGATTACTGGCAACTGAATAGAGTGACGATAAAGAATAAGTATCCACTGCCGAGGATTGATGATTTTTTTGACCAGCTCTAGGGAGAAAGGATGTTCTCAAAGATAGACTTGAGATCTGGCTACCATCAGCTGAAGATTAGGGCGTCTGATGACCTTAAGACAGCATTCTGCACTCGGTATGGGCACTACGAGTTTTTAGTCATGTCATTTGGGTTGACCAATGCCCTAGCAGCATTTATGGAGTTGATGAACCGAATGTTCAGGCCTTATCTAGACTTGTTCGTGGTAGTACCTTAGAGTGGTTCTTCAGACTCTGAAGGATAGTCAGCTATATGCTAAGTTTCAAAATGCGAGTTCTAGTTGAGTTCGATTACATTTCTGGGTCATATCGTATCAGTAGAGGGTATTCAGGTGGACCCAAAGAAGATTGAGGCGGTCAAGAATTCACCTCGACCAACTTTAGTGACCAAGATTCGGAGTTTCTTGGGGTTAGCAGGTTACTACCGTCGGTTTGTAGAGGGGTTTTCTTCTATTGCAGCCCCGATGACTAGGTTGACCCAGAAGGGTGCCCAGTTCAGGTGGTTAGATGAGTGTGAGGTGAGCTTTCAGAAGCTCAAGACAGCTCTAACTACAACACCGGTGTTGGTTTTGCCTGCGGGTTCAAGGCCTTACACAATCTATTATGATGCTTCCCGTACTAGGCTTGGAGCAGTAATGATGCAGGATATCAAAGTTATTGCCTATGCCTCGAGACAGTTAAAGATCCATGAGAAGAATTATCTGGATCATGACCTAGAGTTGGAAGCGGTTGTTCATGCTTTGAAATTTTGGAGGCATTATCTAGATGGTGTGGCGTGTGAGGTATACATGGATCATAAAAGCCTTCATTACTTGTTCGAGCAGAAGGAGTTGAATATGCGGCATAGGAGATAGCTTGAGTTGTAGAATGATTATGATGTTACTATCTTATATCACCCAGGTAAGGCCAATGTGGTGGCCGATGCATTGAGTACAAAGTCTACCAGCATGGGTTGTCTTGCTTATATTTTGGTCAGCCAGAGACCACTTGCTTTAGAAGTTTAGGCCTTGGCCAACCGATTCATGAGATTAGATATTTCTGAGCCCAGTAGAGTGTTGTCTTGCACTATCACTCGTTCTGCATTATTGCAGCGTATCCATGATCGCTAGTTTAATGATCCCCATTTGTGTGTCCTAAGAGACACGGTGCAGTGTGGAGGTACAAGGAAGGTGTCCTTAGGTGATGATGGGGCGTTGAGATTGCAAGGGCGAGTTTGTGTGCCCAATGTTGATGGGATTCGAGAGTTGATCTTAGCGGAGGCTCATAGTTCTCGTTATTCTATTCACCCGGGCATCGCAAAGATGTATCAGGACTTGCGGCAGCATTATTTGTGGCATAAGATGAAAAAGGACATTATTGTATATGTCACTCGGTGTTTGAACTGTCAGCAGGTCAATTATGAGCATCAGACACCCGATGGCTTATTTTAAAGGATTGAGCTTCCCGAGTGGAAATGGGAGAGGATTACCATAGATTTCATTACTAGAATCCCATTGACTTGGAAGAAGTTTGATGCTATTTGGGCCATTATTGATAGGCTGACCAAGTCAGTGCATTTCATTCTAGTAGTAGTCTCCTATTCACCCGAGAGGTTAGCAGAGATTTATATCCGGGAGATTGTTCGCCTTAATGGGGTGCCGGTATCCATCATCTCAGATCGGGGTACACAGTTTACCTCGTGCTTCTGTAGAGTGGTTCAGCAAAAGTTAGGCACCCAAGTTCAGTTGAGCACAACATTCCATCCTCAAATGAACGGTCAGTCCGAATAGGACTATTCAAATTTTGGAAGATATGCTCTGTGCTTGTGTCATTGACTTTGGAGGTTCGTGGGACTAGTTTTTGCCTTTAGCAGAGTTCACCTACAACAATAGCTACCAGTCCAGCATTCAAATGGCTCCATATGAGGCGTTGTATGGTAGGCGATGTCGGTCTCCAGTCGGATGGTTTAGGCCGGGAGTAGCTCGGTTGTTGGGTACTGACTTAGTTCAGGAGACCTTGGATACGGTCAAAATCATTCATGAGAGGTTACGTTCAGCTCAGTCAATTCAAAAGAGTTATGTAGACCGTAAGGTTCGAGATGTAGATTTTATGGTTAGTGAGCGGGTATTGCTCCACGTGTCACCAATGAAGGGTGTGATGAGGTTTGGAAAGAAGGGTAAGCTTAGCCCTACATATTGGTCCATTTGAGATTCTTCATCGAGTGGGAGAGGTGGCTTATAGACTTGCATTCCCACCTAGCTTATCAGCCATCCATCCATTTTTCCAGGTGTCTATGCTTCGGAGGTATCACGGCGATCCTACGCATGTGTTAGACTTCAGCACTATTCAGTTAGACAAGGATTTATCTGACGAGGAGAAGCCAGTAGTTATTCTAGACCGGCAAGTTTGTCAGCAGAGATCTAAAAGTGTTCCCTCTGTTCGTGTTCAGTGGAGAAGTCAGCCACCTGAGGCCTCGACTTTGGAGTCCGAGTCTGATATGCGGAGCCGTTACCTATATTTATTTCCCAACTCAGGTACTTCTTTTTTTTGTCCGTTCGAGGACGAACGATTGTTTTAGAGGTGGAGGATGTGACATGTTTCCTTATCTTTTCCGTGCTTCTGAAGCCTTGGAAGCCTCATTTTCTATCACGTCAATTTGTGTGCACAATCTGGGCGCATAGCCGGAAAGCTTTTATGTTGAAATATGTAAAATATGTGAAAATGTTTGAAGAATTTTGATACTAATATGATTAAAGTTGACTTCGATCAATATTTTTGGTAAATGAACACAGACCCGAGATCGGATGGTCCTGGAAGGTCCATAAAAAACAATTGGACTCGGGCATGTGCCCAGAGTCGAAATCCAAGGTCTAGAACCTGAGTAAAACAATTTTTCTGTTAAATTGTTTTTCTAAAATTATTAAGGAAAATGGAAATGAAAGTTTCTTAAAAGACTATGGTATCTGGCTCGTATTTTGGTTCCGATGCCCGGTACAAGTCTTATATATTGTTTAAGGACTTCGTGTAAAGTTTGGTCGAAATAGTAAATTGTTTGACGTATTTCGGACCTAACTGTCTAAAGTTGGATGTTCATGAATTTTGAAATTAAATGATGATCTTGAGGCTTCATTCAATGATTATGATGTTATTTCGGCGATTTGATCGCTCGAGTAAGTTCATATGATGTTTTGCGTTAGTGTTGTGATTGGTTAGGAGCCCGAGGGCTCGGGAGTGTTTCGAAGGTGTGTTAGGGTGGTTTTTCACTTATAAACATAGCAGATTTTTTTCAGTTGTTGCAGACCAGATTTGTTCTTCGCGAACGCGGTCCTAGGGTCGCGTTCGCAGTGCCTTATTGATCCCCTCTTACGCATTCGCATCACTTCAACTACAATTGCGCAGCTTTGGTAGCTTTCTCAACGCGATCGCATATCCCTTCATGTGATCGCGTATAACAAGTTCATGGACACAGTAATCCCCTACTATGCGTTCGTGTCTCCTTCCACGCATTCGCATAGAGTATTCCCATGGACCCCCCGGTTTTCCTCTTCGCGTTCGCAGCCGCCTCATTGCGAACGTGATGGTCTGATGATTTAACCATTTGCGATCGCATCCCTAGTCCCGTGATCGCGTAAGGAAATTTTTCCCAGCAAATTTTTATGTTAAAAATAGAACCAGTGACGGAATTTTCATAATTATACACGAAACCCTTTCTTCTCCAAGTACTTCGGCGTCCATTGAAGGTCCCATTCATCAAAAAGTCATTGTTCCACTTATTTCTTTCAATTTTCTTCGTTAATTACTGAAATCCTAGCCCTAAATCATGAAGTTCAAGGTAGAAATTATGGGTTTTGAGTAAATTTAAGGTTTTAAGAATTTTGGATAATTCAACCTCAATTTAGGGTGGAATCTTAAAACAAATTATATCTTTGGACTCGTGGGGTTATGGGTGATTGAGTTTTGGTCCGAGCCTCAAGTTTGGACCATGTGGGACCGGTGTCTAATTTCGGGATTTTTGGAATAATGCTAAGAAATTCATATCTAGGCTATGGGATGATACCATTGAGTCCTTATTGATATTCTTAAATTGATTATGGCTAGATATCACTGTATTGGAGGTGGAATCACGAGGTAAAGCAATAGTTGAGGATTAAGCGAATTTCAAGGCTTTGAGGTAAGTATTTGGTTTAACCCTAGCTTCAGGGAATAAGAGTTTAGTCTTGTTGCTAATTGCTATGTGATCGAGTATGATATATAGGTATGGTGACGAGTATTTATACATTGATGTCTAGCATGACTGTGAGTCCTTACAATGTAATTATCATGAGCTGGCTATAAATTCTATATTATTGGAAGATGTTTATATGTGGGGAATAACGTGTGAATAATAAATGATTATCAAATTCTTTGGAGCGTTGGCTCAAAGTAGTAAATTGAATTATAAGATAAGAAAAGTAAGGAAAAGGAAACATAGTTGATTATTCCCTTGCCGAGACGTAAGTATTTATTGTATTCTCCCTGGCCGGAATGATTCAACTGTTAATTGTATTCCCTTGCCAGGATGATTGAATTGTTAATTGTATTCCCTTGCGGGGATGTTTTCCATGTATTTGTTTGATGTGTGTCCCTTAATTGTGACTGATGCTTGGGGTATCAGACTGTTAAATGATATCAAGGAGCGAGTTGCACGCCGCAACAAATTATACAGAGGAGCGGGTTGCGCGCTACAACAATGATAAATGATAAATAATATGGTTCGGGTTGCACGCCGCAATAGAAGTATTATGGAGCGGGTTGCACGCTGCAAAAATGGTAGTAATGGAGCGGGCTACATGCCGCAACAATTGTTGATATCTTGTGGTTATGTCTGAATATTGATTTCTTGTTTCATTATGGACTTTAAGGTGTTTTGGTTGTTACTTTGGATTACTGCTAATTGTATTTTTCCATAGCATGTTCCCCCTCCAATGTTAATTACTTGTGTCACACCTCCCTCTTTGACGTGTCCCAACTATTTACTATTACACCCTGTAAAGGGATATAACGACAGTAGTGGGGAAAAAGTTTTTCCAATTAAAGAACATTCGGAACGGGATTTTATTTATTAATTTTTAGATTCGCCACTTGGGAAAATAATGGTGTCCCAAGTCACCGGTTTAATCCCGAACCAATGAAATTATGACTCTGTTTAACAGTCCGCGAAACTAGAAACTCGGATAAGGAATTCTGTTAACCCGAGAGAAGGTGTTAGGCACTCCCGAATTCCGTGGTTCTAGCACGGTCGCTCAACTGCCGTATTTGTTATATTTGATTTCCTTATATGCTTCAGTTTTCAAATGCTATTAATATTCCGCTTTATTGATTTTAGAACGTGCGACGTTACGAAAACGAATTTCAAGTCACACCGCAACTAGTATGCCTGCGACATTAATGCATTTCAGCTTCGCCGGGATTATAGATTTGGGTCACATAAGATGTGCACCCGTATTAGGAATGTATTTTCGTTAATCGTGCCTATAATGTCTACGTCTTGTTAACTTTGGGAAAGACAGTAAAATTTTCTAAACAGACCTTCCGAGTCTAACATTTTACATTAGAATCTGTTTGGGGGCCCCGAATATTTTTCTGTTCGGAACGAGGCTCATCCCTTATTTTAAGATTCAGACCTATTTACGTACTATATTATCTATTTTTTGTTTTTTCTTCCTATTTTTGTATCTGTTTTTGCATTAGATTTCAGGACTATACAGAGGAGTCCAGGACATTTATTCACTATTAGACCTAGACTTTGGACTGCTTAACAGTCCATTATTGCATATAATTGGGTTTCTGAAGCCCAAAGTACTTTACTGCCTTATCCGAAAGTCCAACCATTCGGTTAATCGGACCTGGGCCTATATTCATAAATAGGCACAGAATATATGAACAGAATTTAACATGCTAACAGTTTCAACAATGGATCAAGACAAATATTTTCAATTGATGAAGAGAAACGATAAAATCATATTATTTCAACAAGTATCCAGTTACAACTCTCGATTACTACTGATTTCAATATGTAACTATCAACTAAAATTCTAACCTAATGATTTTGTATCATTTATACTATAAGACAGATTCTGATATTCAAATGATCACTAACTTGCAGGATTATTTTTTATTACTTATTTTAACATAAAAGAAAAAACAGAGTTTTGATTTTAAACTATCATGCTTGGATTACTAAATGTTCATCAAGTTGTAATAACAATAGATCTGAGGTTAATTCTTACTCAGTAAACACAAATCATATTACGAGCTAATTCACTTATACTCTTAGGTTAATGATCTTAATTCGGATTTTAGTTAATAAAATAGAGAAATGTATGTTTACAAGTCTAGTTTCAAAATCATGTCTAATTTCCTAAGTTTGTTAACTTTGTTTTTCTTAACCTATATTTTAGTTTTGGAATTTAGACGAGCAACTATAGCTAACTATGTATATCTACTACTTTAAACTATGCTACTCTACTCTAATCGAGTTTATGCAGTTATGAATTAATACAACCCATTCCTAATGAATTACAATTAATCTAAAGAATACAGCTATATCTACAACAAAAAATGAAACGAGACACGTCATAGATTAACTTCATATCTTCATTCCTTCAACATGATTTCAATTACATCTTCAGGAAGTAGTGTGTACCTGATCATCGAGAGGAACTGTTAGTTCTAAGGAATGAAGGATGAAGAAAATCAACAATAGACCAACAATCAAGTATCAACAACAATGAGGATGAATTAACACAACAACAGTTGATATATCAAAAACAGAAGACCCAGCGAATTCAACTCAAATAAGTTGAAGATCCAGTGAATTCCCCCAAACAAGTGAAGCACAACGATCAGAGGTTCAAAAATCAACCAATGTCTAACTCGGAATTAATATTTCGAACCTTCTATTTCTGAACTAGAATTATAATCTTTTCGAACTTGAAAAATCTGGACCCCTTTTCAGGCTTATTAGAAGCCTATTTATAGAGGCATTTTGGGGGGAAATTTCAAATAAGTTAATTGTATTTCCCTCCCCTTATTATTTCAGTTAATTACAGAATGGTCTAGTGAAGATATATCGAACTGCCATCAGCCCTGCTAGAAGGTTCTGGGCAGTTCTATTAGATTCTATTAGGTGGGTTTTACCCAAATGCCCCTACTTGTTAAGGTTTATTTCATAAATGCCTTTTAACTCTACCTATTATACCCTTTATTATCTGGGCAATTTCAGAAAAACAACATACTAAAGTCATCTTTGTCCCTATAAGCTCTATTTAATCCACAATAATGCCATTTAATCTTCCCATTTTACCCCCTTTATTTAAATGTTATTACTCGTCCTGCCTTAGGTCTGGCAGGATTAGGGTAGTACTTATTTGACAAATAATCACTAGTTAATCATGCCTTTAAGACTTAACCAAGTTTAGGTTATAAACCTTTTCCATTTTAACCTCCTTTACACAAATAGCCACTAATCAAAATTTAATCTTAATTTGCAAACACAACCACAAAAATACTTACACATATAACCCTAGTTCACTTAAGTACTTAGAAATTCAGAAGAAACAAACACACGAGTCAAGTTGCAAATATAACCAATTTCATGTTGTTTTGCTCAAATTACCCTAATCACGAATTAACTTCCAAGTAATTATAATTCAGAGGAAAAATTTGATAATGGTTGAATTCCAATCAACTAAAACCCAATCGAGACAGAATAATGAGCAATCAGATAAAACTAGCATATTTAACATATGATTCATGAGCAGTTATTGTCAAAAACCTAGAAATACTCATATGACTTCTGGCATGCATAAGATTCAGGGCAAGTATGAATCAAGATACAAAGACAGAGATAGAAGCATACGTAGGATAAGTTTCAAGTTTTGAGCATAATAGGCATGTGAAGCAGTTAACAGAACAAAGTTAAAAAAAAAAGACAAAAGAATCATGTTTTCAGAGAAGACGAACAACTAAAAATGGAGGGTAGGGTACTTAGCTTTAGGCTTTTCCTTTTCTTTTCTTTTTTTTTTCTTTTCTTCTTTCTTTTCTTCTTTCTTTTCTTCTTTTTCTTCTTTTCTCTTCGATATTTTATTTTCTTTATCTTCAGAGACCTTCAGAGACGTTTGGTCTCTAGGGTGTTAAATTTCCCACAATAGTTCATTAGTGTTTGATTTTGGGTGTAAGGGAAGAGATATGAGGCTATTAGGGTAGTCTTTTTGGGTGGGGCTTGTTTTTGGTACTCGCCGGAGTAGGGTTCCGGCGAGTGCTTTTTGCTTATTCGAGAGGTTAGAGGTAGATATGAAGGAAACCACTTGGGTGGGGTAAAAGATCGTTTAATGACGATCATATGGTGTTATTTTGGGGGTCTGATTCATACTTTGGGGTGGTCGCCGGCTAGGGTTCCGGCGACCTGGGTTTCAAGAACAGGGGTTATTGGTTTTTAATCATGGTTAATGGGGTTCTAGGGTGCTTTAATGGTGGCTTAACGGTGGGGAAGGGTTATTGGTGGTCTGATGTTGGCCAGAGACGGAGACTGTAATAGTTTCCGGTGGTATCCATGGGAGACTGTGTGGAAGGAGGATGAAGACCTTAGAGAGGCTAGGGTTGAATGTGTATGTATGTGTGTGTATAATGACAACTAAACGAGAGAAAGGGGGTATATATATCGATCCTGGGTTGATGATTCCTGGTCATTGGATCAACTGAAATGAATGGCCAGGATCATCTGTGCCTTAACCGTTGTCGTATGAATTAGTGGGAGATCTCATGGAGTCCGATAGATTAAGTTGTTTGAATGGTCAAGATTGATTTCCTTAAACTGTGTCGTTTCATTTAGTGGCTTACTGGTCTCAGCCATTAGATGTATTGTAATGAACGGTTGTGATTAGTTTGACACACGATGTCGTTTAATTAAGAGGTGCACCGCCTTATCTCGCTCGTTGATCAAGTAAGATCAATGGTCCAAATTTATTGGTGCTGGTACGGTGTCGTTTGGTTAATGCCAGGGAGAAGACCGGTCAAAATTTGGGCCTGGTCTGTGTACAATACGTTTGGGCTGTGTATTTGTCCATTTGGCCCAATACATTATATTGTATTATTTTGTATTTTTGTATTTTATTGTTCTTAACTTGTATTTTATTTATTTTTCTTGCATTTTCTTTTTATATTTTGTACATTTTCCTTTGTACTTGTTTTACAACTAATATATTTCTTTTATTTCTCATTTTTGCATTTTTTTCCCTTAATTTTCCAATATTTTTGCATGTTTACTCTATTTTCCGGTATTTTTCACATTTTTACTTAATTTTCCAATATTTAACATTTTGTGATATATTTTTTTCTAATTAATTCCTTTTGTATTTCTTATTTCATTTTTATTTTCAAACAAATACTGGTATTTCAACCAAATCACACAATTGCAAACAAAAAATCATTTTTGTATTATTTTGTATATTTTGGAATTTAATTGCTTGGAGCAAAAATCACGTGCTCACAGCTACCCCTCTTTTCTCGGGAACACGAAGAGTTTCAGTGCAAAGATAAGTGAGCAGTAATGAGAGATTTTTGCCCACTTGCATATTCCGTATGAAGAATTTTTGAAAATCTTTTGACCGCACCCTGCTTTAGTGGTTGCCTACATATCCTGGGCTAAACAGGAATCAGGTTAGTGTAGTTCGGAAAGGTCTGGTAGTTTGAAACTACCAGGGGACTATGATGTCATTGTTGTTGCTGTTGTTATTGCTGTTATTCCTGTTTGACTCCTTATTACACCGGGATAAAAATAAAATAAAGAAGCTATCCTAATCTATGGTCTATGAATTACAAAAATCTTATCTATGTCTTGTGTTCTTGTATTGCCTTGCTCTTTCATATTGCATGATACACTTTATTTGCGTCTTCCATTTTTGTGAATCTTTGCTTATGACTTGCATCAAACATATTGCTTTCCTCCATTTGTATAACTTCAAAAATGTGTTTCTTCGCTCTCCAAGTTGATACCTGCTTATTGCAAAAACAAAGAAAACCTTTCCTCTTCCCTAGTATGGGGCTTCCAATGTATTATGATGTTACTTTTGTTAGAAAAAACCTTTTTTAAAAATGCAGAAAGTATTTCCTTATTATAAAGGTGGGCGCCTGAATAGAAATTGAAAGTTCTGAAAAGTATTCCCTTGTTATACAAGTGGGCGCCTGAACAGAAATGAAAATGCTGAAAAGTATTCCATTCTTATACAGGTGGGCGCCTGAACAGAAATTGAAAGTGCGGAAAAGTATTCCCTTGTTATACAGGTGGGCGCCTGAACAGAAATAAAAAATGCTTAAAAGTATTCCCTTGTTATACAGGTGCGCGCCTGATGCAGAAATGAAAATGCTGAAAAATATTCCCTCGTTATCCAGGTGGGCGCCTGAACAGAAATTGAAAATGCTGAAAAATATTCCTTCGTTATCCAGGTGGGCGCCTGATGCAGAAATAAAAATGCAGAAAAATATTTTCTTGTTATCCAGGTGGGCGCCTGTTGCAGAAATGAAAATGCTGAAAAATATTCCCTCGTTATCCAGGTGGGCGCCTGAACAGAAATGAAAATGCTGAAAATATTCTCTCGTTATCCATGTGGGCGCCTGATGCAGAAATGAAAATGCAGAAAAAGATTCCATCGTTATCCAGGTGGGCACCTGATGCAGAAATGAAAATGCAGAAAAATATTCCCTCGTTATCTAGGTGGGCGCCTGATGCAAAAATGGAAATGCAGAAAAATATTCTCTCATTATCCAGGTGGGCACCTGATGCCGAAACAAAAAATGCAGCAAAATATTCCCTTATTATCCAGGTGGGCGCCTGATGCAGAAATGAAAAATGCAGAACAATATTCCCTCATTATCTTGGTGGGCACCTGATGCACAAATGAAAATGCAGAAAAATACTCCCTTGTTATCCAGGTGGGCACCTGATGCAAAAATGAAAAATGCAGAAAAAATATTCCCTCGTTATCCAGGTGGGCGCCTGATGCAGCAATGAAAATGCTGAAAAATATTCCCTCGTTATCGAGGTGGGCACCTGATACAGAAATGAAAATGCAGAAAAATATTCCCTCGTTATCCAGCTGGGTGCCTGATGTAGAAATAAAAATGCAGAAAAATATTCCCTCAGTTTGATAACTGGGGTGTAAATTTTGAAAAAGATAATACCTCCCTCGTTGTTTGGGTAGGTTCCTGATTATTGAATTCTCCATTGCGGATTCTCTCTCTTATTGCTGTTTCTTTTTTATTGTTTTCTCCCATATTGGTCACATTCACTTTAAAGTGGTTAGTGAGAATTTGAATCTTTTGTCCCTGTCTAAATCAGTAAACAATTTATTAGTTATAAAATGATGATTAGCAACTGGCATTCTTGCTGGCCTTGCTTCCACCGTCTGCATCATCTTACTTCATACTGCTTTGTAACTTATTCTTGATTGTCTTCTCAAATTTTCTTCTTGTAATCCCCTTTGATTTTCTCTTTTTGTTCCTTTTCTCTCTTATTTCCTTTGGCTATGTGATTGCCATGTGTTTTTATTTTTTCTTCTCCGTTGAAGGACCCAGTATTATTATGCCATCTAACATGAGAAGCTGGTAGCTAGCTTTCAATTGGAAACTGGTTTTGAATAAATAGAATGAAATGAAATGACCTGAATTTCAAGAATGAGGTATTTTGGAGTAAAGACAGAACTTATGTGGGTATGAAGGCTGATTCCTTTGACCATGCTATGCATTTGAATACCGACCCAGTCTGTCCAATCAAATCGTTGTTGACTTAAATTCCAATTTTCCATCAACCCAAACATTTCTTATTTTGTTGTTTTCCTTTCATCACATCATTCCTCATTTTCGCCTTATGGTGCCGGTGAAAGTTTTCACCAATAAGACTCTCTCTTCTTTTTTTTTCTCACCTCACATTCGCTTTATGGTGCTCGTAAAGGTTTTCATCACTAAGACTCTCTCATTTATTTTTTTCTCAACTCACATTCGCCTTCGGTGCCCGTAAGGGTTTTTACCAATAAGAATCTCTCATTTATTTATTTTTTCCTGTTTCCAAACTTCCGGGTATTGTCCATGATATATTTCTCTTTATTCTTGTTGTATTGTCATTTTCTTAAAATCAATCAGAAGGTCTTTCTTTGGACCGTAATGTGGCTTTTGGATGGGTTTAGAAAGAAAGGTATAAAGGCTCAAAATTTAAACGAGGGTTCAAAATAATTACAACTCTCGGAATCATAAAACATAACTTCTGCCGCAGTTTCAATTTTGGGGAATTTTGGATTTTATTTCTATCATGACTGAACCTCATTGAGGCTGCCTATGTGCCCTTTCGGGATCAAGTCAAAACGTAGTTTGGAGCCTAAGGTATCTTCGTCATTTCACTTTTCCCGATCATTTTTTCTTTTCTCTTTTTTTTTCAATCTTCGCTTTTCTTTTCTTTTCTTTTCATTTCATTGCTCATAATTGATTCTGAGAGAGGTGTATGAAAGAATAATGCAATAAGGCTCAAAAAGGGAAGCAATGGGTAAAGTGTTTGGATAGAGAAACAAAATGCATTCATCATTTCAATTTCAAAATCATGACAAATACAATTGTACATATGAAAGGGAATCATACATAATATCTCTTGACTTCATCGGAGTTGATAGCAGTCTCTACATATTTCCCTTCCACATCTGTTAGATATAATGCTCTGTTGGACAATACCCGGGATACCATGAATGTCCCTTACCAATTAGGTGCAAAGTTTTCTTTTGCTTCGGCCCAATGTGGCAAAATACGTCTTAGCACCAACTGTCCAACTTCGAATTTCCGTGGACGTACTTTCTTGTTATATGCTCTGGCCATCCTTCGTTGGTACAACTGTCCGTGATAGACTACTGCTAACCTTTTTTCATTGATCAAGCTCAATTGCTCTAGCCGAGCTTTTACCCATACTTCATCATCAATTTCAGCCTCAGCTATGATTCGAAGTGAAGGTATTTCAATCTCCGCAGGTATTACTACGTACCGTTCTGTACACCAATGAATAAGGGGTTGCACCAATTGAAGTACGTATAGTAGTACGATAACCCATGAGAGCAAATGGTAATTTTTCATGCCACTGTCTTGACTCTTCCACCATTTTCCTGAGAATCTTCTTAATGTTCTTATTAGCAGCCTAACTTGCTCCATTTGCTTTAGGCCGATAAGGTGTAGAGTTAGGTGCAAGATTTTGAACTTTTGACATGCCTCTGCCATGAGGTGACTGTTAAGATTTGCTCCATTGTACGTGATAAACGCTTTAGGAATGCCAAAGCGTCAAATGATATTTGTATGTATGAAATCCACTACTGCCTTCTTTGTTGCTGCTTTAAATGTCTTCGCCTCCACCCATTTAGTGAAATAATCAATTGCTACCAAGATAAACCTGTGCCCATTAGATGATGAGGGTTCTATTGGGCCAATGACATCCATGCCTCAGGCGATGAATGGCCACGGTGCTGACATTGTATGCAACTCATATGGTGGGGAATGAATCAAATCTTTGTGTATCTGGCATTGGTGGCATTTCCGCACATACCTAATCATTCTCCATGGTGAGCCAATAGTATCCTGCTTTTAGTATTTTCTTGGCCAAAACATATCCGCTCATATGAGGTCCACAAGCTTCTACCTGTATTTCAACCATGATTAGCGGCCTGTTGTGCATCTATACTGTCACGACCCCAAATCCGGTCGTGATGGCGCCCAGCATACTGCTAGGCCAGCCCGACCAATCAACAATAACCACGGAGCCACAAGCTCACTTTATCCAATTTAAGCATAACAGTGATAGATATATTAAAAACAGGGAACCAAGTCCCAACACGTGCCAACTCCCATAGACCGAAGGGTCAAGAGTCATGAGCCTCTACAGAGTATACAAAGTGTAAATAGTGAATATAACTGTGCACAAGTGTGGGATGATCAGAACAAAATACAGACAAACTGGAGAATTAGGTCCTGCGAACGCTGGCAGCTACCTCGACTGTCCAAAAGCACTCCCTAGCCGCAATAGGATCAGCCCTGCTGTGATGTACCTGAATCTGCACACAAGGTGCAGGGAGTCGGGTGTGAGTACTTCCAACTCAGCAGTAATAAAAGTAAATAATGCTGAAGGGAAGAAAACCACGATAGGCACTATCTCATGCTACACAATACAGAACTATCTTTTTATTCCTTTTCAAGCATATGTGAGTAGATTATTTAGAAATCTCAATTTTAGCTACTTAATTTCATAATAATATACCAATACCTGGATACAATCTCAAGCAGTGCAAGTCCGCACTCAAATCAGCCCTTCGGGCTCAGCACTCCTTATCAATTTACACCAGGAGATCTGGTCAATAAGGCAACTAATGCATGTGTGCCAATAATGTATGAGTGCTGAATGTTATGCCACGTAGTACACGTAAACCAATGTATGTATGATATGCAATACATATGACCGCTACGGCGTGTAACCCGATCCAATTTGGGTACCCGTGCTCACTGTGGGGGTTCAGACTCCAGAGGGGCTCCTACAGCCCAAGCACAATATTAATATCACACCTGCTGCGGCGCGCAGCCCGATCCATATACCACTGCGGCGTGCGGTCCGATCCATGCATGTGTATGCATATGCTCATATGAATGTCATGCCCTAACATATGGCCCTCGGCCCCAATCAGTCTAACAAACAATCAAGAAAGCCCTACGGGCAACAATATCATATTAGTTCACAACAAAAATGTTATTAAGACCTTGTTCAAGTTTTTCATAACCTTATAAGAATGTTGAATAGCAAAATACCCTTTAAAACCTTAACTTTAGATAAAATATGCACAGTGTTATCAAGACAGTGATACTAATCCCTGAAGGATTCAAATACTCGGCACGAAGCTCAAATATGATAATTAGTCCAATTCATTTCAACAATTAGGTATTATTATTTATTACGCGGGACGGACCAAGTCACAATCCCCAATGGTGCTCTACCCCACGGCCGTTATCCGGCGTGCAAGTCACCTCGACACAGCACTAAGATGTGCAAGTCCGGGGTTTACTAACCCTCAGGACATCATTTACAAGTATTACCCACCTCGAACCGACGAAAGCTCAAGCCCGCGACTCCTTAGCTCCTCGAACCGGCATCCACGCACGTCAAAACTAGCACAAATCAGCACAAATATATCAAAATAGGCTAATGGAACATAACCCAATCGAAAGAACTCGAAAAATATCAAAAATCACGAAATTGGCAAAACCCGAGCCCCGGGCCCACATCTTGAAAAATTTCGAAACTCATATTTCCAGAACCCTCGTCTCGCCACGAGTCCGTACATATAAAATTTACCAAAATCGGAGTTCGATTGGCCGTTCAAAACCCAAATTTTCGTTTTCAATATCTAGGCCACAATCCTTCACAATTTCTACCCAAATTCATGAAAATTGATGTTAATTCTACCATAAAATGATGTTTTTGAGTGAAGAAACTTACCTCCGATGAATACCCGATGATTTCCCAGCATTTTCCCGTGATTTCTTCTCTCTAGGGCTCAAAAATGGGGGTTTATGAAATGACACCCGTATGTGAAATGTTTCTGGTTTTAATTCACTGCCTGGGACTTTTCTTCTATGCGTTCGCGTTCCTTGCCACGCGTTCGCGATGCCCAGCTCCGGATTGACCTTCGCGAACGCGACCTCCCCAACGTGTTCGCGATGCACTAGCTCCCAGCCGTCTGATTTTCCTTCTACGCGTTCGCGATAACCCTCACGCGAACGCGATGCACACCCTGACAAACCTACGCGAACGCGACATCCTGAACGCGATCGCGAAGCTCAAGAATCCTGGCCTACGTGAACGCGATACCCTGTCTCGCGATCGCGATGCTTGACTCGCCTGGCCTTCGCGAACGCGGCCCATGCCACGCGAACGCGAAGGCTTGGGTTTTGCCCAGTGATCTGCAATTTTTCTGCAGATTTTTAAGTTCCAAAAATGCCAAATGATGGTCCGGATTCACCCCGAGGCCCCCGGGACCCCAACGAAAACCACCAACATACTCCAAAACACGATACGAATTTGTTCCAATCATAAAAACACCATCCTAAACATCAAAATCACCAATTACACAAGGATTCAAGCCTAAGTTTCTTCAAATCTTCCAAATTACACATTCCATCAAAAACCCGACCAAACAACGTCCGAATGACCTGAAATTTTGCAGGCACATCCAAAATCACCTAACGGAGCTACTGCAACTGGTCGGAATTCCATTCCGACTCCCGGATCAAAATCTCACCTATCGATCGGATTTCGCCAAAATTCAACCTTAGCCAATTCAAGCCTATTTCTACACCGGATCTCCAAATTCAATTCCGATTGCTCTCCTAAGTCATAAATGATCCCTCGAAACTAGTCGAATCATCGAATCCGATTCCGAGCACTCTAACTCGATAGTCAACTCTAGGTTGACTTTCCATATTCAAACTTCCTTCAAACATGCTATTTGCTTCATTTTTAATTCAATTCACTCCTAACTCACCCGATAGGTTCTAACACCGATATAGAAGCATAAGATATGTTAATGCAAGGTAACGGGGTGGAAATTTCCATAACGACAGGCCGGGTCGTTACATTCTCCCTAACTTAAACAAACGCTCGTCCTCGAGCGGACTCAGAGTTGTACTAGAAACAACTCAATAGCTGAATGACCTTACCAAGCATATACTCGGGCGATCATACGTCACCCTATCTCACATAAGTCCGAAAACACCATATAGTCAAAATTTCACAGGACCATCTGAACCATAAATCACATTGCACTTTCTGAAATCATAGGCCAAATGCAAATCCCATGCCTATACTCAGGATACACTCGAATCTACTGCAATAACCCATATTCACTACTCCGGGTGAGATCATATGATGTATCAAACAACCCAATCACTCGAGACAATAGTCTCTAATCACACAATTTCCCATGATAACCAAATACCAACTGAAAAACCCTTTTTTATTAGATAGAGTCTTGTTCCAACACCTTCATATCATGCCCACGGCAACCGAACACGCGATATATCGAACCCATCTCTCAGGGTCAACCATTCATGAATCCATTTCACTTTTAACTAATACCATAATACGTTTCGGAGCCAAACCTCGATTGTTACCTTTCTAACAAGCTAAGATCCAATATGCTCGTATTCATTAATGACTCCAACGGTTATTTCGATTATAACACACCGCACTGGTGATATGACACCTCAACACCGGCCTAAGCCACGACGAGCACAACATAGGCTCCAATAGAAACGCCTGAACACACTCGAATCATGACAGCTCAAATCATGATAACTGTCTCCAGCAAAAGAGCCGCAATTCAATTCCTCTGTGACATCATAACATAGAACTGAGATCGTGTCTCGCATTATAGAATTAGAGTACCTGAATCCTCCTCGAGAGGTCATAACATCACGTGGCCTTGCCACGATTCGTGATTCTATCCCAACATTATTACTCATGAAGCACCTCAAGTTACCAAGCTCAAAAAGGTCAGCCACACACAGATCTAGGTCTGAACCCAAGCAATCAACCTCACCCACGGTGAAACAATTAACCTATGCTATTAAATCCTGAAAGGACACAACCGATGTTCCATTCGCCAAGCGATACTCAAAATGGTCTTTTCCTCAGAAGTGGGGAAGTATTGTATACCCAGTAGCATATAACTAACTATATTTTCACAATATTCTGTTGCGGCGTGCAACCCGCTCCAATGACATACCCTTGGCGGCGTGCCACCCGATCTAGATACCATACCTTTGGCGGCATGCCACCCGATCCAAGTAACCCTCGCCAAATAAATACGCGTCGAGTCAAGTTGCTCATCATAATAAACATATATAGCCTCAAGTTTGGCCACAAGAAACGCATCCGACAAAGTTCCTCAATACCAGAACTAATCAATGGTAGATACTTCTACACTAACATCCGCCACTAAGGTCCAACTGACAAAGCAATGCCTACCAGCCGTCCGCTGGTCCTGTGTACAACTACTCTGTTGGAGCATACTCTGATGCTCTCTGCTACGCAATTTGTGCCATTTTCCGACATAGTCCATATCACATTTGTCTAGACGACCTGACTTATGTCAACCAGTCTGAAATAAGGTATCATAACCCAAATTCATCATATCAAGCTAAGAGAGAGCCACTAGGGCTTCCGATTTCCAATAATCACAAAACGGTGTCGATACACGCGATATACAACCACTGCATAGGCGGATTACGAGAACTTCTAGTCTCCAACACATATATAACATATGAATCGCTATACCTGGTTCCACACTCCACCGTACGAATACATAACGCACATCAAGCATCCACTCATACCACGAAAGCCATTCAGAAATTTCACTACGCCATCAACGACTCAATCATTACAGTCGATCTAACAAGGGAATACCACCTTACCACTAGATGTTATCAGTTTACATTACCTTGTCCTTTTTGACTATATACCCAGCCAAATCACTAGAATAGCAGTACCATTTTTCTTAATCACCAGAAAGATTGATTCTTAAATCACATGCAGCTGCCCGCGCTGATCAATAATATTTTTTTTTCTTTTTTTTAATGACTTCCCATATATTATGAGATGATCTCAAAACCTTGAATATGCCATTATCAACTTTCCATAACACATCGCATATACAATACTACACTAAGATAACGTGGACATTCTTATCACTTTCCTACGCCGCAAACATCGACGCTCTCAACTAGTCAAGGACTTCCATGATCCCATATAGAGAAAACTCATTACACATTCCCAACTTTGCATACCAACAGGAAATACACTCATTTTCAAACCACATTAAAACACATCACAACTCTTTCTTCCAATTACATTGCATAAGTTAAACTGTCAGGACTGAGTCCTTATACCCATATCAAGTGACACAACTGCCAGCGCTCAAGAGCTTTGTTGCACAATATCTACAAGACTCATTACTTCAAAGACATACCAGGAATTAATCGTATTCCTTATCATACCGCTTCGGTTTATTAACAAGTTGCTCCATTTACCCAATTTCTTTTCTGAACCATCTTTAACTTAGTATTAGCCTTTACTGTAGCACTACCATAACTCAACTCCTGTTACCACACGGTCTAAAACCTATAGGCCACTCTCAATGTTTCCCAGGAGTACCACATTCTACAATACTTGTTTTGAAGAACTTCATGCGATTTTTGAATTAGTATCATTACCTCCCCATACGGATACCTAGAATCCCATCATTCACATGATATAACACAAGCCTTGATCTTCTCTAACGAAACCGCCATCTTTAGCCACATACACAAATCTTAAGGCACCTGACTGTTACAAGCAAAATCTTAAACACTGCAAAACATTCTCGGACATCATTCACCCTTATTCAGCTGTAATTCAACTGTCCTATTGAGTAGGACCACTCGTGTTTTGGTAGAACTCTGACACTGTAGATCATGATTACATACGGATACAATTAGCTATCTTTCTTTTCTATACACCAAACATTCTTTACCAACATAAGTTCACAACATCCTAGTATTTCTTCATATCTACAAAGCACCATAACCTTTATCAAAATTTCCCAACATACCTAGAGACAGAGCCAACACAACACACGACAGTGCAATCAGTTAATCAATAACAACCTCCCCAACTTAGCTCGGAGTCATACATCAAAGCACTTTTAGCTACTCATAGCATTCTTACTCAAATGATGCCACAAAGTTCTAGTTAGATTAAACTCAAGTCATTTACAAGCTTCGGCGGAGATTCGAATCATCAGAAATATTAACTCTTTTGCAATTCTTGCATTCATTCACACACAACAGTTACGCCCCTATTTAGGTGACAATCTTTTCTAAGTCCCAAATTTTCCAAAAATTTCGGCAGAGTTCCCTTTGTAAATTGGCCTATCCACCTGCCAGAGAATCACCAAAGCCATCCTAGCAATACATTCACAACTCGACAAGACATCACAATGCATATCGACAACATTGTCTCAATACTACACAAATCATATTATCATATTTGGTACATGAACATGTGTTGTACCTGCTCGAATCATAACACATATCAACTACCTTTCAATTACACATGAGAACCAATCCACCTATCTCGCCTCAATTTAGCATTTCAGCAGAATACCTTCCACCAGGATACACATAGCATAATCATTTTAGTCTTCCCGAGTTTGAACTCGTTCCACTACACATAAGGCACTTTACCTTCCAATTAAGAGGCGATGAAAATATTTCTCACGCCCATAGCTAGGGCTACATATCAAATCACAATAAAGATCAATACCGATCGTATGAACTTCATAATACCTGCTCGCGAAATTAGTACCTTGGTGCTCAAGCCATAGACAAGGATCTGGCCTCAAGTCCTCCCGACTGGCCCAACATGAACTCACAGAGATTATATCTCGCCCCTCGATCGGGGGATTACAAGCCATAAGGCAATCACATTACTGAGCGCTCGATGCGTACACAGACGTGTGGAAGGAATTTCAAAAATTATATCTCAAGCTGAATCAAGTGCGCACGATAAGAATTCCAAGAAATGTGAAGTGTTTCCTAAAGGTTCGCAGCCTCCCGAGGATAAGTACGGGCGTCCCCGTACCGATCCACAAGACTCTACTAACCGGCTCAAGACTCATGAGGCCTAGTAAACCTAGGCTCTGATACCAACTTGTCACGACCCCAAATCCGGTCGTGATGGCGCCCAGCACACCGCTAGGCCAGCCCGACCAATCAACAATAACCACGGAGCCACAAGCTCACTTTATCCAATTTAAGCATAACAATGATAGATATATTAAAAATAGGGAACCAAGTCCCAACACGTGCCAACTCCCATAGACCGAAGGGTCAAGAGTCATGAGCCTCTACAGAGTATACAAAGTGTAAATAGTGAATATAACCGTGCACAAGTGTGGGATGATCAGAACAAAAATACAGACAAACTGGAGAATCAGGTCCTGCGAACGCTGGCAGCTACCTCGACTGTCCAAAAGCACTCCCTAGCCGCAATAGGATCAGCCCTGTTGTGATGTACCTGAATATTCACACAAGGCGCAGGGAGTCGGGTGTGAGTACTTCCAACTCAGCAGTAATAAAAGTAAATAATGCTGAAGGGAAGAAAACCACGATAGGCACTATCTAATGCTACACAATACAGAACTATCTTTTTATTCCTTTCAAGCATATGTGAGTAGATTATTTAGAAATCTCAATTTTAGCTACTTTATTTCATAATAATATACCAATACCTGGATACAATCTCAAGCAATGCAAGTCCGCACTCAAATCAGCCCCTCGGGCTCAGCACTCCTTATCAATTTACACCAGGAGATCTGATCAATAAGGCAACTAATGCATGTGTGCCGGTAATGTACCAGCAAAACAGTATAACAGCTAGCAGATGTAGCTAAAATGCAATGCAATGCATGATATGACCGCTACGGCACGTAGCCCAATCCAATTTGGGTACCCGTGCTCACTGTGGGGGTTCAGACTCCGGAGGGGCTCCTACAGCCCAAGCACAATATCAATATCACACCTGCTGCGGCGCGCAGCCCGATCCATATACCACTGCGGCGTGGAGTCCGATCCATGCATGTGTATGCATATGCTCACATGAATGTCATGCCCTAACATATGGCCCTCGGCCCCAATCAGTCTAACAAATAATCAAGAAAGCCCTACGGGCAACAATATCATATTAGTTCACAGCAAAAATGTTATTAAGACCTTGTTCAAGTTTTTCATAACCTTATAAGAATGCTGAATAGCAAAATACACTTTAAAACCTTAACTTTAGATAAAATATGCACGGTGTTATCAAGACAGTGATACTAATCCCTGAAGGATTCAAATACTCGGCACGAAGCTCAAACATGATAATAAGTCCAATTCATTTCAACAATTAGGTGTTATTATTTATTACGCGGGACGGACCAAGTCACAATTCCCAATGGTGCTCTACCCCACGCCCGTTATCCGGCGTGCAAGTCACCTCGACACAGCACTAAGATGTGCAAGTCCGGGGTTTACTAACCCTCAGGACATCATTTACAAGTATTACCCACCTCGAACCGACGAAAGCTCATGCCTGCGACGCCTTAGCTCCTCGAACCGGCATCCACGCACGTGAAAACTAGCACAAATAAGCACAAATATATCAAAATAGGCTAATGGAACATAACCCAATCGAAAGAACTCGAAAAATATCAAAAATCACGAAATTGGCAAAACCCGAGCCCCGGGCCCACATCTTGAAAAATTTCGAATCTCATATTTCCAGAACCCTCGTCTCGCCACGAGTCCGTACATATAAAATTTACCAAAATCGGAGTTCGATTGGCCTTTCAAAACCCAAATTTTCGTTTTCAATATCTAGGCCACAATCCTTCACAATTTCTACCCAAATTCATGAAAATTGATGTTAATTCTACCATAAAATGATGTTTTTGAGTCAAGAAACTTACCTCCGATGAATACCCGATGATTTCCCAGCGTTTTCCCGTGATTTCTTCTCTCCAGGGCTCAAAAATGGGGGTTTATGAAATGAAACCCGTATGTGAAATGTTTCTGGTTTTAATTCACTGCCTGGGACTTTTCTTCTACGCGTTTGCGTTCCTTGCCACGCGTTCGCGATGCCCAGCTCCGGATTGACCTTCGCGAACGTGACCTCCCCAACGCGTTCGCGATGCACTAGCTCCCAGCCGTCTGATTTTCCTTCTACGCGTTCGTGATAACCCTCACGCGAACGCGATGCACACCCTGACAAACCTTCGCAAACACGACATCCTGAACGGGATCGCGAAGCTCAAGAATCCTGGCCTACGCGAACGCGATACCCTGTCTTGCGATCACGATGCTTGACTCGCCTGGCCTTCGCGAACGCGGCCCATGCCACGCGAACGCGAAGGCTTGGATTTTGCCCTGTGATCTGCAATTTTTCTGCAGATTTTTAAGTTCCAAAATGCCGGATGATGGTCCGGATTCACCCCGAGGCCCCCGGGACCCCAACGAAAACCACCAACATACTCCAAAACATGATACGAATTTGTTCCAATCATAAAAACACCATCCTAAACATCAAAATCATCAATTACACAAGGATTCAAGCCTAAGTTTCTTCAAAACTTCCAAATTACACATTCCATCAAAAACCCGACCAAACGACGTCCGAATGACCTAAAATTTTGCATGCACATCCAAAATCACCTAACGGAGCTACTGCAACTATCGGAATTCCATTCCGACTCCCGGATCAAAATCTCACCTATCGATCGGATTTCGCCAAAATTCAACCTTAGCCAATTCAAGCCTATTTCTACACCGGATCTCCAAATTCAATTTCGATTGCTCTCCTAAGTCATAAATGATCGCTCGAAACTAGTCGAATCATCAGAATCCGATTCCAAGCACTCTAACTCAATAGTCAACTCTAGGTTGACTTTCCATATTCAAACTTCCTTCAAACATGCTATTTGCTTCATTTTTAATTCAATTCACTCCTAACTCACCCGATAGGTTCTAACACTGATATAGAATCATAAGATATGTTAATGCAAGGTAACGGGGTGGAAATTTCCGTAACGACGGGCCGGGTCGTTACATATACATCTCAGTAGACCCAAATCTGGGGTTCTCTTGTATACAACTTCTCCGCTGAAGAAAAATCCATTTGTTAGTCGCCTTATAGCCCCTTTTTGATCTCCCGTGGCTTGTGCTGGGTATACCCCCATCCTCAAATATTCTTTAATATCATGGTACCATGGCTCACCGTCAAGTTCCTCTTCTACTATGAAAAAATAAGCATTTTGATCACGAACTTGTATCTGCAGTGGATCGATATAGGCTTTGTCCGGATGGTGCAAGATGGATGATAATGTGTCTAGGGCATCTGCTACATAGTTGTGCATTCTTGGGATATGCTTGAACTCTATGGACTGAAACCTGTAAGATAGTTCATGTAGACACTGTCGATATGGTATAAGTTTCAAATCCCTTGTCTCCCATTCTCCTTGAATTTGATATATCAAGAGATCTGAGTCACCCATGACCAAAATCTCTCGAACACCCATGTCTATTGCAATTCTTAATCCCAATATACATGCTTCACACTCGACCATATTATTAGTACAGAAAAATCGGAGCTGAGCATAACAGGATAATACTGACCCATTTCTGAAATGGGCACTGCTCCGATTCCGACCCCTTTGCTATTGACGGCCCCATCAAAGTATAGTCTCCAGCCTGGCTTGACGTCTTGTTCCAATTCCTCAATATTCATTGTCTCCTCATCAGTAAAATATGTCTTTAACGGTTCATACTCATCATCGCGGATTTTCTGCCAAATAGTCAATGACTGCTTGAGCCTTCATTACAGTGCGGGTTACATAAATAATATCAAATTATATAAGTAGAGTTTTCCATTTAGCAAGCCTTCATGTGGGCATAGGCTTCTGGAAGATGTACTTCAGCGGGTCCAACCGAGATATCAGATAGGTGGTATAAGCCGACAAGTAATGTTTTACCTTCTGTGCAACCCATGTTAAAGCACAATATGTTCTTTCTAGCTGAGTGTATTTTACCTCACAAGATGTAAATTTCTTACTAAGATAGTATATTGCTTGCTCTTTCTTCCCTGTTTCATTGTTCTTCCCCAGTACACAACCAAAAGAATTATCCAATACAGTCAGATAAAGGATCAAGGGCCTTCCAAGTTCTGGAGGAACCAACACAGGAGGATTGGCCAGATATTTCTTGATTTTGTCAAATGCATCTTGACATTCCTCAGTCCAATTCACCGCAGCATCTTTCTTTAATAATTTAAAAATGGGCTCACAGGTTGATGTCAACTGAGCAATAAATCTGCCAATATAATTCAACCTGCCCAACAAACTCATCACCTCTTTCTTGTTCATTAGCAGAGGCAAGTTTTGTATTGCTTTGATCTTTGACGGGTCTAATTCAATACCACGCCGGCATACTATGAATCCCAATAGCTTTCCTGATGGCACTCCAAAAGCACATTTTGCTGGATTGAGCTTGAGATTATATCTTCGAAGCCTCTGAAAAAACTTTCTTAGGTCTTTGACATGATCACACTGCTTTTTGGACTTGATAATAACATCATCCACATACACTTCAATCTCTCGATGTATCATGTAATGAAACATAGTGTTCATTTACCTCATATATGTAGCTCCGTCATTCTTCAACCCAAACGGCATTACTCTGTAGCAATATGTCCCCCAAGGCGTGATAAAGGCTGTCTTTCTGCATCTTTTTCGTCCATCAAGATCTGATGATAACCCACATAGCAATCCACAAAAGAACCAATCTCATGTTTGGCACAATTGTCAATCAATATATGGATATTTGGTAATGGAAAATAATCTTTTCGACTAGCTTTATTGAGGTCTCGATAATCAACACACACTCTGATTTTTTCGTCTTTCATTGGAACATGCACAATATTGGCTAACCAGGTGGGATATTTGGTGACCCACATAACCTTTGCCTCAAATTTCTTATTGGCCTCTTCTTTTATTTTCACACTAATATCCATTTTAAACTTTCTTAACTTTTGTCTAACTGACCGGCACTCTAGATAAATGGGGAACTTATGTATCACCAAGTCAGTACTAAGCCCAGGAATGTCATCATAAGACCAAGCAAATATGTCCTTGTACTCATGTAACAACCTAATCAAATCTTCTCTGAGTGAAGTCTCTAAGTGTACACTAATCTTTGTTTCTCGAATATTCTCCTCATTTCCCAAATTAATAGACTCCATCTCATTTAAGTTTGGTTTGGGTTTCTCTTCATAGTGGTTCAAATCTTTACTAATTTCCTCCAGTACTTCCTCATCCTCATATTTTACTTCATATTCATTTTCAATTTCCTGTATATATATATCCGATTATCGAGACTGGACCAGGGATCCTTCATGCATGACATATCATTGGAATCAGCAAATATTGAACTGTACAAAAATAAGAAGAAAAATAAAATAAGGCAAAAATTAGAGGAACAAAGAAATTGCATTTCATTGAATTTTTGAAAGGTAACAAGATTTGGATACATTTGACTTGACGAAACATGGGATTACAATTTTATAACAAGACAGTTTTGGGAAAGGAATATTAAAAGCTAACTACCACAACTCCCTCCTCATTGGAAGAGGAGTAGCTTACCAGTTATTTAGCATAGTGTGGGGTCCAACAAATTAAACATCCATCTTGCTTGTTCCCTCAGCTGCCTCTATCACATTCACGTCTTCAAACAACCTTTCAAACCTTGCTAAAAGCTCTTCATCCGGCTTTATCTCTGCACGGCCCGGCATGAAAATTGCCAGACGTCTCTGTGTACCAGGCTTGACAAAGGTGTTGGATAGTTTTGGGATAGGTTTGGGGAGGGTCCACCCTTTCTTTTTCAATATTTTGGCTCTCTTTATATCAGCGATGGTTGGCTTGAAACTTAGGCCGAAAGTGTTAGTGCTACCCGGAAGATGAACTGGTTGCGTTATACCCTGCAAGACAGCTCCTAGACCCTTTCTCGGAGAGAACCCATTCTTTATCATCTCTTTGGCAACCATGACCATTGTAGGGGTCAGTTTGGGTACTGGCATATTTTCTCCTTCAGATATTTTGTTCATAGTCACGGTATCCATCACTTGGTACACCCACAGATCTTTGTCTCCTTCAACTTCTTCAAATGGCGAGATAGCACTACAAATATTGTCTTCCCTGTGCACTTTTATTTCTTGCTCATCCCACTCAAATTTTACCATTTGATGTAAAGAATATGGCACTGCTTTTGCAACGTGGATCCATGGACGTCCTAACAAAAGGTTTTAGGGCACAACGATGTCCAGCACTTGAAACACCATGGTGAAATCCACCGGTCCGATGGCGAGTTCTAGTATGATATCTCCCACGGTGTTCTTTCCGCCTCCGTCAAACCCCCTCACACATACACTGTTTCGGTGAATCCTCTCATAATCAACTTTCAGCTTCCCTAGAGTTTACAAAGGACAAATATTGGCACTTGACCCGTTATCAACCAAGACACGAGTTACTACTGATTCCTCACATTTTACCGTGAGGTATAACACCTTATTATGTTCTCTCCCTTCTAGTGGTAACTCATTGTCCGAAAATGTTATCCTATTTGTCTCAAAGATCTTGTTTGTAATTTTTTCCAGATGACATACCGAGATTTTCTCTGGTACGTGAGATTCATTTAAGATCTTTATACTGTGTTCATCAGAATGAATTAGAAATGATAGCAAAGATATTTGAGCGGGCGTCTTCCTCAATTGCTCAACTATGGAGTAATCTTGAGCTTTCGTTTTCTTTAGAAATTCCTCGGCTTCTTCCTCGGTGACTGCTTTCTTCACATAAGCTGGATTTTCTTTCACCACTTTCATCTTTCTCAAATTATCAGAGGCAAAACATCGCCCAGACCGGGTCAAACCATGCGTTTTGCAGATTTCCCCCTTCACTTCTTTCCCATTGTACATAATATTTACCTTGTCATAATTCCAAAGTACAGCTTTGGTACTTACAATTGGCATCTGAACAACAGGCTTGATAACAACTTGTTCTATATAAGCCCATTTCACAGTCAATATGGGCTTCACCCCAGGTACTATCACTTTTATCAGCTCAGGCTCAATCATCACTGGTGGCTGTTTTGGTAGCTCAATTGACAGCTTCTCACTCTCAACTTTCTCCTCAACCTTTTTGTTTGCTTTAATTGTCATCACAGTCTAAGAGGGTTTTCTGCAGCTTTCTCCTTGTACTAGTTCTATCATATGTGTTTCATGATGCACCGGCAAAGGATTTTGCATTATGTTGGGAGTCTCGGGTGCTTGCACCTCAATTCTTCTTGAGTCAATGATTTCTTGTATCGCAGACTTTAGGTGCCAACATTTCTCCGTGTCATGTCCCGGTGCCCCATAATAGTATTCACAATGGACGGACTGGTCTAAGTTTCTTGGTGGAGGGTCGGGAATTTTATGCTCAATGGGATTCAACATTCCCAATTCTCTCAGTCTGTGGAAGAGGCTAGTATATGATTCTCCCAAAGGAGTGGATGTTCTTTTTCTCTAAGCCCTATCACCTTTCACTTTTGGGTCAGGACGGAAACTAGTTCGGTTTGGATTTTTGTAGGCTTTTGATGGTGGGTAGGCATTTTGGGCATGGTAGACATTTTGAAGAGCTGGGGTTCGCCATGAAGGTGGAGGCGGAGGGTAAGATTGAGCATGCTGGACAAAAAATTGAGGACCGGTCGGAGGATAATATTACGGAGGTAGGTTATATGGTGCTGGTGGATATGGTTGGTACGGGCGAGGTTGGTGATGATATGGGTTGGGGCCCCAAGACCAAGATCTTCCCTCAATAACCGCCACTTCCTCCTCCTTCTTCTTCCCAATTGATCCTCCTATTCTCGTCTAAATTGCTTGATTTGTAGCCTTGATGGCCGAGTAGCTCATAATCTTGTTCGTCTTTAGACCTTCTTCCACGAAACTCCCCATCTTTACTACCTTATTAAAGGTCTTTCTGATCGCAAACACCAAATAGCCGTAGTATGTCGGCTCCAAAGCTTGTAGGAAACAATCTACCATTTCTCATTCTTTCATTGGTGGATCCACACGAGCCGCATGTTCCCTCCACTAGAAACCATACTCCCGAAAGCTTTCTCCGAGATTGTTTTCCATCTTGGTCAATGACAATCTATCAGGGATGATTTCCAGATTATATTGAAAATGGTTTGCAAATGATTGAGCCAAATCATCCGAAATAAACCATCGGGTATGATCTTGACGGGTGTACCACTCCACTGCTGAGCCGCTGAGGCTTTGGCTGAAGTAGGCCATAAGTAGTTCATCCCTTCGCCCAGCTCCACGCATTTTACTGCAATATCCTTTCAGATGGGCCACTGGATCACCATGGCCATCATACATATCAAAATTTGGTAATTTAAACCCGGCAGGTAGCTGTACCTCAGGGAACAAACATAAGTCCTTGTATGCCACACTAACTTGGCCTCCCAAACCTTGCATATTGCGAAACAACTGTTCAAGGCTCTTCATTTTCCTAGCCATCTCCTCTTGCTTAGAGATTCTAGCAGGTTTCTCCTCCTCCGTCATATCGATAAGTGGTGTGTAAGAATCATGTTTCCTGAAGGTGGGTTCTGGAGGGTAATAATGATTATCCTGGATATGAAATACAAACTCACTAGAGAATTTATGTAAAGTGACTAGTTGTGGTGCCACATACACGGTAGCGGCATGGGGTAGTGGTGGAGGAGCTTGTTTGGGCTGGGGTGGTGGTACTTGTGATATAATAGTGTAATAGTGCGGTTAAGTGGGATATGTGGAAGATGAGTTCATGGTGGGTGGTTCTTGGTTTGGGTTTGAGGGAGGAATATATGTGGGGTTAGCTGGGTAAGAAGGTAAGGGTTGCCCCCTTGACCAAGCCTGGTACATTTCTGACATCTGTTGTTTCAACTTATACATTTCTTCCTTCATGCTATTCACATCTATTACTTCCTCCTCTTGCGCGGGATCCATGACTGTCGGCTTAATTTCTTGGGTCACTGCTTTTGTCATGCTTTTAGAACGAGTGTTGTAGTTGTGATGTGCCAGAATGCCAGTTGCTAACAGTTTTATCTGATACTCATCAACAATAAAACTTGTTAATGGTTAGATCATAATAGATAAACATCACATGTTTCAAAAACACAACTTTTGCCTGGAAATTATGCATCATCACGGCATTATTATTCTTCTTTTGACCTGCCAATTTTATTTTTTTCGGCTTTTTCTTTTTCTTTTGTTTCCACCTATCATTTTCATTGTTTCTTTTTTCTTTCCTCTTTTTTTTCGTTTTTCAATCCTATATGTTTTGCCTATCGCTCAAGCAATTTGCATATAAGAGAAAATAACTTTTTTTTTTGGATTTTCATTAATATTCAAAAATTGATTACAAAAGATAATGTTGTACTACAACCTTTTAAATGTGGAAAAATACAAATACAAAAATGCATGCCCTATGAATACATTAAAGCTCCTAGTGCCCGCGAGACATCGTTCGGTCTTACGGCGGGCCTATATGCTAATCCCTTTTGGAGTTTGTCCGAGTCGGTCATTACTTGTTTCACAAAGATCATTGTTGCTGTGGTAAATGTTGACTGGGTCATATCCTCGCACAGTTGCCATTTTCGCGTAATGTATTGAGCAATGTTGACAATTCTTTCCCTGATTACCACTTTCTCTTGAAGCAACCTACCAATCTGTTCGGTACGAGCATCTACGGTTTGCTGGTTCTTCTTTTGAACTTGTTGTAGCTCAAATTCTAACCGGGCCATGGCCATGTAGCAATTTTCTCTCTCTACATCAAATTCTTTGGTTTGTTTTCTACTTTTGACCTCGGCCGTAATGATCTTCTTCCTTAATCGGGCTACTTCAACATTATGATCATTTTTTAACTGTCGAACATACGAGCTCTTTCTTCGGCGTTCTTGGCAATTGTTTCCGAACCCCAACTAGTTCCTTCCCAGCTTTATCTAGATCAAAGTTATAATCGTTCACCTTGCGCCGTAGATTTTAAATTAGCTTCTCATCCCGAGCAAGTCGAACTGGGGTTTCGATTGCTGTTCTTATTTTCACAATCTGAGCCTTCAATGTTTCATTTTCTTTCCTCAGTTGTTTCTTTTCACTCTCATCGGCTGCTGCTTGTAGGATGCTTTCCAATTTGAGGTCCTGAAATTGTTTTTCCAACATGCTGATTCTGGCTCGATATTCATTTTCCTTAGCCATCCAATAATTTTGTTCCTTAGACTGCTCGGCAAACTCTTGAATATGAGGCCTCTTCGTCAGTCTCTCATGCTCAACATCTCTATGGTACCATGCAGAATATCCCGGTGATACTTCACCTCTAGCTCGATCTCTCACACAGGTGTCCATTCTTAGACATTGGAATTCATTCCATATTTGCCTGATTTTTGCTTGCGGGAATTGCCCATCTGGACTGATCTCTATTGCTTGAAGGCTGAGGTCCCCATCTTTCGGCACAACCTGATATCTTCCGAGTTGCCTTAATACCTGGTATGGCGCATAAGGTTGGATACACTTGAGACCCATTAACAGAAAATACAACCCTTCTGCTGGCATATATATAACTTCGTTGAGGGGCAGCCATCCGTATGCTTATTCTATCTAGCTAGCAGTTAGTGATCGAAAATATGTGATCCAACCCTTTGACCCTTCTGGCAACTAGGCCTCTTTTGTCCTCACTTAAAATTCTTCGATACATGTCTTTTCAGACAATCCATAGCTTGAGAACTGAGGGTAGTGGCATAAATGCTCTATCATCCACATTTGAAGAAGTAAATTACACCTCTCGAAGAAATCTTCTCCCGCTTTGCAGGTCGTGAGAGCACGAAAGATATCAGCCATTGTCATTGGTGCCAACGTACTATTGTCCTATGCAAGGAGAGTACCGGCAATTCTAGCAACTCTAATGTCAGTGTTCCCATATTTCCTCGGAAATATGATTAACCCCATAAAGGCTACCATAAAGGCGAAATGCCTGTATTCCTCCCACTTAGCCCGGTTCGCTTTGCTGCAGAGTTTTGTTGTTGGATCATTAAATCCTCTAACGTGGCCATATCTGCGATATATAAATTTCATAATGCAGAACCCGTGGACCAAATCTTCATTATGAACATTTCTGGCAATCTTTAAGGAGTCGGGGAATCTATGCACAGTAATAGCCCTTGGAGCAACTGGATACTTGTCTTTTAATGGAACATCACCCTTTCCGATGTAATTAGCAATTTCTTCGAATGTAGGAGTAAGCTCCAAATCTGAGAAGTGGAGCATGTTGTGTGCGGGATCCCAGCAAGCAACTAGAGCTCGAATAATATCACCTCGAGGTACTATGTTTAGCAGCTCAGTAAGATCTTTTAAATATTTATTAACCCAATCCTGTCCATCTTGACCTAAATCATTCCACCACAATCGCAACATCAAAGGAATCTTGTTCATTAGTGCAAAGGGTTCATTTTGTATTGTGCTCATCCTGCACATTTATTAAAGGCGATTTATTTAATTCAAAAAAAATCTTTTCAAGGATAATTTTCATTCTTTCTAAAGGAGTCAACCTTTCCATATTTCATTTAAAACTTTCAAGGCTATTATTGTTTTAAAGAAAAATGACTTCAAAGCGGTCATTTTTGCACAGACAGCCTTCCAACGTCCTTTCGAAACATTCGGCTATTTTTAGAAAATGGCATCACTTTGATTTTATTAATAAAACTAAAAATTCAACATTTTTTTTTTGAAAAGGGGTGGTTGGACCCGTCATAGGTTGCCTACGTATCTCGCCTAGTGGTGAGAATCAAACATGTGTAGTTCGGTCAAATTGTTTTAAGACAAATTATTTTGACAAAAGTGTTCCGACTAATTTCAAAATTTTCTTTTCAAACTTTCGACAGCGTTTCGTCAATATTTTGGTATTGCTATTCTAAAAATTGCTATTTTTCTTTCTTTTTGTTTTCAGGTATTTAGCTGGTTAGCATAATAATCCAGGACATATAAATACAGCATAGAATCATGCTCGGTCTTTGATATACAGGTCATCTGTCCTACACGGACTCAACCCCTGTGTTGAGCCCCCTAAATCAGATATGATGCAAATAAACGTCCTAAATCTAGGCTCAATATCCCGATTTTTCATAGTACTAGACTGTGTACCCGTGTGGACAACTCGGATCGATGAAGGGGCTACGTACCGGGGACCCGCGGGATCATCTGGCTTTATAACTTATCTGGCCTCTATTTTCTTATTGGTTATTGACTTAACAGAAAGGGGAGTCTCAACCAGTAAGCACATCCCTGGAGATAAGAAGAGAAGGGTTTTTGGCACAATTTTTATATACAATTCACGTAATATCAAAGTAGTAAACACATAGCACGTTGATCACATCATATAATGAAATTAGATATAATCAAAATGGCAGTTTAACTGAGCTCAAATTCTTAAACCCTAAACCAAAGTTCTGGGTTTCTTTCTCCCCAGCAGAGTCGCCACAGCTGTCACACCTCCCTTTTTGACGTGTCCCAACTATTTACTATTACATCCCGAAAAAGGGATATAACGATAGTAGTGGGGAAGGAGTTTTTCCAATTAAAGGAAATTCGGAACGGGATTTTATTTATTAATTTTCAGAGTCGCCACTTGGGAAAATAATGGTGTCCCAAGTCAATGGTTTAATACCAAACCGAGGAAATTATGACTCTGTTTAACAGTCCGCGAAAATAGAAATCCGGATAAGGAATTTTGTTAACCCGGGAGAAGGTGTTAGGCGCTCCCGGATTCTGTGGTTCTAGCACGGTCGCTCAACTGACGTATTTGTTATATTTGATTTCCTTTTATGCTTCAGTTTTCAAATGCTATTAATATTCCACTTTATTGATTTTAGAACTTGCGACGTTACGAAAATGCATTTCAAGTCACACCGCAACCAGTACGCATGCGACTTTAATGTATTTCAGCTTTGCCGGGATTATAGATTTGGGTCACATAAGATGTTCACCCGTATTAGGAATGTATTTTCATTTATCGTTCCTATAATGTCTACGTCTTGTTAACTTTGGGAAAGACCGTAAAATTTTCTAAATGGTCCTTCCGAGTCTAACATTTTACATTAGAATCCGTTTAGGGGCCCCGAGTATTTTTATGCTCGTAACGAGGCTCATCCCTTATTTTACGATTCAGACCTATTTACATACTATGTTATCTATTTTTGTTTTTTGTTTCTATTTTTACATCAGTTTTTATATTAGATTTCAGGACTATACAGTGGAGTCCAGGCCATTTATTCACTATTAGGCCTAGACTTTGGAATGCTTAACAGTCCATTATTGCAGGTAATTGGGCTTCTGAGCCCAAAGTACTTTACTGCCTTATCCGAAAGTCCAACCATTCGGTTAATCGGACCTGGGCCTATATTCATAATTAGGCCCAGAATATATGAACAGAATCTAACAGGCTAACAGTTTCAACAATGGATCAAGACAAATATTTTAAATTGATGAATAGAAACGATAAAATCATATTATTTCAACAAGTATCATGTTACAACTCTCGATTACTGCTGATTTCAATATCTAACTATCAACTAAAATTGTAACCTAATATTTTGTATCATATATACTATAAGACAGATTCTGATATTCAAATGATCACTAACTTACAGGATTATTTTTTGTTACTTATTTTAACATAAAATAAAAAACAGAGTTCTAATTTTAAACGATCATGCTTGGATTGCTAAAAGTTCATCAAGTTGTAATAACAATAGATCTGAGGTTAATTCTTATTCAGTAACCACAAACCATATTACGAGCTAATTCACTTATACTCTTAGGTTAATGATCTTAATTCGTATTTTAGTTAATAAAATATAGAAATGTACGTTTATAAGTCTAGTTTCAGAATCATGTCTAATTTCCTAAGTGTGTTAACTTTGTTTTTTTAAACCTATATTTTAGTTTTGGAATTTAGATGAGCAATTATAGCTAACTATGTATATCTACTACTTTAAACTATGTTACTCTACTCTAATCGAGTTTATGCAGTTATGAATTATTACAACCCATTTCTAATGAATTACAATTAATCTAAAGAATACAGCTAAATCTACAACAAAAAAAAGAAACGAAACACGTCGTAGATTAACTTCAGATCTTCATTCCTTCAACATGATTTCAATTACATCTTCAGGAAGTAGTGTGTACCTGATCAATTGAGAGGAACTGTGAGTTCTAAGGAATGAAGGATGATGAAAATCAGCAATAGACCAGCAATCATGTATGAACAACAATGAGGATGAATTAACACAGCAAGAGTTGATATATCAAAACAGAAGACCCAGCGAATTCAACTCAAATAAGTAGAAGATCTGGTGAATTCCACCAAACAAGTGAAGCACAACGAGCAGAGGTTCAAAAATCAACCAATTTCTAACTCAGAATTAAAATTTCGAACCTTCTATTTCTGAACAAGAATTATAATCTTTTCGAACTTGAAAAATCTGGACCCCTTTTCAGGCTTATTATAAGCCTATTTATAGAGGCATTTTGGGGGGAAATTTCAAATAAGTTAATTGTATTTCCCTCCCCTTTTTATTTCAATTAATTACAGAATGGTCTACTAAAGATATATCGAACTGCCTTCAGACCCCTGCTAGAAGGTTCTGGGTAGTTCTATTAGATTCTATTAGGCGGGTTTTACCCAATTGCCCCCATTTATTAAGGTTTATTACATAAATGCCTTTTAACTCTACCTATTATACCCTTTATTATCTGGGCAATTTCAGAAAAACCACATACTAAAGTTATCTCTGACCTTATAAGCTCTATTTATTCCACAATAATGGCATTTATCCTTCCCCTTTTACCCCTTTTATTTAAGTGTTATTACCCGTCCTGCCTTAGGTCTGGCAGGATTAGGGTAGTACTTATTTAACAAATAACCACTAGTCAATCATGCCTTTAAGACTTAACCAAGTTTAGGTTATAAACTTTTTCAATTTTAACCTCCTTTACACAAATAGCCACTAATCCAAAATTTAATCTTAATTTGCAAGCACAGCCACAACAATACTTACACATATAACCCAAGTTCACTTAAGTACTCAGAAATTCAGAAGAAACAAACACACGAGTCAAGTTACAAATATAACACAATTTTATGTTGTTTTACACAAATAACCCTAATCACGGATTAACTTCCAATTAACCGGAACTCAGAGGAGAAAATTGATAATGGTTGAATTCAAATCAACTAAAACCCAATCGAGACAAAATAATGAGCAATCACATAAAACTAGCATATTTAACATATGATTCATGGGCAGTTACTATCAAAAATCTAGAAATACTCAGATGACTTCATGTATGCATAAGATTCAGGGCAAGTATGAATCAAGATACAAAGACAGAGATAGAAGCATGCGTAGGATAAATTTCAAGTTCTGAGCATAATAGACATGTGAAGCTGTTAACAGAACAAAGTTCAAAAACAAAAGACAAAACGAATCATGTTTTCAAAGAAGATGAACAATTAAAAGTGGAGGGTAGGGTACTTACCTTTAGGATTTTCCTTTTCTTTTCTTTTTCTTTTCTTCTTTTTCTTCTTTTCTCTTTGATCTTTTATTTTCTTGATCTTTAGAGACCTTCAGAGACGTTTGGTCTCTGGGGTGTCAGATTTCCCACAATAGGTCATTAGGGTTTGATTTTGGGTGTAAAGGAAGAGATATGAGGCTATTAGGGTAGTGTTTTGGAGTAGGACTTGTTTTTGGTACTCGCCGGAGTAGGGTTCTGGCGAGTGTTTTTTTATTAATCGAGAGGTTAGAGGTAGATTCGAAGGAAACCACTTGGGTGGGATGACAGATCGTTTAAAGACGATCATAGAGTGTTATTTTGGGGTCTGATTCATACTATGGGGTGGTCACCGGCTAGGGTTCCGGCGACCTAGGTTTCAAGAACAGGGGTTATTGGTTTTTAATCGTGGTTAATGGGGTTATAGGGTGGTTTAATGGTGGTTTAATGGTGGGGAAGGGTATTTGGTGGCCTGGTGTTGGCCAAAGACAGAGACTGTAACAGTCTCCGGTGGTCTCCATGGGAGACTGGGTGGAAGGAGGAAGAAGACCTTAGGGCGGCTAGGGTTGAATGTATATGTATGTGTGTGTATAATGACGGCTAAATGAGAGAAAGGGGGTATATATATTGATCCTGGGTTGATGATTCTTGGCCATTGGATCAACTAAAATGAATGGACATGATCATCTGTGCCTTAAACGATGTCGTATGAATTAAAGTGACAGCTCATGGAGTCCGTTAGATTAAGTTGTTTGAACGGTCAAGATTGATTTCCGTAAACTACGTCATTTCATTTAGTGGCTTACTGGTCTCAGCCATTAGATCTATTGTAATGAACGGCTGTGATTAGTTTGACACACGACGTCGTTTAATTAAGAGGTGCACCGCCTTATCTCACCCGTTGATCAAGTAAGATCAATGGTCCATATTTATTGGTGCTAGTACGTTGTCTTTTGGTTAATGCCAGGGAGAAGACCGGTCAAAATTTGGGCCTGGTCCGCGTACAATATGTTTGGGCTGTGTATTTGGGCATTTGGCCCAATACATTATATTGTATTATTTTGTAGTTTTGTATTATATTGTTTTTAACTAGTATTTTATTTATTTTTTGTATTTTCTTTTTATATTTTGTATATTTTCCTTTGTACTTGTTTTACAACTAATATATTTCTTTTATTTCTTATTTTTGCATTTTTCCTTAATTTTCCAATATTTTTGCATTTTTAGTCTATTTTCCGGTATTTTTTACATTTTTACTTAATTTTCCAATTTTTAACATTTTATGATATTTTTTCCTAATTAATTCCTTTAATATTTCTTATTTCAATTTTATATTCAAATAAATACTGGTATTTCAACCAAATCACACAATTGCAAACAAAAAATCATTTTTGTATTATTTTATATATTTTGGAATTTAATTGCATGGGGCAAAAATCACGTGCTTACAACTTGTTATTCGATTTTTGCTGTATATTTATAACTGCACAGGTTTATATGGTGTCGAGTCTAGCTTCCTCACTACTTCGCCAGAGTTAGGCTAGACACACCAGCACATGGGGTCGGTTGTGTTGATACTACACTTCTATGCATTTTTGCACGTGTCCACGTTCTGAGCAGCAGCAACAGCTGTAGTTCGAGAGCAGAATTTTATTATCACGAGACTGAGGTAACCCTACAGGTGTTCACAGGCCAAGTGTCTCTTCTTATGTTTTCATTTTTATTATTGTCTCATTGTTTTCGAGACAGGCAGCTATTATATTTCTTTAAGACCCTTGAATTTAGTTTATTCTTAGTGGTTCGTGAGTATGTGACACCAAATCTTGAGTAGAGGATATTGTTGAGTATTCCATATTTATTCAGACTTATAAATTAGATTTCCACAGTTATTGTTGTTATTATTATTGATGCTATAGATTGTCAACAGAATGGTTTTACTAATGAAAACGATAAGTAAGTTGGCTTGCCTAGCTATCACGAGTAGGTGTCATCACCATCCCGATGGTGGAAAATTTGGGTCATGACAATTTTAGAGAAGTATTCTTTTATGCCTTTTTTTCATTTTCATAGAGAAAAGTGAAGAGATGATTCTAAACCAAAAAAGAGAGGAGAAAGGAAGAAAAATAAGGATTAGAGGTTGTATCTGCTTTTTTATTGAGTTTCATGGACAATTAATGCTAAAGCTTAGTTATATGTTAATGTTAATGGTGTTTTTTGTTTCTTTATGATTTTTTTTTTTTAAAAAGTATTTTATGGGCTTACATTTTGAATGTCTTTAACAAAAATGGCTGATTGTTTGAGAGACGAAAATCTTCAAAGAAGGAATTAGTAAGATTGAATTCTGGTAAACGGGGAGGAATTGCAGAGATTTGGAATATTGGGCGAAGGATGGAGTTGGCCAAGTTTTGCTAAAAGACGGGACCCAAAAATTCACTTGGCAAAGTTCTAAAGAAATCTCATACAAATTGTGTCTATCACATACATAGTTAAGTCTCGTACAAAAGAAACTTTCTCATTGAAGGAGGTGTAAAAGCTTGAAGGGATGTCGCTGTTACAACATAATTATCTTTTGGAATATTTTTCTCCAATCGACTTATTTAGTACAATTTATTTCTTTCCTTGATGTAGATAGGCATATAAGTAACAAAACCCTATTAATCCATGGTTCCTCCCTTTCAATTCAAATCACCTATTTTATTTATCGAGAATCAAACGGTATGGATTGTGAATATATTTTTTATTATGTTGATATGAGAAAAATTACAACTTGTAATTCTTTTTCGTACACTCCTTAAACACTCTAGACCTAACCGATGAATTACTTCGTACTACTACAGACGATGAATCATTTATACCAATTTCCTCAACTGACAAGTCTCGTATATATGAGCCATGGAAGTACTATGTTATTGTTAAGCTCTTTGGTAAAAGAATTACACACCAAATAATGTATGATAAGCTTATGAATCTATGGAAACCTACAGAGGTGCTTCCTCTAATTGACTTAGGTTCTGACATTTTCCTCATTAATTTCCAAAAAGAGGAAAATATGATCAAATCTTTACATGGAGAGTCATGGTTCATTCTCAATCATTTCCTAAATGTACGAGGATGGGAGCAAAAGTTTAAAGCATCATCCACTCAACTCACGTACTCAGATTTATGGGTACGCTTGCCTGAGTTATTTACCGAGTTTTATGATTTAGAAATACTTAGTCGGATTGGATCAAAGTTAGGATGACTGCTAAAGATTGATACTTGTACATCAACTACTACACGAGGAAGGTATGCTTGTATATGTATTGAAGTACCTTTGGAGAAACCTTTAAAAATACATTTATACATAGGTCTCCACAAACAGGTTCTTCTCTATGAAGGACTGAACCTACTTTGTACGCACTGTGGCAAATTTGGACATCCAGCTCTTAATTTTATTGAGATTATTATGCTACCTAAGGAGAAAAAACAAATCAATAACCAACAAGACATGATTAACACAAATACTGCTACACCTTCGAAGGATAATAAGTGCAAAATGGTGGTTTTTGCTAAGAAGAGTTTTCAACCATCCAAACAATCACAACTGGGAAAGGAACAGGCAACTGCAATGGCATCTACAGAGGTTCTAGAGGTGGCGCAGCCATTACCAGGTAAGTCTGTTCACCCTACATTACCTCGGGTCAACTTACAAGGGCAAAGGAATTTGAATTAGCCCAATATGAAATTACACAACCAATTTCATATGATATCTAATGCTGGCCCTTTAGACTCCCAACACAATCTTTCTAGTAAAGGTCCATTAGTTAATAACTTGGACAATAGGCCTCTTTCAGCACAACAAATACGCAAAACCTAGTTCCTTAAGCATGAAAAGTGGCCGGTCATATCAACCAATCCCTTTATTCGTAAGCCTAATTGTAACGATCTGACCGGTTGTTTTTAGAATTCACGCCTCGTATCTCCTATTAACCGCTTCCCCTAAGTTCATTTCTACTATTTTGGTTTGACGGGACATTCGATGTTAGGATTCAGAGTGTTTTGGGACACTTAGTCCCTAGATTAGAGCTTAAGAGTTAAAAATGGTCCGTGTTCAAAACCGTGTGAAGATGGCCTCGGAATGAAAATACGATGGTTCTGTTAGTTCTGTTAGGTGATTTTGAGGTTGGGAGTGTGTTCGGAAAGTGTTTGGAGGTCTGTAGCTAATTTAGGCTTGAAAGGCCGAAGATTGCATTTTTGAAGTTTCCGGCCCGATAGTGAATTTTGGATCCGAAGGTCAAAATGGAAGTTTGGAAGTTGTAGTAACTCTATCATGTCATTTGGAATATGTGTACAGAGTTCCAGGTCATTCGGACGTGGTTTGGTTGGGTTTTTGGTCAAAAGCGTATTTTGAGGATTTGGAAGTTCATAAGCTTGATTTTTGTTTTGATCCATCATTTCGATGTTGTTTTATGTGATTTGAAACTTCGAGCAAGTCTGCATTAGGTTATATGACTTGTGTGTGTGATTAGACGAGGTCCTGAGAGCCTCGGGTGTGTTTCGGATAGGCTACGGGTTATTTTTCTCCACTTTTGAACTGTTGTTGCTGCTTCTGGTACTCCTTCCTCACGTTCGCGATTAGGCCATCGCTTTTGCGAAGGCTTATCTTGGTCACCTGGAAATATCTTTTTCACGTTCGCGTTTAGAGCCTAGTATTCGCAATGATCTGTCTCTCCCTTCAACGTGTTTGTGTATACCTTCCCGCGTTCGCGGAGGCCAGCCTTCTCCTCTTTCGCGTTCGCATCCCTTACAACGCGTTCGCGTAGGCCCATATCCGAACCCCTCTTATATTCTTCTACGCGTTTGCGTAAGCCTTCAGCCCAGACCTTCGCATTTGCATCCTTGCCTTCGCGTTCATGAAGGGTAACATCAGTCACGTACATTTTCCTTCTCCGCGAATGCGAGCCCATCTATGCATTCGCGATGGAAAATTGACTGGGCAGACATAATTTAATCCCCAATTTGAGGGTTTCTTCATTTTATCACATTTCGACTTCTAGAACTCGGTCCTTGGCGATTTTTGAAGGGATTTTCACCTAGGCAACTTGGGTAAGTACTTCTCACTCGATTTAGACTAATTTCCATGAATCTCCTCTTATAGTTTATCTTTTAATTTTAATTTTCTTAATGAAAAATGGGTAAAACTTCATAGACAGAATTATTGAGTTTTGAGGGGTATTTGACCTTCGATTTGAGAGGTTTTTATATGGTTAGACTCGTGAGAGTACGAGGGTTCAGAAAATATGAAATTTATCTGATTCCAAGATGTTGGCCTGAGGGGCATTTTGGTCATTTATCCTAATTTCGCGCTTTAGCTTTGAATTAAATAGTAGAATCAGTTGCTTGAGACGTTATTTACAATATGTGTTTTAATTGAATAGATTTGGGCCATTTGGAGTCGAGTACTCGTGGCAAGAACATGGTTGCTAGTTGATTTTTGCTAGTTCGAGGTAAGTATCTTGCCTAACCTTGTGTGGGGGACTTTCTCTAAGGATTTGAGTCTTGTTTCTTGATTTTATTCCTTGTACGCAAAGCGACGAGTGCATGCTCAGATTTAATTTTGGAAAATTGCGCCTTTTAGGCTCTTAGATCCTTGTAATCATCGAATTCGGAGTTGTTCTTAATATGATTGAGTTTCCTGTTATTAGTTTCACTTCTACATGACTTACTTGGATTTTATTTGCCCTTTTGGTTTATTCTTGTTGGATAATTGACTTTTACTTATTTAAATGAAGACATTTACCCTTATATAGCCACGTTATTTTTCCTAACTGCTATTCTTAAATTGGAAAATCACTATTTCTATCTCTCATGTAATTAATTGGCCCTAATTGAAAAGAAGTTAGATATTCTATGCTTAGTTGATATTTCCTTATTTGATATTTATGTGACTTATGTTAACTTCATCGTTGTTGAGTTACGTATTATGGAATCGTTGCTTCGTAGTATTTTCTCCCTTGTTGAGTTGTTCTTATTGCGCTTAGTATTTCCTTATTACGGTTATTCCTTGCAATTTAGTTGTACCGTCTTTTGGTGAACGGAATTTCTTGAGTTGATTCTATTGATTTATTCCTGTATATAGTGTCAATTATTGTGTTGTACTTGAGATTATGATGCACGAGGTTTCTGCCGTGCGGTTGTTGATATTGTGATGCATGAGGTTTCTGCTGTGTGGTTGTTGATATTGTGATGCACGACATTTCTGCCGTGCGGTTGTTGCTACTGTGATGCATGAGGTTTCTGCCGTGCAGTGGTTTTTGAAGGGTTGCACGGGGTCTTTGCCTTGCTATTGTTGTTATTGATGTTTTGCATATACTGCGTAATAAGGCGGGATATGTTATATGCTTATATGTGGGTTGCGCATGTGGTGAAATAAGGTGAGAACATTTTTATGCACGTGTGGCGAAATAAGGCAGTGCCTATTATATTATTAATTGCACACATGGCAAAATAAGGTGGGCTACGTTAGGGGTTGTTTGAAATGAATTGTGATGGCATGCGGAGGTGTTCCTATTTTGTTTACTATTGTGAATGTGGGTTGCTTACCTATACGAGCTTTATCGCTTGGGAGTTGTGAGGGATCATCGCACGTGCGGTCCGTTCTCCTTTTCATGGGTACTAGTTAGCATAATATTCTGGTTAAAAACACTTGCACAAGCATACACGTAGATGGACACTCCTATTAGAGGTGAATTCTTCCTGATTTTGCTAAGGGTGGAGATACGACCTCGTTTATTGTCACGACCCAAATCCGGTCGTGATGGCGCCCAACAATTAAGCTAGGCCAGCCAGACCAACAATTTAATTATCACAAAATACTCGTCCCCAAATGGACAACCCAAGAAGAATGTATGAGTTTAAGAACTCCAATAATAATAATACTGAACAAAATACTGACACTCCCAAAGATCCGGAGTCACAAGTCTAGAGCCTCTAACAAGATCCAACAGGAAATAGAGAGTACGATATAGAAGTACTCAAGTCTGAATACAAAATATACAATAACAACTGGAATGAGAGGAGAAGCTAGGCTCTGCGAACGTAGGCAGCTACCTCAGCAACTCGATGTGACAATGTAAACGCTGGAGATGTCCGTCTACTGCTCCTGTGTACCTGAGTCTGCACACAAAAGGTGCAGGGAGTAGGGGTGAGTACTAAGTACTCAGTGAGTAACAAATATATATATGTAGCTGACAGTAAGAAATCCACAAAATACCACAATATGAAGCTACACTACGGTCCGAATCTCCTACGAACTAGCAACAATAATACAATACAGCTACCATAGAGTAATTCAACAAATACAGATGCAATGCAATGCACATAACCGCTACGGCGTGTAGCCCGATCCAATTTAACGTCGACGGCGCTCACCGGGGGTGTGTACAGACTCCGGAGGGGCTCCTACAGCCCAAGCGCAATACTGCTGCGGCGTGCAGCCCGATCCTCATATCAACCACTGCGGCGTGCAGCCCGATCCCATGCTCAGTCCACAATAAACAATTAAGTCACAAAACAATTCATTTTCCTTAATTCCAGTTCTCAATTCATAATTTATGAAAAATACTTTTATCTTTATTAGATTTGTAAAAAAAAAACTGGTGACTTAGCATTTCAAAAGTGTGATTTCGATTTCCAGGACTGAGATCAGTGATTTAAGCAATTACAGCTATCACATAAATATTGTCCTCTAAGGACGCTACAGATCGGCACAAGGCCCCAAACAAGGCTTACAGCCCACAAATATAGCAAATACAGTGTATTTCCAACACTAACACATTTTATTCATTTCCGGGATGGACCAAGTCTCAATCCCCAATCACAATCAATCCCGCACCTGCCACGGTGTGCGAACCACGCCCTATTAGCGTCACAATGTGCTAAGCCGGGGTTTCGAACCCTCAGGCTACAATATACACAAACTACTCACCTCTAGCCGGTCGTCGAATCGTCCGCGATGCCTTTTCCTTTGAATTTCGATGCCTCGTGTGTAGAATCTAGTCAAATAACAATAATTATATCAATTACGGGTCAAAGAATCATAACCCACTTCAATTTATATGAAATTCGCAAAATTACACTAAGTTGGTAAAACCCGACTTTCGGTACGATTCTCGAAAAATTACGAAAGTCTCATATTCGGAACCCTCATCTCAATACGAGTCTAAGCATATCAATTTTACCAAATTCGGACTCCATTTGCTCATTCAAAACCTTGATTTTCTAAAGTTCAAGCCTAGGGTTAAATCTTCCATGAATCACCCCAAATTCTTCCATTTTCATGATATAATTGCATAATAATACCAATACTAATCATAGTTTAAGTCCATAGTTGCTTACCTCATGATTTCCCTTGAGTTTCTCTTAAAAATCGCCCAAATCGCCTCTAAAGCCGAGACCCAAACGTGTGAAATGTTCTGAAATTTTTCTCACTTCTGATACACTTAACTTACAGCGATTTTCGCTTCTGCGGAAGAATTTCCGCTCCTACGCGTCCGCTTCTGCGGAGATTCGATCGCTCCTGCGGATATTTCCGCTTCTGCGACTAGGCGTCCGCCTCTGCGGACTCGCCTGAGCGGCTTCCCTTCCGCTTCTGCGATGGCCGCCTGCGGCTCCCCGTCCGCTCCCGCGTTTCCGCTTCAGCGGAAAATGCTCCGCTTCTGCGGTCGCCGCTTCTGCGGCTCCTGGTCCGCTTCAGCGCACCCGCTCCTGCGCCCAAAATTCCGCAGGAGCGGAAACAACAGAAGCAGTGCACCAGTTTCCGCAATTTTCCATATTTTTCTCCCGATTAACCATCCGAAAACACCCCGAGGCCCCCGGACCTCATTCAAACACACCAACACATCCTAATTCCTTATTCGAACTTGTTCCAATCATAAAAACACCATCCTAAACATCAAAATCACCAATTAACCACGGATTCAAGCCTAAGTTTCTTCAAAACTTTCAAAACTAACATTCAATCCAAAACCCGATCAAACGATGTCCGAATGACCCGAAAATTTGCAGACATATCCAAAATCACATAACGAAGCTACAGAAATTGTCGGAATTCCATTCCGACCCCCGGATCAAAATATCACCTACCATCCGGTTTCGCCAAAATTCAACATTCGCCAATTCAAGCTTAAAACTACACCGGACCTCCGAATTCAATTCTGATTGTTCTCCTAAGTCATAATTGATCCCCCGGAACTAGTCGAATCATCAGAATCCGATTCCGAGCACTCTAACTCAATAGTCAACTCTTGGTTGACTTTTCATATTCAAGCTTTCTTCAAACATGCTATTTGTTTCATTTCCAATTCAAATCACTCCTAACTCACCCGATATACTCTAATACTGTTTTGAAAGCATAATATATGTAAATGCAAGGTAACAGGATGGTAATTACCATAACGACGGGCCGGGTCATTACATTCTCCCCAACTTAAACAAACGCTCTTCCGCGAGCGGGTTAAGAAACATACCTGGAGTATCAAACAAGTGTGGATATCTGCTCCGCATCTCCTCTTCGGTCTCCCAAGTTGCTTCCTCCACGGGACGATCTCTCCACTGCACTTTCACTGAAGGTATATCCTTGGATCTAAGCTTACGAACCTGTCGACCCAAAATGGCTACTGGTTCCACATCATAAGTCAAATCCTCATCTAGCTGTATCGTGCTGAAGTCCAACACACGAGACGGGTCTCCGACATACTTCCGGAGCATAGATACATGGAACACCGGGTGAACTCCCGACAAACTGGGTGGCAAAGCAAGCATATAAGCCACCTCCCCAACTTTCCTAAGCACCTCAAAAGGTCCAATATACCTTGGGCTCAACTTCCCTTTCTTTCCAAACCTCATAACACCTTTCATAGGCGAAACTTTCAGCAACACCTTCTCACCTACTGAATAAGACACATCTCGGACCTTCCGGTCTGCATAACTCTTCTGACGCGACTGAGCTGTGCGAAGTCTCTCCCGAATCACCTTCACCTTATCTAAGGCATCTTGGACTAACTCTGTCCCTAACAACCTAGCCTCGCCGGGCTCGAACCAACCAACTGGAGACCTACACCGCCTCCCATATAAAGCTTCATACGGTGCCATCTGAATGCTGGACCGATAGCTATTATTGTAAGCAAACTCCGCCAAAGGCAAATAATCAGCCCATGAACCACCAAAATCAATGACACAAGCACGCAACATGTCCTCCAATATCTGAATAGTACGCTCAGACTGCCCATCCGTCTGTGGATGAAATGCTGTGCTCAGCTCTACCTGTGAACCCAACTCTCGCTGAAATGTCCTCCAGAATTGAGATGTGAACTGGGTACCTCTGTCCGATATAATGGAAATAGGAACTCCATGCAATCTCACTATCTCACGGATGAATATCTCCGCCAACCGCTTTGAGGTATAGGTAGTACACACTGGGATGAAGTGAGCTGACTTGGTCAACCTATCCACCACCACCCAAACTGAATCAAACTTCCTCGCCGTCCGAGGGAGTCCACTAACAAAGTCCATAGTTATTCTTTCCCACTTCCACTCAGGAATATCAATTCGCTGGAATACACCACCAGGTCTCTGATGCTCATACTTGACCTGCTGACAGTTTAGACACCGAGCCACATGGCTCACAATATCTTTCTTCATCTTTCTCCACCAGTAATGCTGCTTCAAATCCTGATACATCTTCGCGGCTCCCGGATGAATAGAATACCGCGAGCTATGGGCCTCTTCCAATATCAACTCACGAAGGCCATCAACATTGGGCACACATATCCGGCCCCGCATCCGCAATACACCCTCACTATCAATAGTGACATCTCTAGCATCATCATGCTGAACTCTGTCCTTAAGGACAAGTAAGTGTGGATCATCATACTGGCGCTCTCGAATACGATCATATAAAGAAGAACGAGCTACTACATAAGCCATCACCCGACCGGGCTCAGAAATATCCAGCCTTACCATCTGGTTAGCTAACGCCTGAACATCAACTGCTAGGGGTCTCTCCCCAACTGGAATATACGCCAAACTGCCCATACTAATAGCCTTCCGGCTCAAAGCATCAGCCACTACATTGGCTTTCCCGGGATGGTACAAGATAGTAATATCATAGTCTTTAAGCAACTCAAGCCATCTCCGCCGCCTCAAATTTAGATCTTTCTGCTTAAACAAATGCTGAAGGCTGCGGTGGTCTGTATATACATCACAAGATACACCATATAGATAATGCCTCCAAATCTTCAAGGCATGAACAATAGCAACTAACTCCAAATCGTGAACAGGGTAGTTTTTCTCGTGGGGCTTTAGCTGACGAGAAGCATATGCAATAACTCTACCCTCCTGCATCAACACACAACCGAGTCCAACTCTGGAAGCATCACAATACACCGTATATGACCCTGAGGCCGATGGTAACACAAGTACTGGAGCTGTGGTCAAAGCCTCCTTGAGCTTCTGAAAGCTCTCTTCACATTCATCGGACCACACAAATGGAGCATTCTTCTGTGTCAGCTTAGTCAAAGGTGAAGCAATAGATGAGAAATCCTGAACAAACCGACGATAATAGCTTGCCAAACCGAGAAAACTACGAATCTCTGTAGCTGAGGAAGGTCTGGGCCAATTCTGTACTGCCTCAACCTTCTGAGGATCAACCCTAATACCATCACTGGACACTATATGTCCCAGAAAACCCACAGTATCTAGCCATAACTCACACTTAGAGAATTTTGCATAAAGCTTCTCTTCTCTCAACCTCTGCAATGCCACTCTCAAATGTTGTGCATGCTCCTCCTGGCTGCGTGAATATACAAGGATATCATCAATAAATACAATCACAAAAGAATCAAGGTACGGCCGAAATACACTATTCATCAAGTGCATGAATGCTGCTGGGGCATTAGTCAGCCCGAAAGACATCACTAGGAACTCGTAGTGCCCATATCGCGTCCCGAACGCTGTCTTCATAATATCCGAGTCCCTGGTCTTCAACTGATGGTAGCCCGATCAAAGATCAATCTTAGAAAATACACTAGCTCCCTGTAGCTGATCAAATAAGTCCTCAATACGAGGTAATGGATATTTATTCTTCACCGTTACCTTGTTCAGCTGCCTGTAATCAATGCACATTCTCATTGTGCCATCTTTCTTCTTCACGAACAACACCGGTGCACCCCAAGGTGACACACTTGGATGAATGAAACCCTTATCTAAGAGTTCCTGAAGCTGTTCTTTCAATTCTTTTAACTCCGCCGGTGCCATGCGATAAGGAGGAATAGAAATGGGCTGAGTGCCCGGCACCAAGTCAATACCAAAATCAATATCTCGGTCAGGCGGCATGCCTGGTAGGTTTGCTGGAAATACATCCGGAAACTCCCTCACAATGGGAACCGAATCAAGACTGGGTGTCTCGACCTCAACATTTCTAATGAAGGCCAAATAAGATAAACAACCCTTGCCAATCATTCGTTGAGCCTTTATATAAGAAATCACCCTGTCGGACACATAATCAGTCAAGCCACGCCACTCGATCCGCGGATTACCTGGAATAGCTAGTGTGACTGTCTTGGCATGACAGTCCAGAATCGCATGGTAAGGAGATAGCCAATCCATGCCTAGAATAACATCGAAATCTACCATGCCCAGTAGTAATAAATCAACTCGGGTCTCCAGACCCCCAATAGTAATAATACAGGATCGATATACCTGATCCACAACAACAGTATCCCCCACTGGGGTAGACACATGTACGGGCAAAGCAAGGATACCATGGGTCATACCCAAATGATGTGCAAAATAAGTAGAAACGTAAGAATAGGTGGACTCGGGATCAAATAAAACAGAAGCATCCCCGTGACATACTGAGATAATACTTGTGATAACTGCATCCAAAGCAATAGCATCTAACCAGCCCTGAAGAGCATAGAAGCGAGCTTGACCACCACTGGATCAATCTCCATTCGTGGGGTGGCCCCTAGTTGTCTAACCTCCACTCCTACCTGACTAGGATGGTGCTGAAGTAAATAGAGTAGAAGAGGAGGGCTGATCCCTCTATTGAGACCGTCTGCCACGAAGTTGAGGACACTATCTCCTCATGTGGCCAAACTCACTACACTCATAGAAACTACCCGGTCCTGGAAAAGGCGACTTATAGGAACCCCTCACTACATATGAACCCTGGGCTGAAAGAGCAGGAGTAGAACACTGAAGAGCACTCAGTGCAGGCTGACTCTGCTGACGGCTCTGTTGACCCTGATAACCCTGATGGCCCTGCCGACCACGATCTGATAAAACCCCACTGGACTCTGCACGTCCAGACTGATGAGACCCGAAAGAGCGACCTCTACTATGCTGAGATTGGCCCCTAGACGGAGCACCACTGTAACTGCCAGTACCACGAGGCTTCTTAGCCTCTCTCTCCTCGCTCTCTGCGGCGATCTGTCTCAATGTGACGGGCAGCATCAACCACCTCCTCAAAGGTAACTGTCGAAACTCTCTCCCTGGTCACCAATATGCGGATGGGATAAATAAGACCATCAATAAATCTCCGAATCCTCTCCCTGTCTGTAGGAACCATCCACATGGCATGACGGGCCAACTGTGTGAATCTCATCTCATACTGATTAACTGTCATCTCTCCCTGCTTCAACCACTCGAACTGACGTCGCAGCTCCTCTCTCTGAGACTGAGGCACGTACTTCTCCAAAAATACCGTGGAGAACTGCTGCCAAGTGAGGGGCACTGCCCCAGCGGGCCTACGCCTCTCAAAATCCTCCCACCACTGGAAAGCTGCACCTGTGAACTGGAAAGTGGTGAATGAAACACCGCTGGACTCTAGAATACCCGCGGTGCGAAGCATACGCCGACATCTGTCAAGAAAACCCCGGGCATCCTCGCCCTCAGCTCCACTGAATGTCGGAGGCCGTAACCTCTCAAATCTCTCCAAACGACGCCGCTCATCGTCGGGCATAACCGGAACCACATATGCAGGGAGCCGGTGCAACGGGCGCAACCGGCCGAACCGGCTCGGTGTGCGAGCCACGGGGGTCCGATTCCTCCCCCCGCCCGTGAAGAAGATACCGCAGCAGTCGTAGCAGAAGACCCGGTATCACAATGGGCACTGCCGGTGCCTGAACCTAAGCTGTCGGAGCGCCTGCAGCTGAGACCTGATCCTGAACCTGGGCCACCGGTGCTGGAATCTGGCCCCGAGTCTGGTCAGCTGGTGGGTCAGCAGGTGCTGGTACTGGTTCCCTACCTCTACCACGACCACGGCCTCTGGGTGCCAATGGTGGTCATCCGCCACGTCCGCCACGTCCGCCACGTCCGCTAGCACGTGTTCTAGCCATCTGCGAGACAATAGAATAGGGAAAAGTTTAGTTTCACGATAACATAAACCGCACGATATGAATCCAAGAAGAGTGAGGTTTTTCCTAAAGTTCTGTAGCCCTCCGAGGATAGATACGGACGTCTACGTACCGATCCGCGAAAGCCTACTAAACCGGCTCGTGACTCGCGAGTCCTAATAACCTGGCTCTGATACCAACTTGTCACGACCCAAATCCGGTCGTGATGGCGCCCAATAATTAAGCTAGGCCAGCCAGACCAACAATTTAATTATCACAAAATACTCGTCCCCAAATGGACAACCCAAGAAGAATATATGAGTTTAAGAACTCCAATAATAATAATACTGAACAAAATACTGACACTCCCAAAGAACCGGAGTCACAAGTCTAGAGCCTCTAACAAGATCCAACAGGAAATAGAGAGTACGATATAGAAGTACTCAAGTCTGAATACAAAATATACAATAACAACTGGAATGAGAGGAGGAGCTAGGCTCTGCGAACGTAGGCAGCTACCTCAGCAACTCGATGTGACAATGTAAACGCCGGAGATGTCCGTCTACTGCTCCTGTGTACCTGAGTCTGCACACAAAAGGTGCAGGGAGTAGGGGTGAGTACTAAGTACTCAGTGAGTAACAAATATATATATGTAGCTGAAAGTAAGAAATCCACAAAATACCACAATATGAAGCTACACTACAGTCCGAATCTCCTACGAACTAGCAACAATAATACAATACAGATACCACAGAGTAATTCAACAAATACAGATGCAATGCAATGTACATAACCGCTACGGCGTGTAGCCCGATCCAATTTAACGTCGACGGCGCTCACTGGGGTGTGTACAGACTCCGGAGGGGCTCCTACAGCCCAAGCGCAATACTGCTGCGGCGTGCAGCCCGACCCTCATATCAACCACTGCGGCGTGCAGCCCGATCCCATGCTCAGTCCACAATAAATAATTAAGTCACAATACAATTCATTTTCCTTAATTCCAGTTCTCAATTCATAATTTATGAAAAATACTTTTATCTTTATTAGATTTGTAAAAAAAAAACCGGTGACTTAGCATTTCAAAAGTATGATTTCAATTTCCAGGACTGAGATCAGTGATTTAAGCAATTACAACTATCACATAAATATTGTCCTCTAAGGACGCTACAGATCGGCACAAGGCCCCAAACAAGGCTTACAGCCCACAAATATAGCAAATACAGTGTATTTCCAACACTAACACATTTTATTCATTTCCGGGATGGACCAAGTCTCAATCCCCAATCACAATCAATCCCGCACCTGCCACGGTGTGCGAACCACGCCCTATTAGCGTCACAATGTGCTAAGCCGGGGTTTCGAACCCTCGGGCTACAATATACACAAACTACTCACCTCTAGCCGGTCGTCGAATCGTCCGCGATGCCTTTTCCTTTGAATTTCGATGCCTCGTGTGTAGAATCTAGTCAAATAACAATAATTATATCAATTACGGGTCAAAGAATCATAACCCACTTCAATTTATATGAAATTCGCAAAATTACACTAAGTTGGTAAAACCCGACTTTCGGTACGATTCTCGAAAAATTACGAAAGTCTCATATTCGGAACCCTCATCTCAATACGAGTCTAAGCATATCAATTTTACCAAATTCGGACTCCATTTGCTCATTCAAAACCTTGATTTTCTAAAGTTCAAGCCTAGGGTTAAATCTGCCATGAATCACCCCAAATTCTTCCATTTTCATGATATAATTGCATAATAATACCAATACTAATCATAGTTTAAGTCCATAGTTGCTTACCTGATGATTTCCTTTGAGTTTCTCTTAAAAATCGCCCAAATCGCCTCTAAAGCCGAGACCCAAATGTGTGAAATGTTCTGAAATTTTTCTCACTTCTGATATACTTAACTTACAGCGATTTCCGCTTCTGCGGAAGAATTTCCGCTCCTACGCGTCCGCTTCTGCGGAGATTGGACCGCTCCTGCGGATAGTTCCGCTTCTGCGGCTAGACGTCCGCTTCTGCGGACTCGCCCAAGCGGCTCCCCTTCCGCTTCTGCGAAGGCCGCTTCTGCGGCTCCCCGTCCGCTTCCGCGCTTCCGCTTCAGCGGCTCCCTTTCCGCTTCTGCGGTCGCCGCTTCTGCGGCTCCTTTCCGCTTCAGCGCACCCGCTCCTGCGCCCATAATTCCGCAGGAGCGGAAACAACAGAGGCAGTGCACAAATTTTCTGCAATTTTCCATATTTCTCCCGATTAACCATCCGAAAACACCCCGAGGCCCCCGGACCTCATTCAAACACACCAACACATCCTAATTCCTTATTCGAACTTGTTCCAATCATAAAAACACCATCCTAAACATCAAAATCACCAATTAACCACGGATTCAAGCCTAAGTTTCTTCAAAACTTTCAAAACTAACATTCAATCCAAAACCCGATCAAACGATGTCCGAATGACCTGAAAATTTGCGGACATATCCAAAATCACATAACGAAGCTACAGAAATTGTCGGAATTCCATTCCGACCCCCGGATCAAAATCTCACCTACCATCCGGTTTTCGCCAAAATTCAACATTCGCCAATTCAAGCTTAAAACTACACCGGACCTCCGAATTCAATTCCGATTGTTCTCCTAAGTCATAATTGATCCCCCGGAACTAGTCGAATCATCAGAATCCGATTCTAAGCACTCTAACTCAATAGTCAACTCTTGGTTGACTTTTCATATTCAAGCTTTCTTCAAACATGCTATTTGTTTCATTTTCAATTCAAATCACTCCTAACTCACCCGATATACTTTCATACTGTTTTGAAAGCATAATATATGTAAATGCAAGGTAACGGGGTGGTAAATTCCCGTAACGACAGGCCGGGTCGTTACATTTATCCCTTATAATTGAGAGAGTGGCCCTAGGGATCCAGTTGGTTGTCAGCATGATCATGAGATTGATGGGGCATAGGAAGCCAATTGTTAGATTTCAGATGCTGGATCTTATACGAGTTGTGGTTTGTCCAAGACTTGGTGAAATTCTAGAAAGAGTTGAATAAGACCTTTTGTAAACATCATTGTAGGATATGAGTTATTGAATTGTTTTCCTCTTGCTGTGTTGTGACCTTAGGATTTGGATTGTGATTCTGTCATCATTCCATATCATTGTTTATTATATTCTTGTTGTTAATTGTTATATTATATCATACAGCGAGTTGTAGTATTCTTGGTCATTAATGTAGTCTTTACAAATTTATAAGTCATTACCATTATTCATATGATTATACTGTTTATTGACCGGTAGGTGTCTTGACTGTTCCTCGTTATTACTCCATCGAGGTTAGTCTTGATACTCACTACACACCACCGTGGTGTGCTCATGCTACTCTTCTGCATATTTTTGTTGTACAGATACAGGTACTCTCACTCAGTTCTATCAGCCTTATAAGGAGGCGTATCGGTAGAGACTTCAAGGTATATCTGCTACGTCCGTAGACCGAGGAGTCCCTTTACAACTTTCTATAAAAAAAATATAGTTCTTTCAGTATTTCTCCTTTGTATAGATATTCTTGAGTCAGAGCCTCTTATGTATCCCGTTAGCTTTTGATTTGTGAGTTTTTGGGTTTCGAGAGTGTTGTTAGCTTCAAGAATTGTTATGGTATGTGATGAGCGGCACCTTAAACACCATTTTAATTTTACTTATTCAGTTTTATTTACTTTCCTCCACAATTTTGGTTTATCTTCCGCATTATTAGGCTTACCTAGTCGTAGGAACTAGGTGTCATCACGACATGTTCATGGAAGGTGAACTGGGATCGTGACACTAATTCTATAGCTCCTCAATCACCATCTTTAGTTAATTCTCACACGTCTTCCCAATAGTGCATGCCACATACTTAGAACATGCCATGTAACCAAGCCTTTACACCCTTAAACCTATTAAACATAGACAACTCAGAAGAAACTCTTTCTAAACTAGACACATCGACTCCGATCATTAATAGCACAGTATCAATTTTGCATGCTACAGTAAATTATGTTCCTTCTCAACCTAAACTTCCTCGAAACCAAGGTAAAAAAAATGATGATTTACCATCTGAAGATCATCATGATGAATCCTCTACTCTATCTACTCTAACTTCAAATACATATCCTAACCCATCTCAAAGTCCAAACCCTTTTACTGGTATAACTTCTGCAACACAGTAACAACTAATATCCTTAGAGAATGCAAAGGCCAACATTTATAGGTATGAGTCGAAATATATGAACCAGTAGTCAATTCTTCCATCTACCTCGTCTCACAATAGTTGGTCCCTAGTTGCCTCAGAAGTCATCACCTCTGATATACATATCTCAACTGATGACAACCGATTTCCCTCTTCAATCTTGGCTAGAAATGGGGTTGCAGGGTTATACACTGATATTCACCCTACAACTCAACAACCAAGAAGTGGTGTTGTTGATACTAAATCTGACCCATTTAGCAGAAATAGTGAAGGAAGGAATGAGGTTGGGAATAGAGGCATTAAATCTCAACCAATGGTATACAACTTAGACACCTCTTCCGATGGACCAACAAACTTGAAGTTAAACTTAGACTTAGCAGCCATGGTCACATCAAATGGCACAAATGAGTCCAACGTGGGAACAAACTGTCAACCTACTATCCTTCTACCCACCACATCATATGGCCCAGATATTTTCCCCATGGTTTCAGCCCCTGGACACATTCAATCCACTCTCCCCTTATTCTAGTCCAATTAGTCCCTTAGAGAGTCTCACTCTACCAAACAATCCAGTTCATTTTCCACCTCCTTCTCCACAAGAACTAGACAACGAGACAAGAGAGGAATCGATAGCAATTCTTGCGGAGATGGGGGATACAAGAACAGAATTATGGTGGCTAAAAGGGATTCAGTTTTACAACCTAAAAGAACAATTCAAAAAAGAGTTTATTCTAAAGTGTCCATTGGAAATGGTTACATGCAGCCTCAATTTTTGACTAACCACCAATCCTGAAGTAGGAAAGTATGCTATGATGATCTACCAACACTTCTTCAACTTCCACTGAATCTGGATCCTCTAGTGACTCAGAATCCGTTGTCCCACCCCAGGAACCCTAATTCTTACATGAATTTCGTAGGTTTGAACTGTAGGGGTTGTCACAATCCAGAGTATATGAGGCACTTTAGGTCCTTATTAGATAGCCATAGACCTACTATTGCTATCTTACTTAAAACCCACATG
>JASVEL010010829.1:0-43431 GCA_032618575.1 Nicotiana noctiflora | reverse complement strand
AAGATGAAGCTAGAGGGGAGAGGAAAAGGGAGGATTCTTTGCTACATCTGTATTAAATCCCTCAGGTTTTGCTTCAATTTTACACAATGATGGAATCCTAATGAACAAAATTTACAAAAAACACAGCTTTTCTGCAAGATCTCTGCTTTAACAACACAACAGGAAGACAAGTTGATTCAATCCGCTGATTCATCTATACCAGCTCCACTGGATTGACCCTTGCCATCAATACTTACTGCAAAAAAAGAGCACATTCCCACTTCTCCATCTGGAAATGCTCGCGACATAACCACCGATTCATTATGCTGTTTAAATAGCAACTGGTTTACCTCGACCCATGGAAAATCCTCTAGTACCATCTGGCATCCGAGGAACGGAAGCTTGCTTGGCTGATGGTGACTGCTCAGAAAGCATAGAGGGATTCCCTGCTAGACTAACACGATTGAAGTTTGACAGTGCACTCCCCACACTGTATGCACGCCTCATAGTTGATGTGGGAGCCCCGCCTAAATGACCTCCACGATTGTTTTGATGAAACTGGAGACGTCCGCGTCCCTGACCCTGACCCTGTCCCTTAATCCAACTGCGATTGAGCCCTTTCCGCTGCCCATCAATGCCATGTTCCTCCTACCAAATAGTTAATTTAAAAAACCAGCAAATTTAATCACTACATTACATACAACAACAACAACAACAATCCAGTATAACCCCACAGGTGGGGTCTGGGGAGAATAATATGTACGCAGACCTTGCCCCTACCCGAGGGGCAGAGAGGCTGTTTCCAGGAGACCCTCGGCTCAATATCACTACATTACATAACGGGGGAATGTTATATGTTCATACAGAAATATCCCGCACGAGTATTTGCGCCATATTCTTGCATGTCTGAAAGATAACTTACTGCAAGATCACTCAAGTGAGTATCAAAGTGGTGCCATAACTCTTCATTATGTTTCTCGCTGGCCTCTGATCCGAAAGCATCGTCTTCCTTGAAGTTGAGCTCACTCTCATGACAGAATTTTTTCCCACGATTTTGACCAGATTTTCCCTGTGAATTCAACCAAAACTCATAAATACTTAATAAATAAGAATCCAAGACTAAAGAAAGCTTATCCAAGGAAGTCAGAAGTTCTAACTTCTCAACAGTCAGGGAAAATTATGCCCAACACATACCGTGCACCTGTTCAATATGCGGAGTTTCAGACCATTTCGCCAGTTATTCTCATCGTTTAGCTCCATAACCTGCAAAATAAGATCGCAAAGGGTTAAAGGGTGCCAGAGATAGATGACCTACGATGTTATTATAAAACAAGTTTTTATTTACTTACCGCCTTTTCAGCCAATTCAACTGATTCGTATTCCACAAATGCATGCAACTGCATTCAGAAATTTCAATTCAGATTCTTGAAATGAACAAAATGTTCCAAAGATTAATATAGACAACAAAAACTAGTCATTTTATATGCTAGGCTTCTAAAATAGCAGCAGCAATTTTACTCTATTTTGGTTTCATTACTTTGCTGCTAACATTATGCATTGTCAGCTGTACTCAAACATATTCTGTTAACTCCAGCTTGACATTCATCATTTCATCATATTCAAGACTTAAAACTAGAAACTCAAATGTCTAATGCGCACCTTGGAACTATACAGTGTGCTATCTGATTTTCCAGTTCTAGATGCTGAAGAAGCCCCACCATTGGAAGACTGAGGTTGGCATGTCCGAATCATTTTTACACTGACACAATTAATTAAGAAATGAGTCTTAGAAAGACTATTGAGTCTCTTAATGCAAAAAGGGCAGTCTGGTGCATTAAGCTCCAGCTATGCGCATAGTAGGCAGAAGGGCCGGACAACAAGGGTCTATTGTACACAGCCTTACTCTGCATTTTTGCAAGAGGCTGCCTTCTGATCACATGGCAGCAACTTTACCAACTACGCCATGATTCTCTTAATGCACATTTCCTTAAACTATCTTGTTTACAGCGGCATGAGAACTAGTATACCTTCCAACTGCTGAGAAAATCTTCATGAGGTTCTGGTGGCAGTGATCGTCGGGTAAATTCTCAGCAACCACTATACGAGACTAAAAAAAAAGACAAATCAAAGTGTTAATAGTGCAACCAGACAACCAAAAGACAATGCGAAAATTGACAAAAATATGAGATGAAACAACTAGGGGGAAAACATAAATGTTTTACCAACTCATAATCTGTCCTTGTTCTAACAGATCAATACATTATGACTGTATTATTCAAGACAGCAACTGAAACCACTAACACTAGAAAAATATAACTTACTTGCAGCTCTTCCAAGTCCTTTTCACTCAGCGGAAATTGGCGTCTAACCTTCTTTCCATCATCACTCACCACCTAGAAGCAGAAAAATCAAAATAAACAAATATGTGAGATGAGTAAAATTGTAAAGAAAATAATTCAAGAATCAGGACCTCAATCGTGGAACCACGAGAATTGCAGGTCGCAAAAATATTTCGTGTAAGAGAGATCTTCAGGATAGGAGGAAAGTGTAGAGGAAAAACTCACAAGCTTTGTTGAGGTCCGCAGAATTTTTGCAACCAGGGCATGACTACTTGTGAGAGCTTTAATCTTCTTGAATGATGCAACCACTGACATTGGTACTACAGCATTGAAAAATAAAATAAAAAAAGAAGTCAAGAGATTCATCAGACAATAATAATGTTGAATTATAAATGAAGATAAGATTACTCTAATAAGGCTAACACAAATCTTACCATATCCTTCTGGATCCTTGAACATAATCCTTATTAAATGATCAGTTGTTGCCAAATTTATATCACTAAAATAAAACTCCACCTGCATTGAATGGAAGACACAGATTACAAATGCTCTTGGTGTTGTAGATGGAATTTGAAGTTTCAGCAACCACACAATTAATATACAATATGAACTATGTTCACATGTACAGTCAAATATGTATAGATATTTTTTGGATTTCTTAATACATATATCAGGTCTGAACAAAAGTTATTGCGTTCAGGTGAACCTATATAATACAGTGTAGATCTGCCTCTGCTCATCGGTATCTATGACCATACTATACATGCAATTATCGACTATGGATAATTTACCACCCTACATTTCAAGTCCTCAAAAGCACGATACATATACAAGACAAACGACGTTACCAAGAGGTTGAGGCAATGCCTAAAAAGAAATCTTTATGCAAAATTATGTTAACTCAGAAAAAATTTACATCACCAATAGTCAGTCTTTGATCATTGTCATTGAGATTCCTGATATTTTTTAGTATAGATATCACATCCTTTTCAGCCCCTATCCAACGAAGAAGAATGATTGAAGTTTTTCTATTTGGAAGCGTATAATGTCTAATTCCTATTAAACATTTTTAATTCAGTGCAAGGAACAAAAAGAATGTTATATTAAGAAACAAAATAAACATAAAGAATAATGTTAAAGAAGACATTTGATCCTTATAAAATTAGTCGAGGTATGTACAAGATGTGCGGATAGCATAATTATGAAAAATTGAGAGATTTATGCTTACCTGATTAACAATTTTTTGACAAGCTTCTTCACTTAACCCTGCATTATTGAGATCAGAATCAGCACCAATAACCACCACCGCGGGCATACCCCCATGATCAACAAATCCTCTACCAATGCCACCATATGGATATTGCACAGGCAATTGAGATGCATATATGTAATTCTGGACACCAGGTACATGTGTCGTGATCTGATGAAAAGTCGCTGCAGGCGTAGCAATAACATGCACGACCGTCTGTCCATTTTGCGGGATCACGGGTCCAGGCCCGATCCCATTCCCGGGCTGATGTGAATCAGCTCGGGATGCAGAATGAGAAAGTGACGCCAATGATGGCGACGAGGACGATTTGGCCAACATGGCGGACGACAAGGAAGGGGAAGACGAGCTACGTGGAATGAATGCAGCTGCACGTGCGTTTAGCTTTGTTAAAGAAGAGTTCCTAGGCAAAGACAAGGGCTGAGATGGAGAAGAAGAAGAAGGTGTTGTTGATGAATATTCAAATGAATGGTCAAGATCAAGCGATGCTGATGAAGACGTAGCTGATGGTGAATTCAATGAATCAAGAAATAATGTATCATCTTCTAAAGCCATATATATATAGCAACGTAAAAGATGATCAAAGATTTTCTTTTTTATACTTTTTTTCAAGTGGGGTACTTTCTTGATTATATATATGTATTTTTCTTATTTCTTCTTCGTTTTGTTTTTCTTTCCCCCTGTGACAGGGGAAAGGGAAGAAAAAATAGAGGTGATTCAATGGAAGTAAGAAGCACCAAGAACGAAGAAGAAAAATGGGGAGATAGAGAGAGAGAGAATGGAGAAGAGTTCTCGATTTTAAGATTGTTTGTTGAGTTAACTATTTATACTTATTGCCTTACACTATACAAGTCTGTTCCCTGCGCCACGGTCAATTACAAAAAGAATTTGGACATGTGGAAGGAAGAAGAAGAAGAAGAAAAACGCGTGAATTAGATGGTACCTTTAAAGTGAAGGTTAAAAATTCTATCATCGGATTACCGCTCAATATTCACCCACTAACTAAGGTTAGGTTAGCGTGGGATTTTGGAATTTTTTTTCTTTTCTTTTTTTATTTGTAAGGTTAAAATAGGAGTCGAGAATTAAAAAAGTGTATTTAATTTAGCAATAGTTTAATTACAACTTTTTTATATAAAAAAACTCCGGACAACACTTCATGAATCATGATTTATTCACGAAATAGAATTCAGTGGAGGAAATGAATGGTAAAATATTATCTGTGCTGATGTTAATATTAAATTACTGGAGGGAAATAGATATATATATATATATATATATATATATATATATATATATATATATATATATATATATATATATATATATATATATATATATATATATATATATATATACTCTTTTACTTAACCATAGTAAATAATATATATTCTCACTTTAACTCTTAGGATTAAATTATTTGATTTAGTATAAAAGCCAGGCTTTGATAATGTAGTGTGGTTTTAGGTCCTTATGATGTTAAACTTATGATGTGTTAACATGAAGAAAGGTGGAAGAGTGTGTCCATTTCGTCACAAAGTATAACCATTTCGTCAAAAACAAGTGAAGCATCGACCTCAGGAGCTCCCCCGCGAGCTATTGGCAATAATTTAGACGCATCTCTACTTTCGACTAGTACCCCTGCATCAGGGGCCTTTCGTGCGGGCCATCCCACACACGCCGCGACGGAAGAACCATCCCCTGAGGAGAATCAATCACGGCCATGGCGTCGGTACGATCTACCCCCCCCCCCCCCCCCCCCACCTAGGGCCTCAGGGCTAGGCCCCTCCGAACTGCTTATCAAGAGCACCTCGACTCGAGGAGAATCCGGTCCACCCGCTAACTCGGGGGTAGTGCTTGATACTCCATCCATGGTCTTCCCGACATGAAGCTGAACCACAGCGACACCAAGCTCCGATTCAAAAGACTTCGTCCCTACGGCCCAGGGATCGGCCAAGTTTAAATGCTCATCGGGAGCCGCTAAGAAGCTACTCTCCCCCTCACCTTCAACTCGAAGGTTTTCCACCATTTCCTGAGTTAGAGCTGTCGGGTCAACCCCAGACTTTTCCGCCTTAACCTTCTTCAATTCCGGTGGCCCGCCCAATGGATCCCCCTGTTTTCTCTTCCTCTCCCGGGGCACCGGGCGTTCCCTTCGGCACACAATACTTCCTTCGCCAACGGGGCCTCCCCCAGACCTATACAAATGCAGAGGCGAAATACAAAAAATGGGGGATGGCAAAAATAGCAATTTGGATAAAAGAATGCGGCCGCATTAGGTTTCAGAGCTTACCATGATCCTTGGCCTCCTACCGAGTTCGGTATAAATCACGCCACACTTGCTCGACATATGGGAAGATCGAATATAAGCGACCGACCTAATCCCGAAGATCCGGAACCGCGCCAGGATAGGTCGCTATGGCTGAAATAATACGAGAAGAAAGCTTAGATGCTTGGAAAGACATTGTCAAAAATAAGCAAAGGAAGTCTAGAAAGTGCATCTATTTACGCATTCCACCTCTCGGGAAACGATATCTTTTCCATCGGAATCAGGTCGAAAGTCCTCACTCAAACAAATCGCTTACCCATCCTCCATTCCCGGGTTCGTTGGTGCACGCGAAGAGAGACCTCGGGACTTGACAACGTTGCTTGATTAAACCCCCATGGAGAAGACGAGGGCTATACATCCTGATCAGGTGGTTGAGGGTAAAGGGCATTTCGCCGACCATGTTTGTGTAATGCATGATCATATAAACCATGCTCCAGAACGAAGGATGAACCTGGCCAAGGGATACTTGATACCGCAAATAGAAATCAAGAATCACGGGGTCGATCAAGGGCGAGGACGGTCCCACTGGCCCTATGGTGAATGGATAGGTATACACACTCAGAAAGTTGGCCTTCTATGCCGTAATATCTTCTTCGCGGGCAGGAACCTCCACAAGCACATTATCTCCTCGATGCCAGTTGGTTTTTACCCTCCCAGCGTCCGTTATTGAGCTGATATATTGATTCACGGCTTCACCACACTCTGAATTCGAGGAAGGTCTTTCGGCCTTGAAATTAGAATTCATCACAAAGGGTCCGAGGACACAATCCTCAACAAGGGGAGGTGTGGAAACTTCACCTTGAAATAAAGCGAAGATGATGAAACCGCGACCTCATGAGAGGTAGAGGCAGAAGTTTTCACCATTGCTAAAAGATTCCGAAAAGAGAAGAAGAGTGCAAGAATAAGGAATGAGCAAGCCTTTTCTGGGTTTTTAAGTGCAATGATTTAAAAGAAAATAAGAAAGAGGATAGAGGAGTATTTATAAAAGCTCTGCGTACGCATTAAAGAAGGCCAAAAGACAAACAGGTATTGCGCCCTAGAATCTCGCAACCGATGCTGATTACAAAAACATTTGAAGAGGAAGAAGCTCAAATTCGTTTCTTATCACTTCGAGCTAGAAAACGCAGAGACTATCTGTGTTCGGCAAAATCGGAGGTCCAATTTCCCGTCATTAAAGCATTTTGGAAGATTGCCTCAAAGCCTTGAGTCTGCAAAGGGGCGCTCGAGTATTCTTCCTCGGAACCTATTGACACCCGGTCTTAAGAGGATGACGGTCGGGGCTAGAGTGAAAATGGGAAGTTCCCAAGAAGCGGCTATGTATGTCGTGGCTGAGTCTGACAATGCCTAGCCAGGATATTGTGAGCCTTACTCGGGGCATCATTTCCAGCCGTCCCATCTCCGCTCCTTTACAGCTAACGGATTCCTTTCCGTATAAATCTCCCCCCTTTCTATATAAAAGGGATTTTCACTATTTTGTAAGCAATTGATATTGCTCCAAAGACTCTACATGAAGTATATGATAACTTTCTCTCTCTTTCTCTCCATGATACCCTCTCGACATTGTTGTTCTATCCTAATATTTTCATACTTGTTCCATATTCATTGCTCGCTTATTGCTCATCATTGGTTATAAAGAGCCTCCTTTAATATTATTTCATCTATTAGCCCTTCCCAGATAGCTCAAGCCCGAGCTCGAGACTCGACCTCAAGACCCAAATGGCTATCTTTCGGTTCGATTACTGCTTTATTTTAGCTCGACGTACACTCAAACTACACACTCATAGCATCAACCGCTCCACGACTAGCATAAAAATAGATCACGTATTTTTAGAGTCCCATCGACAAATTTAATTGTTATTACCATTTTCACGGTAAACAGTTTGGCGCCCACCGTGAGGCTAAAAATAATAGTGATTATCTTTTTGCTAGTGTGGTCACACAAACGCAAGTTATATTTCACGTTTCTTCTTGTCCAAGATCTTCAATTGCAGGTCAAAGGTCTGGCTCAGTGAAGAAAGTGGAGAACATCAACCTCAAAAACCACAAAGCGAGGGACATTGTTGTCCAAGATATCAGCGCTCCACCACAAAACTCAACCTGGGATGAAGAAGAGATTCCTCAACACGATATTCAGATAATTATTGGAGGAACTGATACCTTCTAGGTGGACGAGAACATCCACCGCAAAAGAGGAGTCGACCCGAGGCTGCATGCCCGAAGACAACCTCACATTCAGCGAAGAGGATCTCGAAGGCCATGACAGAATCACTCAATAACGCGTTGGTGATCTCATTTCTTTCAAACAGCACTAAGATAAAATGTGTGCTCGTGGATGCGGGTAGTTCGGCCAATATAATCAGATCAGAGGTGGTGGGACGATTGGGGCTGCTCGATCGAGTTACTCCCATCTCTCGAATCCTCCACCACTTTAACATGATCAGCGAGGTAATGAAAGGGGAGGTCACCCTCTCGATCGACACGTCTGGTGCAATTCAAAACACAAAATTCCAGGTTATCGATAGAGACATGAGGTATAATGCGTTGCTCGGCAGGCCTTGGATATACGACATGAGGGCAGTACCATCAACCCTTCACCAGATGATAAAATTTCCCACAAAGGACAGTGTAACAACTATACATGGAGAACAACAAGCGGCGAAGGAAATGTTCGCGGTTTTCCACGAAGTGCCGGCCCCCGCGGACCCAATTTCTGATGAGCCTAGGAACATACAAGCCCCCGAGGATGATGAAAAAGACTACTCAACCCCTCGAACCTTAATTGCACCCGAAGAATCGGATGCAACTAAGTCAACGATAGAAGAATAAGAGCAGTCCATTTCTGTCGAACACCTCCCAGGCTATGAGGTATATTTGGGAACGGGGCTAACCCCCAAACTCATAAGAGGGCTTATTCAATTTCTTACTGACAATATCGATTGTTTCACCTGGTCCCACTTAGATATATTCCACAGGATATAACCTTCCACAAACGAAGAGATCCCAAATTTAAACCCGTCCAACAAAAGAGAAGACCATAGTCTGAGGTAAAACATGCTTTCGTCAAAGAAGAGGTAACAAAACTTCTTAAAATAGGATCCATTAGAGAGGTAAACTACCCCATTGACTAGAAAATCTAGTAGTAGTAGTACTTAAAAAGGGAAACAAGTTAATAATGTACGTAAATTATAAAGCCATGAATAAGGTGTGTCCCAAAGATTCCTTCCCACTGCCTAACATCGATTATCTGATTGACGCTACGGCTGGCCACGATACCCTCACCTTTCTCGATGCCTACTCGGGGTATAATCAAATCTATATGAACCCCGAGGACAGGGAGAAAACTTCATTCATCACAAAGTATGGTACCTATTGTTATAACGTAATGCCCCTTTGGAGTAAACAATGCGGGAGCAAAGTACCAACGCCTAGTTAATAAATTGTTCGAGCACCAAGTAGGAAAATCAATGGAAGTATATATTGATGATATGCTAGTCAAGTCCCTACGTGCAGAGGACCATTTGACTTATTTGCAGAAAACTTTCGACATCCTCAAAAATTACAACATGAAGCTCAACCCCGACAATCACACCTTTGGGGTGGGTTCGAGAAATTCCTGGGCTTCTTGGTATCATACCGGGGGATCAAGATTAACCCCGACAAAATCAAAGCCATCGAACAAATCACAATGGTAAACAATGTGAAGGTCGTGCAACGGCTAACAGTGCGGATAGCAGCTCTGGGCAGGTTTATATCAAGATCATACGACAAAAGCCATCATTCTTTATCTTTACTTGAAAAAAAACAACTTCGAATGGACTCCAGAATGACAACACGCTTTAGAGGAACTAAAATAATATCTGACTAGCCCACCCTTGTTGCATATGCCAAATGAAGATGAAACACTCTATCTTTACTTGGCCTTGACTAAAATAGCAGTAAGCGGCTTACCGGTTTGATAAGAGCAAGGTACAAAATTCCATGTTTATTATGTAAGTTGGACCTTAGGGGATGTCGAAACCAGGAATTCCCATTTGGAAAAATTGGCTCTCACACTAATAAGCGCTTCGCGAAAGTTGACGCCATATTTTCAATGCCATTGTATCTGCATTTTATCAACTTACCCCCTCCGGAGCATACTACATAACCTAAGCTATCGGGTCGGTTGGCCAGGTGGGCCATCGAGCTCGAGGAATATGATATCGAGTATCAACCTCGAATGGCCATCAATTCCCAAATCCTGGCGGACTTCGTGGTCGATTTCTCGCCCTCTCTCATACCCGAGATAGAGAAGGAACTTTTATTAAAATTAGGGACGTCTTCCGAGATATGAACCCTATTCACAGATGGTGCCACCAACATAAGGGGCTCCTAGATCAGTATAGTCTTGAGGCCACCCGTCGGTGACGTGATCAGACAATCTATAAAATATACAAAGTTGACTAACAATAAAGCTGAGTATGAGGCTTTGATTGCAGGTTTAGAGTTGGATAAAAGCTTGGGAGCCGAAATCGTCGAGGCTAAATACGATCGACTCCTGGTAGTAAGCCAGGTAAATGGGAGCTACGAAGCTCGAGAAGATAGAATACAGAGGTATATGGACAAAATCCAAGTTGCTCTATGTCACTTCAAAGAATGGCCTTAGTTCATGTACCCCAAGAGCAGAATAGCAAGGCCGATACCCTCACAAATCTGGGATCTTACGTTGAAGAAGAAGACCTACTCCCCGTGGCTATTATTCAGTTATTTAAATCGGTGGCGATGAAGGTTACGCTGAGATCAATTCCACCAGCCTAACATGGGATTAAAGGAATAAATATATTGATTATTTAAAGGACGGAAAGCTGCCCTCAGATCCAAAAGAATCAAGGGCCCTACGGACCAAAGTAGCCCGTTTATTGCTCGACCAAAACAAGGCCTTGTACATGAGAAATTTTGATGGCCCCCTAGCATTATGTCTGGGGCCGGGTGACACAGATTATGTACTCTGGGAAATTAACGAGGGCACTTGTAGAAACCATTCCAATGCTGACTCCTTAGTTTGAAATGTGATTAGAGAATTCGTCCAAAAATGCGATAAATGCCAGAGATTCGCTCTAATGATTCACCATCCTGGCGAGCAACTACACTCGATCTTGTCACTGTGGCCATTCATGAAATGAGGGATGGACATCGTTGGCCTTCTACCAACGGCACCAGGTAAAGCTAAATTCTTCTTATTTATGACTGACTATTTCTCAAAGTGGGTGAAAGCGCAGGCCTTCAAAAAAATAATGGTGAAGGAAGTCATCAGCTTCATATGAGACCACATTATGTGCCAATTCGAATCCCCTCTGAGATAACATGCGATAACGGGAGGCAGTTCATTAGGATAAAGGTAACACAATTTCTAGAAGACCATAAAATCAAGAGAATCCTGTCAATGCCTTACCCCCTTGTGCGAATGGCCAGGCCGAATCCACGAATAAGACCATCATCCAAAACTTAAAAAACAAGCTGGAGAACACCAAAGGGAAGTGGAGAGAAATGTTGCCCGAGGTACTGTAGGCGTACCAAACAACTTTAAAGTTGAGCATTGGCAAAACACCTTTCTCATTAGTATATGGCACCAAAGCATTAATTCCAATAGAGGTCGAGGATCCGAGTGCCAGATTCCAACATGCTACCGAAAGCTCAAACAACGAATTCATGACCATTGCCCTTGAACTACTAGATGAAAATCAAGGATATTTGCTAATTCAAATGGCCACCCAAAAATAAAGAATCGAAAAATATTATAACAGGCGAACGAACCTCCGATTTTTTGTAGTCGGAGACTTGGTCCTAAGGAAAGTTACTCTCAACGCACGAAATCCTAAAGAAGGAAAACTAGGACAAAACTAGGAAGGGCCATATCGCGTCCTCGGAATATTCGGCAAAGGATCTTACAAGCTCGGCACCATGGAGGGAGAACAACAATTAAGAAATTGGAATATATCAATGCTAAAGAGATATTATTGCTACGGCGCCCGATAATAAACTCCACAAATGCCCTCGGGTTTGCACTCTTTTCCTTGAACCAAATTTATTCCCAAAAGGGTTTTGCTGGCAAGGTTTTTAACGAGAAAACACCTATATGCTACCTACAGGGAATTCAACGAATCTTCAAAGCTTCTTCTACTGCTGATCACGAATGTCGAAGGACATCCTTTCGGAAGACCATCCACTCGAAGAGCCAAGAAATGCCAAACAGGACCCAAATGGGAAAATGATGTACCAGGCCAGATGGTCGAATGAACCGTGTCCGCACAATCGAGCCCCCGGTGTTGGAGACACATGTACTAGTGTCAAATAATCAAAGAATTCTTTTTGACAACATGATTCGTGCTCTAAGGAAACCCATCATTTTTCGCCAGAACGATTTCTCCATCAGAAAATGTCCCGAATACTCGGAGACTAGCATCGATAATTCGACACCCGCATGACCACAGGGTCGAAACTCTAGGTTAATAAGCCTCAGCAAAGTAGCACAAAAATCATTAACTATCTCCAAAAAGAAAACGTCTCAAATACTCGGAGACTGGCGCCGAAGAACTCTGCATATGCACGACCTCAAGGTCAAAATTTCTAAAGTCGTAAGCCCTTAATGAGGTAATCCCGAGCTCATGAGTAACAATTCTCAAGCCAAAACAAACTCAATGACTCGAAGACTATCGCCAATCGCTAATCGCCAATCGCCATTCAGCAATAAACTCGATGCCATAAGACCCCGAGCGGGCAGACTTAGTCTTGTAAAACTTGTACAAAGCAACAACACAAACTATAAGACCTTTAAGCAAGGCATGAATCATAGTTGCATCAAGTATCAGCAAAACCTTGTAAGACCTCAAAAGGCATGAAAAGTTTTGTAAGACCTTGTTACAGGAATAAAATCAATCTCGAAGTTTAGGATATATATCGAATTTGTAAAACCCCTAAAAAGTCATACCCTCGATATAAACGCGTAAACTACTATACTCGGGATCAAAAAATGGCTCCATCCAAACATAAATGACTACGGTCATACGGCTGCACCAGCCAAACTAATGCGACTCGGGAACGCCCGACTATCGTTACAAAATCATAAGACATTACTTCAAATCTATTTCGAAAAGAACCGGTTAAAGAGGCTACATTCAACGTGAAAAAGAGCTTTGACCATGTCAGCTCAAATTATAAGGCTTCGAGCTACTCAGCGCACGAGCCAAACCTTACGAGGTGCTCGAACATTGCCGCTAACGATTGGAAATCAAGGTTCTTCCCAAACTGACGACGGGTGAGGAAAAATCATTGCAAAAGTCCTTAACGGGAGGAAAATAAACCCTAGCGAGCCTCAGGCCGCACATATGCCTAAGGGCAAAGCATAAGAGCCATTGTCACCAGCCTAGCGAGCCTCAGGGCCGCACATATGCTTAAGGGAAAAGAGTAAGAGCCACTATTACTAGCCTAACGAGCCTCAGGGCCACACATATGCATAAGGGCAAAACATAAGAGCCATTATCGCTGGCCTATCGAGCCTTAGAGACACACACACATGCTTAAGGGTAAAGTGTAAGAGCCATTAAAGATCGCTTCGATCGAAGGCGTAAGAGTCATTGTCGCCCGCCCAATACAAACGTAAAGCTCGAGGAATTTATGAGCTCGAGTTGAAACGTAACTTGGAGACCGGATCCAAGAGAGTTAAAATGTAAGGGCCACCGGCCCATGCAAACATAAAAAGCTCGAGGAATTTTTACGAGCTTGAGTCGTAACCCCACTCGGAGACTTTACTCAAAAATATATTGAGCAAAAACACAAGTGCTTAAAAATCTACTTACACTAAAGTCACAATGACCAAACATGTAGGATCCCCCGGGCCTGCCTAAAGAGCCCAGGGTCGTATCACGAATCTAAGGATTCTTGCCAACTTTGAAGCCAGATCACATAGCCAAAATCAAGACAAAAAAGGGAATATAATAATCAAAGCCACAAAGTTTCCTTTCATACATATGCAAATATTAAAATACAATACACGAGGAAAGAAATGGACATGATCCTAATCCATTATCGGGCCTACATCCTTGATGGCTCCACTGAGGGTCATACCTCGATTACTATGAGTCCTCTATCAACCTTTTCTCAACGGCGTCTTCTTTTCCTAGGATCCACCTTCATTCTTGGACCCACTTGAGATACCTCCCGTCACACCTCCATAGGTTTGTTTTTTAGGGTCCAACCGAACTTGAGTTTCAGCTTGAGTTCATCTTGGACTTCCTCCCCAGATGCCCTCTCCGCATGAGAGTTTGTGGATATAGCTTCCTCCTAATGAAAAGATGCAAATGCCTCAGCTTCGGTTTTGATCCTAGAAAGTGCGGTCACTAACTCGGAATAGAGACCTCTATACTTATTGATGTCCTCCTCCACATCCCGGAGCTGATGACCGTGTGAAATCACCTTCCTTTGGAAGGCATCTCTCTCGGAATTTGTCTCCCTTACATACCGTCTAAGCTCAAAAATCTTGGCATCTCTGGCTTGAAGCTCCTCATTCAGTAAAGCATTTTCCTTCTCAAGCTGCATAAAACAGATACAAGATGCTAAAGCACTGAAAACCAAAAAAAATCAGAAAATAAAAAGCAGAAGACGAATAGACCTGTTCGATAAGAAAGGCTTTCTCACACTCGTGGCGGGTCGCCTCGTCCTAGTATCAGGTGAAAACCTGGCTATAAAGCATTTTGGCCTAAGGCCACGAAAAAGTTAAGTTAGAAAAAAACCAAAGATCTGAAGTAGCCCAGAGCGGCAGATAGAGTTAATGGAAGTTACCCTCTCACAAAGTCTTCCCTTTCGTCAAAACCAAGTGACGCATCGACCTTAGGAGTTCCCCCGCGAGCTGTTGGCAATAATCCATACGCATCTCTCCTTCTGACTAGTACCCCTACATCAGGGGACCCTTCGTGCGGGCCATCCCGCACACCCCACTATGGAAGAACCATCCCCCGAGGAGAATCAATCACGGCCATGGCGTCGGTATGATCAACCCCCCCCCCCCTTCATTCACCCAAGGCCTCAGGACTAGGCCTCTCCAAATTTCCTATCAAGAGCACCTCAACTCGAGGAGAATCCGGGCCACCCGCTAACTTGGGGGTAGTGCTTGGTACTCCATCCATAGTCTCTCCGACACAAAGCTAAACCACAGCAGTACCAAGATCCGATTTAGAAAACTCCATCTCAATGGCCGAGGGATCGACCAAGTTTAAATGCTCCTCAGGAGCCGCCGAGAAGCTACTCTCCCCCTCACCTTCAGCTCGAAAGTTTTCCGCCATTTCTCGAGTCAAAGATGCTGGGTCGACCCCAGACTTTTCCACCTTAACCTTCTTTAATTCCGGTGGCCCATCCAATGGACCCCTCTATATTCTCTTCCTCTCGCGGGGCACTGGGTGTTCCCTTCTGTTGACAATGCTTCCTTGGTGTGACACCTCCCCTGGACCTATACAAATACATAGGCAAAATACAAAAACTAGAGGACGGCAAAAGTAGAAATTTGGATAAAAGAATGCGGTCACATTAGGTTTTGAAGCTTACTATGATCCCTGGCCTCCCACTGAGCTCGGGATAAATTATGCCACACTCACTCGACATATGGGCAGAACTAATACAGGAAACCGACCCAATCCCGGAGAGCCGTATCCATACCATGATAGGTCACTACGGCTGAAATAATACAAGACAAAACCTTAGATACTTGAAAAAACATTGTCAAAAAGAATCAAAGGAAGTCTAGAAAGCACAGCTACTTATGCCCTACATTCTACCTCTCGGAAAACGGCATCTTTTCCACTGGAATCATATCAGAAGTCCTCACTCGGACAAATCGGCTTACCCATCCTCCATTTTTGAGTTCCATGGTGCAGGCGAAGAGTGACCTTGGGGATCGACAATGTAGCTTTATTAAACCCCAACAGAGAAGACGAGGGCTATACATCCAGATCAGATGGTTGAGGGTAAAAGAGCATTTCGCCGGCCATGTTTGTGTAATGCCTGATCATAAGCCACGCACCAGAATAAATGATGAACCTGGACAAGGGTTACTTGATACCACTAACAAAAATCAAGAATCATAGAGTCGATCAGGGGCAAGGACGGCCCACCGGCCCTAAGGTGAATTGATAGGTATACACACTCAGCAAGTCGACCTTGTATGTCATAATTTCTTCTTCCCGAGAAGGAACCTCCACAAGCACATATATCTCCCTAGTGGTAGTCAGCTTTCACCCTCTAAACAACTATTATCGAGTTGATATATCGAGTTACGGGTTTGTAACACTCTGGCTTCGAGGAAGGTCTTTCAACCTTGAAATCAGAAGTCATCACAAAGGGTCCGGGGACACAGTCCTCAACATAGGGAGGTGTGGCCACCTCACCTTGAGATAAAAGCAAAGATGATGAAACCACGACCTCATGAAAGGTAGAGGCAGAAGTTTTTGCCATTGCTAGAAGATTCCGAAAGGAGAATAAGTGTGCAAGAACAAGGAAGGAACATGCCTTTTTTGGGTTTGTAAGTGCGATGATTTAAAAGAAAATAAGAAGGAGGAAAGAAGAGTATTTATAAAAGCTCTGCGTACACTTTAAAGAAGGCCAAAAGACAAACAATTTCCATAATCAATACGGAGATTTTCAGGGGCTACATTTGTATCACTCCCCAGCATCTCGCGGCCGATGATGATTACAAAAACATTTGAAGAGGTACAAGCTCAAATTCATTTCCTATCACTTCGAGCTAGAAAACGCGGAGACTATCTGTGTACGGCAAAATTGAAGGGTCCAATTTCCCGTCATTAAAGCATTTTGGAAGATTGCCTCGAAGCCTCGAGGCTGCAAAGGTATGCTCGAGTCTTCTCCCTCGGAACCTATCGACACCCGATCTTAAAAGGATGACGGTTGGGGCTAGAGTGAAAATGGGAAGATCCTAAAAAGTGATTAAGTATGTCGCCAATGAGTCTCACAAAGCCTAGCCAGGCTATTCTGATCCCTACTTGGGGTGTCATTTCCAGTCGTCCCATCTTTGCTCCTTTACAGCTAATGGATTCCTTACCGTATAAGTTTTCCCCTTTCTATATAAAGGGGATTTTCACTATTTTGTAAGCAAATGTTGCTCCAAAAACCCTACATGAAATATATGATAACTCTCTCTCTTTCTCTCTATGATACTCTCTCGATATTGTTGTTCTATCCTATTATTTCATACTTTTTTCATATTCATTGCTTGCTTATTGCTTATCATTGGCTATAAAGAGCCTCATTTAATATTATTTAATATGTTAGACCTTCCCCAATTTCCCATGATAGCTCGAGGCCGAGCTCAAGACTCAACCTCAAGACCCCAAATCTATCAGCTCGAGGCCCCGAATGACTATCTCCCGGTTCAGTTACTGCTTTATTTTAGCTCGTGTCTTACCCTCAAACTACACACTCACCGCATCAACTGCTTTACGACTAGAATAAAAATAGATTACGTATTTTTAGAGTCCATCAATAAATTTAATTGTTATTACCATTTTTATGGTAAATAGAAAGGCACTAGGAGTGTGGACAAGCGAGATCAGCCCATCTCTAAGTTTGGCATGTACAAAATGACAATCCACTTCTATGTGCTTAGTCCCCTAATGAAAGACGGAATTTTTGGCAATATGAAGGGCAACATGGCTATCACAAAATATAGGCACAAGGGTGGGAAGAAGCATACCAAAATCAGATAACAACCTGGACAGCCATGTAACTTCAGCCACTACCTTACTCATAGATTTGTACTCAGCTTCTGCTGAGGAGAAAGAAACCTCCAAGGAAGATGCAAAAACCAGTGACTGACCTCTTACTGTCAGGGCAAGAGGCCCAGTCACTATCACAAAACAACTGTAAAGACATAGTAGGATCATTGTTGTAAAAGACCCCAGAATGAGCTGAACCCTTGAGAGATCTGAAAAGATGAAGAGCAGCCTTCATGTGTGGGAGGCAAGGCTGCTGCATGAACTAACTCAAATGATGGACAGCAAAGCTGAGGTCAGGTCTGGTATTGGTCGAAAAATTCTGCTTTCCTATCATACTTTTATGCTCTTCAGGTTTAAGTAAAGGTTCACCTTCCTTGGCCTTCAGCTTCACATTTAATTTAAGGGAACATGTGACAGGAGTACACTCAATAGTGAAACTCATCTAAAAGGTCATGAATAAATTTCCTTTTATGCAACAGAACGGCAAAAAAGTATAGAGAACTTCAATACAAAGAAAGTAGTTAAGGAGACCCAAATCTTTGATTTTGAATTGATCATGGAGATATCTCTTCAGGGAAGAAATTTTTGTAAAATTAGTACCAGTTAGTATGATGTCATCTACATAAACAACCAATGTAACCAAAGAAGCCCCAAAACCTTTAGTGAAGACAGAATAGTCATTGAGAGAATGCATGTTGCCTCTGGAATAAAGAGCTTGAGACAGCTTCGCATACTATTGTCTAGAAGCTTGCCTTAACCCATAAAGGGATTTCTGGAGATTGCAGACCAAAGATGTAGAAGAAGAAGTGGAGGTAGGAACAGACAATCCAGGAGAAAGCTTCATGAAAACCTCTTCATCAAGATCACCATGCAAGAAAGCATTATTGACATCAAGCTGGAACAGAGACCACTGTTGCTTGATGGCCACAAAATTAAGGTCTTAATAGTGGACATTTTGACAACATGGGAGGATGTTTCATGAAAACCACCCCTTCTACTTGAGTATCACCCCTTACAACCAACCTAGCTTTGTACCTTTCTATAAATCAGTCTTATATTTCACTTTATAAACCTATTTGCACCCAATAGGCTTCTGCTATGTGGCAAGTCAATAATTTCCCAAGTCCCATTGGCTTCCAGAGTCTGAAATTCCTTCTTCATGGCATTTTGACACTCAGGAATAGTGGTTTCCTGAGAATATGAACTTGGCTCTAGGATATGCAACTGACCAACATAGGACATTGAGATGGAATTGAAGGATAATGATTGACAAACATAGCTATTGAGATAACTAGGAGGGTTATGTGGTCTAGAGAATATTCTCAAAGTAGGCAATGGAGAAGAAGAAACATGAATAGAATGATCAATAGGTGAAGAAAGAGGAGAGGAAGAAACATGAGTAACATAAGGTGAAGCACGAGGAGGTGAACTAGGAGTTACAAAGGAACTAGGATCAGAATGCAAAACAGGAGCGGTGGGATCAATAGATGAAGAAGAAACATGTGAAGGGGAAGATAAAGTAGAAGGAGGAGGTGTAGAACAACGAATATCAAAATAAGTTGATAGAGGAGAAGAAAGAATGTGAGAAGACTGATTGGAATAAGAATGAAAAATGTGTTATGAGAAAATGACATCCCTAGAGATGAAACAGGTTTTGGAAGTGATACTATAGAGTTTATAACCTTTCTTAGCAAGGGGATAACCCACAACTTACACATGTGATAGATCTAGAAGAGAATTTATCCTTGTGCAACTTAGTTATAGTAAAGTAGCACAAACAACCAAAAGCTTTAAGATGAGAGTAAGCTGGAACAGAACCATATAACTCATAGGGACTTTTGTGATCAAGCAGATGTCTGTTCTTATTTTCCCCCACTCCATTCTATCGAGGAGTGTGTGGACAGAAAGTATGATATTGAATTCCTTTTTCGGAAAAGAAGATTGAACCTGAAGCAGATTCTAAGGCATTATCACTTCTGACAGCCTGAACCTTAGTATGGAAGTGAGTTTCAACCATGGGAATGATAGCCTTGAGTAAATCAAAACCATTACTCTTTGCTCCCATAAGATGTGTCCAAGTGGCCCTTGAGAAATTATCAACAATGGTCAAAAAATATTTGGAACCATTATAGGTAGGAGTGTGATAAGGTCCCCAAGTATTTATGTGAATTAATTGGAATGGGTGAGTGGACTATACTACTATCAGGGAAAGGGAGTCTTGTTTGCCTGGGTAATGGACAATGACAGCTAAAGGATTGTTTAAGAGAAAATTTACAATTTATAGCAGATATAGTTTTCAGTTTAGGGAAAGGAATATGCCCAAGTCTGTAATGCCAAACAACTTCAGCTTTATTCATATTATCAATAGCTGATATGGTATTTACATGTGAGAATTCTTCAATTACACTAGCATGAATAGAACAATTAGAAACTGAAACATTTGAAACAACATGACTAAGAGAAGAAAAATCTGGGTTAGGAGCGATGACAAACTAAAACAACTTGTAGAGCTTACCAAGTACTACTGATTTCCTCACTGTAGGGCCCTATAAAGTACATGCAACCTTGGTAAACTGTACCATGTCATCTCAATAAGAAAGTACTTTGTGGACATAAATTAGATTATACTAAAAATTAGGAACATAAGGTACACTGTTCAATCTCAAATCAGGCAATAAAGTCAATGATCCTATATTGCTAACCTTGACATTATAACCATTTCGAAGAGAAACATTTATGGAACAGGTAAGGTTTGGACATTAAAGAGTAAATTTTTTGTGGAAGTCATATGGTCAGAAGTCCTAGAGTCTATGATCCACATGATAACATCTACTTTGGTCAACATACACGCACCATAAGACACAACAGGAGGAATTAACTTACCAGCAAAATTTGCTGACCCCGTTAGGTTTGAAGTAGATAGAGAAGGAGACAGATGTGACAATTGAAGAAGCAACATCAATTGAGAGTATTGATCCTTGGTAAGCCCAGGGATAGTAGACATATCTTCAGATTGTGGAAGAATAAGATGCTCAGTAGAGATGTCACTAGTCCTAGATTCGGGATGGTTGGTGAGCTCAACAAATGCAACAGTCTTTCTCAGGTTAGGAGTTTTAATAAACTGTAAACTTGGTGGATAACCCTGGAGTTTGTAGCATTTGACTATAGTATGCCTAGGTTTCTAACAGTATTTGCAGGTGACATTTGGTTTAGATGATTCAAAGTTTGCTCTAGAAGGATAAACCTGCCCGGAGACCCCAACATTAAAAGATGAAGAAGTAGAAGGAAACTGAGTTCCAGTAGACACATACCCCTGCTTCTCATCATACAATAGAATGTTGTACACAGCCCCAACTGAAGGAAGTGGCTTCATCATCAGAATATTACTTCTGGTTTGGACATATGTATCATTTAAAACCATTAAGAACTTAGCCCCACAAGAACACACCCTAGTTCGATCAGCAGATATGGAAGCTATTTCATCACATAACTATTTGATTTTGTTGAAATATGAGACTATGCCAAGAGACACCTGGGAAATGTGTGCTAACTCTTTCTTAAGTTCAAAACTCTAATACCATCGGCCTTACCATATCTCTCTCCTTTAGCTCATTCTAAATTTCCCTAGCAAACTCTGAATAGTCCACACTGCGAGATATTTCCTTAGACATGGAGTTTGCTAACTAGGATATGACAAGGTCATTGCACATCTACCATTATCCAACAAGAGTTGAAGTAGGTGAAGACTTCTGGGAGTTTCTATTTATAAAAGCTAGTTTGTTTCTAATTGAAAGTGCAACAAGGATATTATGCCTCCAACTACCATATCATGTTCAATCAAACGGAGTGGAGACCAATGAGGTCCCTAAAACATCTGATGGATCACAAAGAGAGGATGACATGAATGAGTATAGTCATCCTCATGGAAGACAATACAAGAAATAGTAGGAGTTGAAGATGTAGAGTTGGGCGGGTTGGGTAATGACCCGAATTTTAACCTATCTTCGCTCAAGTAACTTTTGGGCGGGTCATTTGACCCACCCAATTATTAACTCAATCCATTTTTACCGTCCAAAATTAACCCAACCCGTCCATTGGACACCCCTAGAAATAGCTGCCCTAATATCAGACTACTTAAATGGTGGTGGTGCCCCTGGGTCAAAAAAACTTTCCAGTTCTTAAGATTTGGCATAGAGGGTTTGGAGGAGAGGCAGCAAGCGCTGCAGGTAGAGCAGAAAATCAATCATACAGAGAACCTAGTTCTTGCAAGCAAAAATACGAAGATTTAATGAAGGATGAAGTTGATATTACCAATCTCTTTCGCAACCAAAAAGAGCTACGACCTTCAACAATAAAAGAACACCTCAATATTAGCCGCCATCATATAGCTTCGATACGAGAAAACCCTAGTTTCAATCGAAATCCTTGAAATCGTCTGAAAGCAAAATTCACCGCTCCTATGCAATGGAGTAGATGATTGAACAAGATGTTGGAGAAAAAATCGAGCAGAAAACCACTAGCGGACCACGAATATCAAAATAATCAAAGTCGGACGAAGTATATAGAAACAAAATGAGAGAAGACGAGTGTAGGATCAATCGAATTCTCAGCACAAGATTTAGATGGATCTCGGCTCTAATACCATGTTAACATGAAGAAAGGTGGAAGAGATGAGGAAGATTGAAGATTGGGCTTTACACCATGACTGCTAAGAACAGATGCTTCGAGCATTGCTTTTTCTGTATATGTGAAAATGAATCATAGTTGTCTTATTACATACTTAGGCTTCACTATTTATAGTGACCCGAAAAAATGAAAAAATGCAATGGAATGGGCCCTAACTCAAAAGTTATACAATTGGGCTAAACTTATAAATACAAAAGTAAAAGAGTTTTTTACATTGTTAGTTACTTCTTAAATAATATTTAAATAAAGATCATTATTTTTGTTTTATTCCAAAAAGAGCACATTCATTTACAATTATAGCATTTTCCTGATAATCAAGTACATTTAGTACTCTTCAAAATTTTAAACATAGTCCACAATTTAAGGAACTAATTTTGAACAATATTAATATATCCATATTTCTCTCCCATCATTAATCTATACTAACTATCTTTATGAAAGTTTCCGCTTTTAGAATCCCTTTTTCATTATTGTATCAAACACAGTCTTAGTAAATTCACATTTTTATTCCATGTTTGAAGGTGTATATATATATACATATAATTTTTTACAATATAATTTTAAATATATACATATGTGATGAATATATTATGTATATTTGCCTATACTGAACATGTTTATGTCTATTCAACGTATAATTTTGCATGCATAACGTATTTCAATATATGTATTATGTTTATTTAGTGTATAATTACTTATATTTGATGAGATCAATATATTATTTAAGTATATTTGACATTTGAAATATATACTCCATATATGTGATATATTTTAAATTTATATTTGATATACATTATGTACAAACAATAACATATAAGTGTAAATATACTATTAAAATATTGAAACACACACATTTACTATGAAAATAATTTGGAGTTTACAGATTCATATTTGAAGTTTACAGATTCATAAAATACATATAATATTTCACTCATCTAATTATATTTTTATACTATATGTGAAAATAACAACTAAAAAAATTAAAATAAGTGATAGTTTACTTTGGAGGAATCGTACATATATGCCTTTTGGTTTGTGGCATTAATGTTAAGAAGAGAGATATGTGTTAAAGGTAATTAAATGAGTTGTATAATCTTATCAAACATTTTGGTAGAGATGAGTATTAATATGATTAATTTTCGGTAATTAATAGGGCTGACTTGGGTCATTTATTTAATTAGAATCTATTCACAGAAACTTGATTTTTGCTCCAACATTATATACTTTGGCCAGGACTGTAATTAATTAGGTGCTAGTTTATTAATTATTAATTCCTGCTAGAAATCTGAAATTTTTTCTTGAGTATAGGCTAATTATGTTTTTTCCTCAAAGTAAAAAAGGACCAGGCTAAAGTATTAACCAACATCTAATATATCTAATTTGCCTACTCTAACATGATATGGTAAAAACTCAGTGGACTAGCCACTTTTTTTATTGGAAATTTTACCACCTATAGAATAGGTTAGTGCCCTATTTATAACATATAAATACCTTTTTAAGATTTTATATAATATAATAACCTTTTTTATTTTGTAGCAAAAAATTTAAATTTAATACTTTCCTATATTTAAGCCTTATTAGATGGTACAAAATATTTTTCTCTCACCAATTTATGGTATAACTCCCGTTTTTTGTGAAATGACGCCGCTTAATACAGCTTAATACACCTAAATACAGATTCACCTTCCCATGATTTGCGCTGAAAACGTTACTTTTTTCCCGCTTAATACAGCTTAATACACCTAAATACAGATCATGATTTACAGGAATCCATGTTTGTGCGGCGTCATTTCATGTTGTATTATTGAATACAATTTGTTTAATACACTATATACATCATAAAATAACGTAAAACATATCTATATCACGTAATATAGGAAATTGTTTCTATTTATTGCTAATTAGGTCTTAATAAATGGCTTTTGTGAAAAATTCTTTTTTTAATAGTATTCGAAGTTTGATGGCCCACTAATATAATTAAAGAATAGTTATTATTAATACTAAAATATGAGTTCCATAAAAATTACCCTCAATTAAAACATAAAAGAACTTCGGTACAAATATAAAAGTTCAAACTTTTACTAATAAAACTAATATACATTGTGACATGAAAGAATTGTATAATACCAGAAAAGTAGACGATCATTTCTGCATAGAAAATAGCTCTCAATTCCTATACTATGATTTTATGTGAAGATAGATTTCTCTAATTTTTTGGGAGTCAAAATCTATTTCTTATAATTATTTGAGCACAAGTGCTACATGTCTTCATTACATTTTTCCGCATCATTCGCATGTGAATTACACGCTATTAAAATATTTGGATTGGTTGCAAGTGAAGGGTTTAATGGACACAATTTAAACATGAGTGTGGTGTTTAAAAGGATAGTCTTAGTTAAAGTATCTAAAATATAATCAATGATGTAGCCTAATGGCTAATGAAATGGAAAGAGAATCATGAGATTTCATGTTCAAATTCTAGTAGAATAAGAAATATTAGGTGATGTCTTCCCATTTACCTTAATCGTAATGTAGAGCATACTGGTGAAAGTTAGCAGGTAGTTGTTAATACTCTAGTGTGCGAGTTGATTTGGACGTTACCGTGGTGTACGGATAAAATCTAGGATAAAGTTACCCCCGATTTTCCGGTAAAGAAATGAGAGGGAAGCACGATCTAACATAACTTCGAGTAAAGCCGAGGGGTTCAACGTCTCACAGGCGGGGAAGGACGAATGGTGCACCCGGGATAAGATATGGCTAAGCAACGAGTCCAAGTAGAGTGATGGGCTAACATTAAGGATAAAATTACCCCCGATTGTGTACTCTAGTGTTAATACTCTAGTGTGCTAGTCCTAAAATTAACCCCCCCCTCCCCCGTGAAAGTTAGCAGGTAGTTGTTAATACTCTAGTGTGCGAGTTCATTAAGTCTTGTTACCGTTGTGTACGGGTAAAATCTAAGATAAAATTATCCCCGATTTTTCGGTAAAGAAATGAGTGGGAAGCACGATCTAACATGACTTCGAGTAAAGCCGAGGGGTCCAACGTCTCACAGCCGGGGGGAGGACGAATGGTGCACCTGGGATAAGATATGGCTAAGCAATGGGTCCAAGTAGAGTGAAGGGCTAACATTAAGGGAAATGACGGTTAGACAATATACGCATGGAACCGTAATATCTGCCCTCAACTAAATGTTACAACACAAATCTCGGACAATATTAACTACATATCAACGTTTACCGAAAGGAGAAGCTTTTTTACCTTATTTAGACTAGTACTAGAATTGAAATTTCAATACTATACGAGGGGAAGAACCTTTTCATTTAAAAATCACTATTGGCACGCATATCAAGACAATAAAAGTTTATTTTTGTTCTCTAGCTATTGATCATAGTATTCTTCAGCTATTTATTTACCTAGTAGCAACCGAGACCATCTCGAGGGCTTAACTGGGGTCAATTTTCAATGTTCATCCCAAAGTCAGGCTTAATTGTCCATCTTGCTTTGTTTGATCGTTTTGTTTCTCTTTACTTTAATTATTTTCTGTTCATAGATTATTCGTGTTAAATTAAATCATGTATTCTTTAAACCGCGTACAAATTTAATTGTTACTCATCTTAAAGGTAAATAATTTTATTACTTATTTTAATGGTAAACAAGCGTCTTACAAAAATATCTCAATTAAAATAGATGGTAACTTTAAGGAGTTGTCTATCTATTTCGATTTTTTTTAAATAACAATTTCTTTGGACCTGTAATTATAAAATGGTCACAGATCCAAAAGTCATGAAAAATAATAAATTTTGAAAATCCACAATATTATTGATTTTGAACTTAAAAAGGTGAAATTCCATTGGCTTTTCTTCATAAACCGGTCCCAAAAGTGACTAATTCGTACAATTTTTACATTATCGTTAAAATTGTGTGTTCCATCATTTATAATCATAATAAAAAGTTCTTACTCCTTTTGGGTTTGTGCATAATTTGGTGAATACCGAATTACATTATCAGAAATTTGGTATTTGATAATTCGATAGTTTAGTATTTGGCATGGTATCTGATTTAAATTTTAAAAAATTAGTATTAAATATAGTATTTGATATTTAAAATAAAATAATATTTAATATTTAAAATTAAAATACCAAAATCGTATCGAAATATACACTAAGTTACATAATACACATATTATTGATTATAACATAACTATTAAAGTTCTATATTTTACTTTCTGTTAATTTTATAGCTCTCTTTAATCTTTACCATCTTTTCCCCCGTTATACTTGCCTTGTCCCGCTTTTCTTTTTTGCTACTTACGTTTCAACCTTGAGGTTCAACATTTTTTAGTTTTTATCTTTTCTTTTACTATATTATAATATTTTTATTTTTGTATTTGTGAATAGCTAACTTAGGAATATTATTTTGAGTCGAACAAATACAAGTTATGCCAATATATTGTCGCCGTAACAATATTTACTCTTATCACTGAACGCCTCAGCAGTAGCAATATCCATTCTTATTGCTCCACACCTAACATAATAATAGTATCCGCCCTTATCGCTTTGCACCCGACATAATAATATCAATCAAAATATCGTATCAATACCCAAACAATCCATTAAACATGTCTATATGTGCCATAATGATCAGAAAATAATGACACCAAATTTTCAATATAAGCTCATAATTTATCAATAAAGTATATAAGGACATAATAATAATAAATATGCGGAATATATAAAGCATGACTACGATTAAATTTAGTACGGCATCATAATCAAGTATGTTTCATATGAAATAAACCGATGAGTACGATTAAATTTAGTATAGCATCATAATCAAGTATGTTTCATATGGAACACTAGGTAGGCTCGGTCCGTGCCAGCACGGGCCCAACGTTATTTAATTTTTATATGAGTAAGTAGCGTTATTTAATTTTTATATTAGTAGGTAGACAATAGTATATGCTGATGGAGCAGACAAAATAAGTAGACAATATTGTATTTACATAAGTTGTGATGGGATGTTTAAAGTGCCATAGTAGTTACAACAAATGTGACATAACTATTTACATTTTATAAGAAGGAGATGCAATGTGTGTGGTGTTTGGTCTTTTTTCTGGTCTTCCGCCTGCAAAAAAACTTCTGAGACCCTGCAGTAAGTTTGAAGACTTTAGCCACACTTCTGTAATCCAATATAACTAAGATGTATTATCAACTATCTTTCCAATAATGTAAATTGGTGGATGTAAGTTTGCATCAATCTACAAACAGACTACTTTGCAAGATAATTCCTTTGTAGCAATTAGCATGACTTAGTAGCGAGGAAGTTGTCTTACTCATATCAAGTGGAATACAATATTTTCTTGTTTGTCGTATGACTTGGTAGCAAGCATATAAGGGGAGAACTGAAAGAAAAGAGGGTAACTCGATATTTAGATAGTTTGAAGGTGAGATTGTGTGTTTGAGTTATCGAAGGAAAAAAATTTGATCATTCCACTTAACTCCTCTTATCTCCGTTGACACTATATGTTTAACATGTCATTGATCCTTTGTTCATAATGGACATTAATTGATCACAATAAGAGGAGATGAAGGCACTGTTATGGTAATAAATTTCCATCTGCTGTATGAAATTGTGTTAAAGGGAGAGTTGACAGTTACCATTAGAAATATGTGCAGCAGGGGATAAGCAACCACGTCGAAACTTATGCTCTTCTAATATACATCAAATGAGACATATCCAGGGAGCAAAGACTCAAAAAAAGCTTGAATCTCTTTATTTTTTAATCAACAATCTAAAAGTTGCATTAGTAATGAAGGAGAAATAAGCATAATGAGTTGGTTCGAATCATGTAGGAAATTATATAAAAAAGGACGTGACGTATATTATAAATACATCGTAGAGTAGAGACTAAAGGTGGATATCAAATCCACAATTCCTGAAAGTCTAAATTTGTAATTAAGTACACTGACCTTGTGTCGTTGCGACATATTTTGAGTAGGGTGCACAATGTCTTAGCATGACGCCATCTTGTCCAACAGAAAGAAGGATGCCTCCAATCCTGTCATGTTTCAAATATGAATCAACTTTTATAATGAGCAAGTTGCGGGCTATAGTTATAAATTATTATATCTTGCAACATTTCAACTATGTAGCTTCGCAAATGGTATATAAAATATCACATATGCCATCTAAGAAGACAGGTAGAAGCATGATCAGTTATAATAAACAATGGGGAAAATGTAACAAGATAAAAGATTAGGCGTTGGCTTAAGAAAACAATCTAAACAAACCACCCTAGCTAATACTTCCACTTCAAATGATTAACACCAAAGAAAGTAACACAGGAATAGATAATCATGGCGATACACAGAAAATTTCATATCCAGCAGTAGCGAAAATATGGCAGAGACGATGATATTCAGGCCATAAATACTCGGCAAAAGTTAACTTACTCACAAATTATCTCACTAATACTTAGGATTTACCGGGAGAAGGATTCATGCTCAAACTAACATCTCGAACTTAATGGGGATTCAAATATTCCTACGACTTCAGTTCTGATGCATATGGCGAACATAGTGTGATTAATATAGGCTGCCTGAGGAACTATGTTATGCCTTTGGAATGCCAAAATGAAAATGCTTTTGAATGTTTTCCTTCAAACCATGTACACATCAATTTAAATCAAGAATGGTTCCCTTAAGACTTATCTTGACTTCAAACTTACAATTATTGGAGGAAAATACAACAACTTCATATGGCAGGCTGGTCCTAAATGCATTCACAGTCTATTAATTAGAACAAAGACCATTTATATCAAAAATTGAATATTGATAAAGACCCACATCATTAAATTGGATTAACATTAGATTGACAAAGGACTAACACTGCAAAATAGAGAGAAGAGGAAGAATAAACATCTACATTACTTGAGACCACATGTAAAAGAGGATTGGGTGTGTCGCAAGAGTATTCAGTCAAAGCTAAATAATTTTGAGTCATTAAATTTCCCTACTGAATTGGGATCCAATGTCTGCAATTACTCAACAGAAAATAATATTTTGGCTGCAGAGATTGCGAAAAGCAATGAGCCTGAGATTTATCAAAATGGATATTGTTCAATAGAGATGAGCCTGGAGCACACAATGTGCCAGTGACTAAAGCAAAGAAAATAGGGAATTCAGTTGGTTAAAAACCACTTAAAGGCCTTTCCTCTAAATAGTGGCCCTATACATTCCGAGGAAAAAGACGAAGAAAATCTCAATATGGCAAAATAAAAAATAGCTCTTGCAAGGTTCATTGAAATAAGCTCATGTTATCACAACGACCATTGACAACAATTTTCTGAAATACATATACTAAATTGCCCACACAAAACAGAAACTTCATATAAAAGCACTAGCAAAGATAAAGAAAAAGAAAGTCAAGAAAGTAGACATACAAAGAAAAATGTCAAAATGTCAAAATGTCAGGCGCATGCGCATCAAATATCCCAAGCTACTGGAAATACTTATGGGCTTCTACTATGCTAATAGAGTTTGCCGGATAAAAACACACACACACACATATACCTCTAAAGCCCTATACATTCCGAGGAAAAAGACGAAGAAAATCTCAATATGGCAAAACCAAAAATAGCTCTTGCAAGGTTCATTGTAATAAGCTCATGTTATAACAACGACCATTGACAACAATTTCTCGTTCTGCAAGATACTTGTATGCAGGCAGTCCAATTTTGACAAAAGCATGTTAGGTTAGAACTAATTGGAAACTCAAAGAATGAACAGAACCGGTGAAGCTTGAACAAGATCTCAAATATTATACCCAAAAATTCCTTTCTTCAATTTATGTTCAATACCCATACCAATATCATCCATGGACTGAAAATCTGAACAAAAAAAGTTGCATATTGGCTGAAACTAATTAAAAAAGCAAAAGAGGAGAAACAAATAGAAAGGCATAACCACAAATTGAAATACAAAAGGAAAGGATTGTTTTTCATATCAGATCTGTAGCAAAAATTATGGGTGAAATTGATTAAAATCATACCTGGATGTAGGAGAAATTCGAGGAAGAGTAAGAGGAAGAGAAGAAGTTCAGAAGTTACAAACTTTTACAACCTTAGTAGTATATTCTATTCAATTAAGAAAATCTAATATTACTCTGTGCTCCTATAAAACATACACGTATTGATTGTGGAGAGATATTAAAACACGTACAAAGAGATATTTGTATAGTGATATGAAATGACACAAATGCCCCGAAGCTATTCCAAAAATACCACTAAGCACAGAGGTCGAAACTCCTGCTCTTCTATAGAATAAAAATTTATATTTTGGAGTACTAAATTTCTCAATAAGAATATAAACCGAAACCCAAACCAAAAGTAGAAAAATATCTAAATATACCGTAAGTAACGGAGGAACCCCAACCTCTTCTACCTTGACGGACCTCCCTCTTCAACCTTGACGCCCCTCCCCTACTCCCAAAGATTAAACAAAATTTGAACTTACCACAGTAACATGGGGTGGTATCTGCGCCTTTTTTCCTTTTTTCCTATAGGTTCGTCGTTGATATAATCTGCCCCGCTAGCCTCTGCCATTGGATCGTTGTCTTGGACTCTCCGATCCCCTTTACCTCCTTTCCTTCTTTGACCTTTCAACTCCATAGGCTGCTCAATTGCGATCACCTACGCAGGGGTTTTCGCATAGAGATGCAAGACCTCATTCTTGTTCTAAAAGTAACATTTTAATTGGGGGTAGATGGGGAATATATTCGTGAAGAAACCGAAGATCACCGAAGTGGATAAAGCAATTCTCTCTTTAAAGACTCAAAGGCGTAAGCTTGCCCAATATCAACAACAGGTATTTTAAGAATAATTTCTCAGAATTTCATTTCCCTCCTATTGGAATTCTAATTGCAGTTTCATTTTTTGTTGGGCTAAACTTAATTTGCTTTATTCTAGGATGGCTAATTCACTTTGCAGATAAGAATCTTGCTACCAGCATTCTGTTGATCCTGTGTTAAAAATGATTTGATACCCATCCCTTGATTATGCTAATTTCCACCCCCAAAAGATTAAATATTAAAAGAAGAAAAAAACCCCAAAAAAGAATAAGTTAGTCTAAGATGAGGTAGGGGAAGTTTCTTGGAATTCTGCTAAAACACAAAAATTGAAGGTTCAGGGTGATTGTCTACCTTGAGAGTAAGAATTCTCACCTTTTCTTGGTGCCAAAGGCTCCATTAGGGACTGATTTACAAGGTGTTCTCAAGGAATATTCTACTGAATAACGTGTTGGTTTACGACCTGCTAATCCTTTCTGTAATTCATTGCTCTCAGCTAGAAGCTGTCATTGAAGCTGAGAAACAAGCTGCAAAGGACTTGCTACGCGAAAAGAAGAAAGATAGGGCCCTTTTAGCATTAAAGAAGAAGAAAGTTCAAGAAGAATTATTAAAGCAAGTTGATGTCTGGCTCATAAATGTTGAGCAGCAAGTAAGTAATCCTTTTTAATACAGTTCCATACTTGTACTACCTTGCTAATAAATGTTGTTATCTCTTTTAGGCATTTACACTGTTTTCTGATTCTATGTGCAAATTCTTTTAGTTGGCAGATATTGAACTGACAAGCAAGCAGAAGGCTGTCTTTGAGAGCTTGAAAACTGGAAATAATGCAATCAAAGCAATACAAAGCGAGATCAACCTAGAGGATGTTCAGAAGTTAATGGATGATACTGCAGAGGCAAAAGCTTATCAAGATGTAAGTTCATTTGATATAAAATTCCCTGCTATCTTAGATATTGTTAACTCTTGTTAGTCTTGTGTGATGTTGGAGTTCATTCATGTTCGTGAAGTCATAATATTTTTTGGCGTAGTACTGAAAGGGAGATGGATAAAAGGTAACAGGAAAAGATGAGAAAGTGGAGAAGAAAGAAAGTCAAGAGGAAAGAGATTATAAAAAGGGAGATGGGACAAAGACAGGAGAAGAAAGGATAAATGGAAGAAAGGAGAAAGTTAAGAGGACAAATTATAATAGGGGAATCATTTCTTGTCTATGTAAAACAACATACAGAAGGATTCGAACTCCGACCTATAGAATAAGAGCCTTAAACAAGCTTGGACATTTGTTACAAGGCTATATCTGTATCTAAAGATACAAATGAAAACCAAACGAAGTCTAGGTGATAACAATTGGAGATAGATAATGATCGGTGATAAAATCTGAACTAATAGATCCGGCATAATCTGAAAATAATCTAGAAATAAATTTAAAATATCTGAAAATCTGGAAAAACACATACAGAGGTTTATTTTTGTTGAGAATCTTTTGTTTTTTGTTGAGATTCTCAATTCTTTTGCATCTATCTTGAGTCAGGGGTTTCCCCCTAGTTTCATATGCATGTTCTTAATGTTTCTGTGTGAGGAAAAAGTATGATTATTGGAGGATAGATTAACTCTGTGCACAAGAAACTTCTGCATGACTACCTATGCTTGAGGTGGCCCGAAGGTGTTGCTTCCAATTAGATTTGCGCACCAGGCACTAGTCAACCGAGCTCCCTTTCGCAATACATAGAACTAATTACCAAACAACTTTTGTGAAAAATTTATTTTAAAAAATTATTAGGATAAAGTGATCAATATATGTGCAACTTTGGTCTTTGAGCAAATAACTTGACAAAGTATTATTTTTATAGTTTCCTATAATAATAATTGGGGCCTGGGGCAATTAATTGTATGCCCTTAGCCATTTTTGCTTCTAACCTTTAGATTTTGTTCACCTTCTCCAACTCAATAAGACTTTACTTCACTCACTTTTTTCTAAATTCAGTTTGGGAGACAGCAACAATGTATTTCATATAGTTCTGGTGCTGCTTATTCTGCGAGTCAATAACTGCAATTTAGAAAGAGATCAGCCTGGCAAGGAAGAACACCCCCTTTCGTATCTTGGCTTTTTTGGGTAACTGCTTCTATCCATTTGCAGGAAGTGAATGCTATACTTGGAGAGAAGCTATCTGCTGAAGATGAAGAGGAGGTTTTAGCAGAATTTGAGAATCTGGAATCTCAGGTCTGTCTTTTTATGATGCAGTTTTTTTTTTTTTTTTTTTTGATTTGCACCGGGTGTCTGAGTCTCTATGAGCCCCGACTAATCCGGGGGTGCACATGCCCTCGGCAAGGAGTTTCCCACACGATTAATTCAGGTTTTACCCAGTCGGATGGCCCTCAAAAATTGTTTGCACCCAGTGGTTTCGAACTTGAGACCTTGAAAGGGAGCATACCCCAAGGCTCAAGTCAATTGCCACCAGGCCAACCCTTGAGAGTTATATGCAGTTGTTGCTAAAACTTAGTTTTTTTTTTCCTTTTGATAACACAGTTACAGCTTTGCTGTAGCCTTTTCAGCTTATAATTACGAATCATCTTAATTTTTCTACTGGGCTATACTTACCATTTTTTTGGTTGAGAGATAATCAACTGCACTAAATGATCACCTTCCTTATAGTACTACAACATTATCTTGTTCTAGTTATATACTGCTATGTAGTTTGTGTTGATGCATTCTTCTTATTTGAGGAAGCAAAAACTTGGAGATCAAAAAATAAGATACTGTTATAACCCACCTAGGGGTCTATAGAGCCTTCACAATCCTGAAAGCTATTGCTTTTCCCATCCCTTGATATATTGATAGTATTTAGAGGCCAATTTTGTGCGTGTGAGCCGTTTGGACAAGTTGATAAGAATCAGATAATACTTCACTTGAATTACGAATCAACATGTGCTGAGTGGATTAGAAGAATTAAGTTTTGCATGAGTCGTATTCACAACTATTCTTTTTTTTTTTTTTTTAACTGAGCGCTAGTTTTTCTCTCGTGCAATATAATGTTCTCAATAATAAGGCCTGTTGCACGAGGTATCCTGCAATCACGCAGAATCCGGGGAAGGGCCACACCCCAAGGAGTGTGGAGTAGTCAGCCTACCCTGATGCAAGCATCAATGGTTGATTCCATGGATCCGGCCTGTGAACTATAGGTCACAAGGAGACAACTTCACCGGTTGCTCCAAGGATCCCCTTCAATATGATGTTCTTATTGAGCCATCAATTTAACTATTTGGTTTGATTCCCATAGATGATAGTTGAGACTATATTTGGGAAAAGTTGCATGTTGTGACCTGTGTTTGATGCATATGCATTTACAAACTTCAGTGACATAGTGCCAGGTTATTTTCTAGTTTCAAGATACTAGCATCAAAAGTTGCTAGCGATGCCTTCTTTCTCGATGTATGGTGTTAGTCGTTATAGGCTGTGGGTTATTTTACCACATAAGGATGCACCGGAAATAAAAAGTTGTCTATATATGTATTGATTAGTTGCCCAGTACAATTGTTAATGCTTCTTTCTAGTGGCGTACGTAGGTTTTTACATAAGCGGTATCACTATTTGAAATAATAAACAAATGAATAAATCACTATAATGACAAGCGGTGCCATTTTCTATACGTATTCCCAATAGTTTTATTTTTCTGATAAATATCTAGTGAAAGCGGTGTCAGGGGACACTCCACGGTATAAGGTGCATACTCCCCTGCTTCTTTCTGCTGAAAGTAGTAAAACAATTTCAGCACATTAGGAGTGGAGTTATTCTTAAGTTTGTACAGTTGTGAGTTATTTCCTTTACCCTCTTCCGTAACCTCTCATCTTGGTCATATTCCATGTTCCAATATCACTGTCACTTTCTCAATAATTACTACTATATTTTACCTGATGGTGGAAAATTTGTACAGTTAACACTTCAAGATCTGCCAGAAGTTCCTTCTGCACTACCTTCTGCTGAGAACGTTGAAGAGAAACTGGATTTACCTGATGTACCAACTAAAGCACCAGTCATCACGGAAGCTGTTAGGGAGGACACGCAGGATACTTTAGCTGGCGTGGCTGTGCAAAAGAAAGGTTACTATTCTTTTCTCCCTTATTCTTATACACACACACACACACACAGAAACATCTTTTCTGAATCATGTATTCTTCTGAATTTTCTGTTCAAATTTGCACAGTTCTGGAGGAACCAATACCTGCCTGATTCCAGCGCAACTTGGTTGGTTCATATGTCAAGTTTGGTAATTTTTTGAAAAGTGGCAAGTTTCAGAATGCTATAAAAGTATTCGTTGCTAAATATTTGTAATTTTTCAAAAGTTTCTATCATATCTCTTGTGACTTGTGCAAATTGTGGTTCTGGGTTCATGTACAAGATTTTAGATTTGGACCGTGCCTTGTGCGTTGCTGACTCGTACGAAGTCATTTATTTACCATTATCTTCATACTCATGTCTGAGTAGTTCCCTGCAATTCTGTTACCTTTGTATTATGCAAGAAAGAAGCTAATTGTCTCTTTTAAGACCTAACTCATAACTTCATTGAAACATCTCAGAACTGGTTCCAGCTCCAGTATGTGCTAACTGCTAATTGCCCTACCAGAGCCCAAGAATTCTAAGCAAGGAATTGCCATTCAAGGAAATTATCGTGTGGTTTTCCGAATGATGTTATCTATCAGTACATAAGTCTTCGTTAACGTTATGTTCCTAAGCTTGAGGAACTACTGTGACATATACTATGCAAAGCACCCAAGAGTGGTTAATGAAGTGGATGCAAAACATGGAAGATGGGGATTGGCAAGAAATATCTCACCTTTAAGTATTCTATATACGTAACTTTTTTCCAGCCAACTATTTTCACCATTTCTTGCATAGCATTTGCTAAGAGACCACAAATAATTATATGCAACCTCTAAGAGGAAATTGTAAGAGCAAAAGGTGACTAAGAAAGCAATAGCAGACAACCAGGAAAAGAATAGCCAGCAATAAATTCTTAAAAATTTATAACATAATTAAGACATTCGAAATTTCTATAGTAATATATGTATGGGGTAAAATATGCTATATTAAATGATTTGATGAGAAAGTGTCATGTGAAGTCAACGATAGAGGATGATTGAAACCGAAGATAACTATTTCGATTGTTACCAGAAATAATGAAACTCGTAATGATAAAAGAAATGTTTGACACCTTGTAGTATTTAATGAAGTATATTCTACAACATTTAGTATACTGCCTCTTACTAAAGAATATGGCATTTATGCCTGTCATTACACATTCTTCAACAACAACAACAACATTCTTCAATGGTTCTCATAATTGACAATTAAAAGGGGTTTGATCATATGACTTTGTTCCCTAGGTGTAACTATATATAATGCGCTCTACTATCATTGCAAGAGACATGAACTTTCTAGAAAATATACGCTACACTCTGTACAAAGCTTAATGCTACTTTATCTTCTTGCTTCTTGATTTCATTGTTGTTGCACCCAGAAGCCCAGCGCCCTAAACTATTATTTCTGTTACTTTGTCTATATTCCAAGGCTAAGTATTCTAGTTTTATCTAGTTCATCTATTATTTTAGCATCAGATTAATTCAATTGTCTATAAATCACGTATAAATTTAACTATACCATTTTACCGGTAAACTATTTGGCGCCCGCCGTGGGGCTTAGACAATTGTGTAATTACGTTGGTCCTTGTCTCTTTTAATACCGTGTTTGATTACTTGTTCTTAGATTAAATAAAATCATAAAAATTGCAGATAATGGTGTTAACAATATGCACAACCTTGAGGCCCAAAGGAAACGAGCCTCAGCACGAGGATTCAATCAGTGATACTCGTAGTGAGGAAAACAAAGCCACACTGGTCCATGGCAGGCGGTACCCGCGACATGTTCGGGAGGCGACTTTTGATGACGCTGAAGAGGAGCATGTCGTTGAAGCGGTAAGGGTCCTACAGGAGCAACATGCGGCCATTCTAGGCCATCTCACACGGCATGATAAGGTGATGATAGAACTGATCCGATCACAACAGCGAGAATGATCCCTTCAAAAATGAACTCATACGGTTTATGAGGGAAGTGAACGCCCATATGGACTGAATTCCGGGTGCGCCACCGTTGCTGAAAGTGCCAGACTCGAAGAAGAATACTCAATTTTCGTATAAACCAAGCGCGACACCATAATTAATCCCGAAATGGTTTAAAATACCTAACGTGCCGAAATATAATGGGACTTCAAATCCTCAGGAGCACATAACCAAACCACCTATACAACGGCGGTGAATGGGAACGATTTAGCTCCCCATGAGATTGAATCAGTGCTGGTGAAGAAATACAAAGAAACTCTGACGAAGGGAGCCTTGATGTGGTATTTTATTTTTCTCAAGCATTCCATAGATTCTATTGAGATGCTTGATGATTCTTTGATTAAGGCCCATGCCGGAGCCAGAATGGTACATGCCCAAAAGGCTAATATTTTCAGAATTGCACAAGGAGAGTCCGAGTTGCTGCGAAAAATCTTACATGGTTCCAGAAGTAAAAGATGTTGCTACCGGCTGTTCCGGATGAGTGTGCGGCTAAAGTATTCACTAAAGATTTGAACCCGAGAAGTTTTGAGGCTTCCCAAAAATTGAAAAAAGCTTGCTCGAGTTCCAAGCGAAAACTTTGGCGGATGTTCACAACCAGTACGAGTAAAAAATAAGGATTCAAGATGACTAGATCAATTTCACGATATTGGTTTGGGGTCTAGAGAAGAACAAAGAAACATCAAAAGTTGATTTCGATGACGGTCTTCGAGGAGTCGATTTTTGCATTATGAATAGGCTGAAGGATGCGACAAAGGTTTCCGATCGGCAGATAGGTTAGTTTCCGATAGAAGTACTGATTGCGGCCGAAACAACAGATCGTTACACGATAAGGAAACACCAGTTTCTCGAGATCCTTCCTACCCCAGACTTTCAAAATGCAACTTCAACGTTAATGTAGTAGAGTTGGTGTAGGCTATGAAGAACATTAAATAAGTACAGTTCCCGAAGCCAATAAGGTCCGATCCCAAGTACAAGGATCCTAATTTGTGGTGTGAATACCATGGGACGAACGGTTACCAGACTGGGGATAGCCAGCATCTGCATGAAGAGGTAGCAACACTAGTGAAAAATGGCCATCTCAGGGAATTATTGAGTGACCATGCGAATAACAATTACGATAGTAGTCGTGACAATGCGAAGCCCTCAAAAGCGGGAGAGGAACCCCCGCGCCTGACAATCAACATATTTTTTTGGGGGGGGGGGGGGGTTGGGGACGAGATTAATGGGGTTACTTTCTTTGAGGCAAAAAAGACAAAGTCATTAGTAATCCATAGCAAACGACTCCAGGAAGTCGCTGAAGATGACATCACCTTCACAGAGAAAGACGTAGATGGATTGTTGCTACCACACAATGACGCATTGATAATTTTCTTAATATTTTAGATTTTAAAATCAAATGTGTTTTGGTGGATCCAAGGAGTTCGGCCAATATTGTACAATGGGGGGTATTGGAGCAAGCCGAACTTACCGGAAGCATCATTTCCACTACAAAACTCCTTGCCGGGTTCACCTAGAAAGTGTGACAATCCGAGGAGAGATCTTGTTGCCTACAAATGTCGAAGGGGTGACGAAAAGACCCTTTTCAAGGTGGTAGATGGTCATATGGGATATGACATTATCATGAGAAGACTATAGTTGCACGAGATGAAAGTTGTGCCATCGACATATCATCAGTTACTTAAATACCCAACTCCCGATGGGATCAAACAAATAAGGGGTGACCAACCGGCGGCAAGGGAGATGAATGCGATTTTGGTCTCCAGTAGAAAGGGGAAAGAAAATGTGGCATAGTAATTATAAGAACTGGTTATGAGGTGCCAAGGTATTTCCATGTACCAAAAGAGAGGGACACTAACAAAGTCCATAGTAGAAGAACTTGAGCAAGTCGCATTGTTTAAAAAGTTCTTGGAGAGGAAATTCCATTTGGGGACATGACTGCACCCCTAGCTCAGGTCAGAGATTATTGAATTTCTTAAATTTAATGCTGATTGTTTTGCATGGTCGCATGCGGATATGAAAAGTATCCTAAAGGAAGTGGTCGTACATAAGCAAAGCCTAGATCTCTACAGTCCTCCGGTAAGATAGAAAAAACGTCCTATTACCGAGGCCAAAAATAAATTTGTCAAAGAAGAGGTAACTCGCTTACTCGGTATGTGTTCAATTCGAAAGTATCCAGAATGTCTAGCTAACATAGTAGCAGTTCCTAAGAAGAATAATAAATTTCACATGTGTGTAGACTATAAGGACTTGAATAAGGTGTACCCAAAAGATTCGTTCCCATTGCCAAACATCGATCAAATGATTGATGCAACGACCTGGCACGAGTTAAAGTGTTTCCTCGATACTTACTCTGGGTATAACCAAATTAAGATAAACTTAGAGGATCAAGAAAAAACTTCGTTCATAACAAATTTCGGCATATATTGCTATAATGTGATGCCCTTCGGAATAAATAATGTCAGAGTCACTTATCAACGGCTCGTAAACAAAATGTTTGAAAAGAAAATAGAGAAATCATGGAATTTTATACAGATGATATGCTTGTTGAGTCTTTGGATGCAGGTGATCATCTTAAACATTTGCAATAGACTTTTGGCATCCTAAGAAAGCATAACATGAGGCTCAACCCTAAGAAGTGTACGTTCGGGGTCAGTTCCGGTAAGTTCCTGGGTTTCCTGGTATCACAAAGGGGAATTGAGGTTAATCCTGACAAAATAAAAGTCATTGAAGACATACCGTACCAGCTATCAAGTGTAAAAGAATTTCAAACTCATGGTGAGATTGGCCGCTTTGAGTAGGTTCATTTCCCGTTCAGAGAAATACCATCATTTCTTTTCATTACTCAAAAAGAAGAATAACTTTGAATGGACCCCGGAATGTGAGCAGGCCTAAAGAGATTTGAAAAGTTACTTGTCAAGTCCTCCGATATTAACAAAGCCGGAGGAAGGCGAAAAATTGTTAATATATTTGGTGGTCTCGGAGGTAGCGCTAAGCATTGTTTTAGTGTGTGAGGACGAAGGTACACAATCTCCAACTTATTATGTTAGTAGAATTTTAGTAGTAGAAGAAACTCGCTACCCACATTTGGAGAAGCTGGCCTTAGTCCTCATAGTCGCCGCTCGAAAGCTAAGGCCTTATTTCCAGTGTCACCCGATAGCGGTGGTGACCACCTTTCCTTTGTGGAATATCCTTCCGAAACCCAAACTTTCGAGTAGGTTGTCCAAATAGGCCATGGAAATGAGAGAATTTGACATAGAATATAAACCTAGGACTGCGATTAATTCACAAGTTTTGGCTGACTTTATGTCCAATTTTAGTCCGAGATTGCTACCTTTGGAAACTAAAGAAGCAGTGGCAAGCCATTATTTACCATGCTTGGCACAATATTTACCACGCCTTTGGGAGAAAACCTTATGCAAGCCATTAAAATAGTTCCTCTAATTAACAATAAAGAGGAGTATGAAGCTTTGATTGCACGAGAGAATTGGACAGTAACTAGATTCCGAGGTCATAGAAATCAAGTGCGACTCCCAGCTGGTGATGAATCAGGTCTAAAGGGATCTTCAAAGCCAAAGAGGAACGTATGAAACAATATGCAACAAAGGTTTAGGCTCTGCTTTCTCAGTTATGGAATTGTCGATTATTCATATCCTAAGGGAGGAAAATGCAGAAGATGACACGTTAGCTAACCTTGGCCTATCAACTAAAATGAATGGATCACACTCCAGTATAATTGTACAGCTTATGAACCAGGTTCTGGATGCAAATAACTATTACGAGGTGAAGGTCACTAATTTGGTTTGGGATAGGAGGAATGAGTTCATTGATTACATCAAGCATAGAAAGATTTCTGAAGATCCAAAGGCATCCCGGCCACTACGTGCCAAAGCAACACGATATAGCTTTAAAGGAGGCCAATTGTACCGAAATTGTTTTGAAGGACCGTTGAACCGATACTTCCGAAGTGAACTATGTTATGCGAGAAGTCCAAGAAGGAACATATAAAAATTATTTGGGTGCAGATTCCTTGGTACTAAAGTTGGCAAGGGCAGGATATTACTGGCCGCGAATGGAACAAGACGCCAATCTTTTGTTCAAAAATGTGATAAGTGTCAACGCTACACACCAATTGTACATCAACCAGCATAACCATTACACTCAGTTTTGTCTATGTGGTTGTTCATGAAGTTGGGAATGTATATAGTTTGGACCACTATCGTCGGCCCTTAGAAAGGTAAGGTTTCTTTTGATTTTAGTTGAATATTTTTCTAAATGGGTTGAAACAGGTCCTTATAAGAAAATCAATGAATGCGGAATGGTTGATACCTTGTGGGAGAAAATAATTTACAGATTTGGGATACCAAAAGAGATAGCCTGCAACAACGGGCCACAATTTATAGGCGCAAAGGTCACAAAGTTCCTTGAAGACTTGAAAATCAAAAGGATCACATATTTGCCCTATCATCTTAGTGCAAATGGTCAAATGGAGTCAACAAACAAAGTGATTATACAAAATCTCAAAAAGAGATTGGAAACAACTAAAGGAAAATGGCCCAATTAACTTCCCGAAGTGCTATGGGCATACTGAACAACAGCCAAATCGAGCACATGAGATACTCCTTTCTCCCTTTTGTATAGAGCAGAAGCCCTAATCCCGGTAGAAGTAAGGTAACCTACCATTAGATATTTTTAGGCAAATGAAGAAGAAAATAATGAAGCAATGTTGGTCAATTTGGACTGCTCGATGAATGCAGGGACTTGGCGCATATAAGGATGGCAGCTCAAAAGCAAAGAGTAGCAATATATTACAATAGAAGACTCAACCTCCATTATTTCAAAGTAGGAGACTTTATTTTAAGGAATGTAACTCAAAACACTCGTGAACTCAATATAGGGAAGTTAGGTCCAACTTGGGAAGGCCCCTACCGGGTTTCAACTGTCACCGGGAAAAGAACACACTAGTTGAAAAATCAACAAGGAGAATAGTTTCCAAGAAACTAAAATGTGGCACACCTCAAAAGATATTATTGCTGATAAGAATCACTTATACTGAAAGTATGTGTTGCACTATTTTTTCCTTCGTCTAGTTTTTTTCCTAATTGGGTTTTTCTGGAAAGGTTTTTAATGAGGCAGCAACAAAAAGCATACTAGGAAGAAAAGTTTCATCTGCAACAATAAGACCTTCTAACAATAAGCGACACAAGCGAAGAACCACATGGACGGTTAGTAATATTTCGTCTAATAGCAAAGTTCCTAATAGAAAGTTAAGTTCACAATCGAAAAAAGGTTACCCAACCATTCACAAATGCAAGCCACTAGGGGATTGTTAGATAGTCTTTAGCTCGATAGCACAAACTCCTAAGGGGAAGAGAAGCTTGTTACTTAATTGAAGATTTTGTAGCAATTCATTGGTGGAATCCTCGAAGGTACTAAACTTCCAGTGTTCAAATTCTTATTCTTCGCATTCAAGCACTAGTGGATGAATGATATAAGGATAAGACAACAACGAATGCCCCATCGACCGGGGAACGAAATTTGGAAACATAGTTGTATCATCGGGACTGGGGACTGCGCAGCCAACCCCGTAGAAAAAAGTTGTACAAATTAGCCACAAGAAATGGCAATGTCTTTTTAGCGCAACGAATGCTTATGTACTTTTGAAAATGAAGGAAATAAATTAATGTCCTTTTATTTGTATTTGATTTCTTGTATGAACAATGAATTGATTTTGTCATTTGAAAGTTAAACAAATACTTCAAATGCTAGTGCCGTAATGAACATGAGACGTCCTCTTCAAGAGAAAACATAAGAGGTCCCTCTCTTATGAAAACCCTCACATTAAAGGGTTAATTTTGGAAGAACTTATTCCCATAATCCAAATGCTTTCGGGTAAAAATGCACCCGAAGCCTTGCACAAAAAGATACAAAAGCAAAGTTGCACAAATACTTAAATAAAAAAAAATGCAAGAAACAAACTTGCGCAAAACACTTAAGCAAGAAAGACTGCAATGATTAAATTTGCATAAATGATCAAACAAAAGAACGCAGAAATACTCATGCAATACTTGAGTAAAAAGACTCTAAGGAAGAGAAGCATTCACGCCCCAATAAGAAAGAGGTAGATC
>JASVEL010010828.1:0-234690 GCA_032618575.1 Nicotiana noctiflora | reverse complement strand
CAGTAATAAAAGTAAATAATGCTGAAGGGAAGAAAACCACGATAGGCACTATCTCATGCTACACAATACGGAACTATCTTTTTATTCCTTTCAAGCATATGTGAGTAGATTATTTAGAAATCTCAATTTTAGCTACTTTCTTTCATAATAATATACCAATACCTGGATACAATCTCAACCAATGCAAGTCCGCACTCAAATCAGCCCCTCGGGCTCAGCACTCCTTATCAATTTACACCAGGAGATCTGGTCAATAAGGTAACTAATGCATGTGTGCCGGTAATGTATGAGTGCTGAATGTTATGCCACGTAGTACACGTAAACCAATGTATGTATGCCATGCAACGCATATGACCGCTACGGCGTGTAGCCCGATCCAATTTGGGTACCCGTGCTCACTGTGGGGGTTCAGACTCCGGAGGGGCTCCTACAGCCCAAGCACAATATTAATATCACACCTGCTGCGGCGCGCAGCCCGATCCATATACCACTGCGGCGTGCAGTCCGATCCATGCATGTGTATGCATATGCTCATATGAATGTCATGCCCTAACATATGGCCCTCAGCCCCAATCAATCTAACAAATAATCAAGAAAAACCCTACGGGCAACAATATCATATTTGCTCACAGCTAAAATGTTATTAAGACCTTGTTCAAGTTTTTCATAACCTTATAAAAATGCTGAATAGCAAAATACCATTTTAAACCTTAAATTTAGATAAAAATATGTACAGTGTTATCAAGACAATGATATTAATCCCTGAAGGATTCAAATAATCGGCACAAAGTCCAAATATGATAATTAATCCAATTCATTTCAATAATTAGGTGTTATTATTTATTACGCGGGACGGACCAAGTCACAATCCCCAATGGTGCTCTACCCCACGCCCGTTATCCGGCGTGCAAGTCACCTCGACACAACACTAAGATGTGCAAGTCTGGGGTTTACTAACCCTCATGACATCATTTACAAGTATTACCCACCTCGAACCGACGAAAGCTCATGCCCGCGACGCCTTAGCTCCTCGAACCAGCATCCACGCACGTCAAAACTAGCACAATTCAGTACAAATATATCAAAATAGGCTAATGGAACATAACCCAATCGAAAGAACTCGAAAAATATCAAAAATCACGAAATTTGCAAAACCCGAGCCCCGGGCCCACATCTCGAAAAATTTCGAAACTCATATTTCCAGAACCCTCGTCTCGCCACGAGTCCATACATATAAAAATTACCAAAATCGGAGTTCGATTGGCCTTTCAAAACCCAAATTTTCGTTTTCAATATCTAGGCCACAATCCTTCACAATTTCTACCCAAATTCATGAAGATTGATGTTAATTCTACCATAAAATGATGTTTTTGAGTCAAGAAACTTACCTACGATGAATACCCGATGATTTCCCAGTGTTTTCCCGTGATTTCTTCTCTCTAGGGCTCAAAAATGGGGGTTTATGAAATGAAACCCGTATGTGAAATGTTTCTGGTTTTAATTCACTGCCTGGGACTTTTCTTCTATGCGTTTGCATTCCTTGCCACGCGTTCGCGATGCCCAGCTCCGGATTGACCTTCGCGAACGCGACCTCCCCAACGCGTTCGCGATGTACTAGCTCCCAGCCGTCTGATTTTCCTTCTAGCGTTCTCGATAACCCTCACGCGAACGCGATGAACACCCTGACAAACCTACGCGAACGCGACATCCTGAACGCGATCGCGAAGCTCAAGAATCTTGGCCTACGCGAGCGCGACACCCCTGCTCGCGAACGCAATGCTTTGATATGCCTGGCCTTCGCGAACGCGGCCCATGCCACGCGGACGCGAAGGCTTAATGCCTGGGCAGTAACCTGCAATATACAGCAGGCCTTTTCCAAGTTCAAAATGCCCGATTGATGGTCCGAAATCCTCCCGAGGTCCCCGGGACCCCAACGAAAACCACCAACATACTCCAAAACACGATACTAACTTGTTCCAATCATAAAAACACCATCCTAAACATCAAAATCACCAATTACACACGGATTCAAGCCTAAGTTTCTTCAAAACTTTCAAAACTAACATTCAATCCAAAACCCGATCAAACGACGTCCGAATGTCCTGAAATTTTGTGGACATATCCAAAATGCCATAACGAAGCTACTGCAACTGTTGGAATTCCATTCCGACTCCCGGATCAAAATCTCACCTGTCGATCAGATTTCGCCAAAATTCAATATTAGCCAATTCAAGCCTATTTCTACACCGGATCTCCAAATTCAATTACGATTGCTCTCCTAAGTCATAAATGATCCCTCGAAACTAGTCGAATCATCAGTAATCCGATTCCGAGCACTCTAACTCGATAGTCAACTCTAGGTTGACTTTCCATATTCAAACTTCCTTCAAACATGCTATTTGCTTCATTTTCAATTCAATTCACTCCTAACTCACCCGATAGGCTCTAACACTGATATAAAAGCATAAAACATATAATTGCAACATGACGGGGTGGTAAATTCCCGTAACGACGGGCCGGGTCGTTACACACACATACTTCACATGTTGATTTGTCACATTCAAACTTAGGCAATACTTCCAAATCAATCGTTTTACGCAAGATTTTATAATTGACATGACCAAAATTCATTTGACTCAAGTAAGTAAGATGAAGCTGAAATTTTATTATTATATTCAACAACCGTTACATTCAGCTTGAAAAGGCCCTCGGTGAGTTAAACTTTTTCCTACAAACATCACATTTTTACTTAATACAATCTTATCGGATACAAATACACACTTAAATTAATTCTTAACAAGAAGTTTAGCAGAGACTAAATTCTTCCTAATATCGGGAATATGAAAGACGTTCAATTCACTACTTTGTCGGAAGTCATTTTGAGAAATATCTTCCAACATCCTTCAATCTTGGCCTATGCAGCATTTCCTATAGAAAGCGTCTCATTGGGTCCAATATGAGCATAAATAGCAAAAGTTTCTCTAACATCACAAACATGGCGAGTGGCTCCAAAATTAATCCACCACTCTTTCGGATTTTCCACCAAGTTGTACTCGGAAAGCATGGCACACAAGTCATCAATATTATCATGCTTTTCAACCATGTTTGCTTGACCCTTCTTCTTGTCTTTCTTCATAGCACGACACTCCGTAGATTTGTGTTCGTCTTTTCCAAAGTTGTAGCAATTTCCACTGGAGTGTTTCTTGCTTGGGTTGTATTTCTGTCGGGAAGCCTTCTTTCTCTTTTGCTCTTTTCAATAATATTTGCTCTCGTTATTGTTAAGTCTCCACGGCCTCTTTTTTCAGCAGCTTTGTTGTCCACTTCGGTTCTCAGCCGAACAATGAGATCTTCAAGGGACATCTTCTTGCATTTGTGTTTCAAGTAGTTTTTGATGTCCTTCCACAAATGAGGCAACTTCTCAATCAACGCTGCTACCGGAATCCTTCATTGATGACAAGACCTTCAATGAAATTTTTATTAGTAAAAATACTAAGATTATTACTTTCAACATCAATATTAATTTAATTTATACCTTCACAATGAGATCGTGAATAATCACTTACAATTCCTAGACTTGGGCAATAACAGACTTGCTATCTACCATTTTGTAGTCCAAAAACTTTGCAGCAATGAACTTCTTCAACACGGCATCCTCGATTTTTTATTTATTTTCGAGCGCAGTCCATAGTTCTTTGTGACGTTTTCATGCCACTGAAGATGTTATACAAAGAATCCTCCAGTCTTCTTAGTGTATAATTCCTGCACAAAAAATCTGAATGTTTCCACGCCTCAGTCACGAGAAAGCATTCAGTTTTTGGAGTTTCATCGGACAACACAGAAACATATTCCTTGATAAACTTCTGGAGACTTAGAGTAGTCAAGTAGAAGAACATATTTTGCTGTCAGTGATTGAAATCAATCCCAGAAAAAAATTTATGTTCTCCCCAGATGTCAATGCTACCAGTGTTGTTCGTCTCGTTGAGGCATTGGCAGTTACCATTGGAATAGCTTGCTTCACATTTTCATTAGCCATTACTGTAAAATAATGACACAAGCGTTAAAATTACATAGATTTTAATCTCCAATAGGGTACAAAATAACAAAAGTTTTACTCTCCAGAAATAATGAGTACAAATACAGAAAATATATTAAATTCCTTAAGCTTGTTAGTAAATTGTATTTGTAAAATAATCCTGGAAAATATAAATGAACATAAACAGAAACAGAATATTTATCCGAGCCCATTACATTCACAGTATTTCCTTAAGGAATTGAATTCCCTCCTAGTACCCAAGGTTGTGGATTATTTTCCCTGAATTATACATTGGTGTAGTGGTACGTCAAACCCTAGTGTTTCAGCGAACACAAAGTTCGGTAGCAAATCACACTTATTGTTGCTTTGATTGATGTTTAAACTATGCAGAAGAAGGAGGAGAAACTCAAAAAATCGAATTGAAATACTGAGCAGAATAGTCACGTGTTTATAGTCACATTTGGGCTGGAATCTGAAGAGGTACAACTCTTCAGAATGGTTGTTTATACAAAATATCCACAACATAAATTCCATAACATAAATGGCTATTTACTTAACAATAAAGAGGAAAAATTGAAGAGGGTAATATAAATATGTTGTTATTAATATAAATATTTAATAATATTTCTGTTAATATATTACTATTAACAAATACATTTGATCCAAAAATATTAATCTATCTGAAGCCGAAGCCGAAGCAAGCCGAGCAGAGCGACGACGATGGCAGCGCGAGGCTTGCCTTCTTCTCAACTTTTTAAAAGCTAGAAGAAGAACAATTTCTTATATACCGATAAAAATCTTCTTCCTCTTCCAATGCGGGACAATATCTCTTTGCCAAGGGGGGACTTAAAATTTTTATTTGCCTCAATTTCTCATTCACCCTCTTTTAAGCCTCACTAATGCTTAAAATCCCAACAATTGATGTAATACGAAAGTTTATGATAGGATAGTAACTATCCATCAAATTTTTAATTAAAAGTTTCGAGTTCGAGCCTCGAATAAAGATGGCTTTGGTAGAAAAGCTTTACCCATCAAAGTGGGTATCTCCCGCTCTAATTTGAGTTATTGCATGTTTGGCCGTACCTTTTTTTGGTCAAAAATGATTTTTTTTTTTGAAATTAAGGTATTTCGCCAAGCTTTTAGAAGAAGAAATAATTTGGAAAAAACAGAAAAAGTAACTTCTCTCAACAACATATTTTTGAAAATATTTTTGAGAAAAATATATTTAGAAATACTTTTAAAGGCTTGGCCAAATTAAATAATAATTATTATTTACTTAAAAGTGCTTTTCAAATTGATTAGCCAAACACATTACCAAAATAATTTTTATGAAAAATAATTTTCAAATAAGTTAATTTTAGAAATAAGGCCAAACATGCTACGTATTAGTCAAGCCCCAAAGCGGAAATCGAACACTAAAAAATAGCACTGAATGTCACAATTTGAAATGCAATATTATGTACAATTGGATCTTAAACTCTAATGTTGATTATATTATGTAAACAAACAAATGACAAAATTGACAAACTTGCATAATCTTCATTATTGTTTCATAGCAGCACTACATTTTCTTGTTTTAGTAGCAACATTCTCTTAATCTCAACTTAAGTTTTTTATTTTTCAATTTAATTTGTACATGTTTCAAATTTTAAACTTTCATGTGTACTGCTCCATCTGTTTTCTGTTGTGTTGTCAATTTTTAATAGTACTTCATAGGCCATGCTCTCTGTACTTATATACGCATGTATTTGGAGACCATATATTTGCTCAATAAATATTTGGACCAAAAACAATAACTTGCTCAACTGCTTTTGGCTTTAAGAAACATTGCTCCGTCCCGTGTCACTTACATTCTAATAAAGTTATAATGTAGTTTCAATTTTGTTAAGTTTGTTCTCAAATAAATCTAACTTTATGTAATATATATGCACCAAGTTTGTTCTCAAATATATATATATATATATATATATATATATATATATATAATGGTCCCTCGGATATTTTGACCTATTTTAATTTTTCGATACTTATTTAGGTAGATGACAATAAATTAACAAATACGTATGTGGCCGATTTCCCGATGACAAAACGGAGGAATGGAGCGGATGCACGAGATTGTGATTGAGGTTAGAGACCCTTCGTGTCGAGATCTAGGAAGAGAGAACAGTGTACTCGTCATTGGCCGGTACGGTAAAGCAACGCGTTCTGTGCAAAGAATGGGTTCTAAGATCTCAGGAAACACGGTAAAACGGTTACACACGAAGGATAGAGGGCCGTGATATACGCACCCAACCGGCTATCACGGTGCGAATCTCGCTCAATATCGATTGTGGATCAGTAATTTCTGAGAAAGGAAGATTTTTACCCTTTTTAGACTTATATTAGGAATGAAAAAAAGAAAAGTTTTTCTTTTGTAAGACACTAACACGCAAATCAAAGCAATACAAGGTTATTATCGGCCTTGTAGCTACTGTTAAAGTTCTTGTTCAATTATTCTGTTCTTCATTCACAATCGGGCTTGAACTAAGGGTCGGATCAAAGACGAGGTCACTGTTCAACCTAAGTTCAGGGGTAGGCATAACATCACAATTGGTTTGATTGTTTTTTTTTTTCGTCTTTATTTCATATCTAATACATGTGTAGAATCAAAATACGTATCTTTAAAATGATTATAAATTTAATTATTACCTAATTTTGGGGTAAAGAACTTAAATTACGAATAATGAGAAAAGTTGAGCAATATCCATTGCTATCACTCCTGCCCAAGCCACTATGGCACTATATGATAAAAAGGAAGTCTGTTTCTCTTTCTCACAATTTTCTGAACTTTCCTCTTTTCTGATCATTGGATTACATCACTCGGATTTATACACATAAAATAATACGGCATAATTCTAATTATAATATGAGAAAATCATTGTGTACGTAGGTCGTAGGCTAATATAATAAGAAGGGGTTTTGTTTGGTAGTGTGATTGATGGTCTGAGGATATTCTAACAAAGATATGATAATTTAAAGCCAATTGAATGAATATCAGCAATAATACTTCAATTAAATAATGAATGCAATGGAAGCATCAGTTGGCTAGGGGTCATTTTCGCACTGAAGAATTGGTAGTGGCTTCTCCTATTTTAAATTTTTTTAAAAGGTATTATATTGCAGCTTAATTAATTATTCAAGGAGGACCTTATATCAATGATATCTTTTATGATTTCTGTTAATACTATCCAATAAAACCTTCTACACAGGACTTCAAGATCAACATAAGAAAATTAATTCCAGAATTTGCTTCTTATTTAGAAAAATTTACACAAATGTTCCAAATAAATCACAACTTATCAAGCTCTAGCCATTAGTTATGCTTACTAAAACTAGCCAACAAAAATTAAAAAACTAAAAGCAAAATACATAATCTACCCATCAAACTTAGGACCAAATCCCTCTTACACACCTGTTGAACACGGGTTTTATTTTACACATCAAACCTTTCAAAAGTGTGTCAAAAATACACATTTTTGATTATGTGTCACTCGCGTGTTTTTCACACATAAGAGGTGAGTAAACGGTAAAATTTTTATGTCAAAGGCATTTTGACAGCACTGTCCAGCCTTTTCATTTTTCCAAATCCTTTTCTTTATTTTTTAGAATAAAAAATCCAATTCATACCACCAAATATATTTGCCAAGATTTAGAGAAGGACAAAAAAAACCAGAGATTCAACATCGTCGAAGTAATGTAACAGCCATATCCAATTGGATTTTTTTAAAATTATTTAAGTGTGTTAGATCTAAAAGTTTATCACAAGTTGTGTGAAAGATTTGTGAAAAATTCAAAAAACACCATTGTTGAGCTATTAAAAAAGCTTGAAAATTCAACTAGGTCTTGTTAATTTTGGATTTTTGAATTAAACTGTAACTCGATTATTGACTAGTTAAAGTTACTTGGCAATCTCTTCCAATTTGTGATAAAATGTTGAAAATTCAATTAAGATGCTACTTGATAATTGCTTTCCGTTTGTGACTCGGTCCAAAAGGAATAGTAATTACAAAAGTTTTAAAAGTAATCATTTATTTATCCTTTGATTCTAAGTTATTATTTATTTTTTTGGGTCTTGCTAGAAATTTTTCTCAAGAACAATGATAATGGAAGACAAGGCGGGGAAGATGAAAAAGTGGGTATATATGTAATTTTAAGTGTGTTTTTATTTTTTTAAAATTAATGACAGATGTCACGAGCATATTGGTGCGTGATACGCTTATATTTTGTGAAACTGGTCCAGCATAAAAGTGGTGTGTAATTGACACACTTTCGAAAGTTTTGATGTGTAAAATAAAATCCGTGTTTAACAGGTATGTAAGAGGGATTTGGTCCTAAGTTTGATGGGTAGATTATGTATTTTACCAAAATGTAAATAACAGGGTTCTCTCTCTCAAAGAATCACATGCAAAATCACCTTCCATATTTTAAAGCGTGATTAGCAACACTACATACAGGATAGAAAGGAAATTTTATGGATGAGATAGCAAATAAGGTGATGAAATTCAAAAATATATAAAATATTTCAAAAATCTAAACGAAAAAGGACCTTTTTCAATGGATATAATTGAAATTCATTGAAAATATACAGATAAGTCAATATACAAAATTTGAGGAAGACGGGAGGTGATATGTACTGATTTTATAACAAAATTCATGATTAAATCGAGTTCAAAAAAGTCTTCTGCGACACATGTATCAAACATGTATCACACATGTATCTCATTCACAGCTATACAATTGATATAAATGTGATACACATGTGATATAAATATGATACATATGTGATACACAAGTGATACAAATATGATACATATATGATACACGTAATGATACATAGTGTGATACACTTCATTTTTTATGTTCAGTTTTACTTCGAATTTTCAATTCAAATCATCTCAAAACTGTGATTCAAGCTCCTTAAGTTGTGCCCAATCTATTCTAATATAACCCACTCAAAACAAAGCAAAAATTAAATTCTTTTTGCTACATTCCCTCAGATATATATTAATCTTGGTATCCAAATAATTTTTAAATCTAAAATTGAATTCCAAAGCTGCGCATATAATTTAAATTCATTTCAACAGTGGCTGAAATTGTTGGAGCTTATACTATTAACTATGCATTTAGATATAGTACATTCTAATAATTGTCATGGTTAAAAATTTAAGTGGGAGATTGTTGGGATATATATTATTAACCACGAGTTTGGTTTAGATATAGTATTTATTATGAAGTAATTATTTATTCAGTTTTAATATGATTTAGTGTATAGAGTTTAACTTATACACGAAAAATTAAATCATCAGTTCTTATAAGTATAAAGTTTGAGTTCACAATCTAATGATGGAATTGGACAAACCATCACGAATGATTGTAGCACAACATTAAATATAATTTATCTTGATTATGGAATGATTTAATTTCAACTTCTTGTGCTAGTACATTTTGTATGTATTGAATGGACGAGATAGAGATAAGTATTTTATGCTAACTTAATAAAATAAACTCTCTAGCCATTAAATGTACTTTTACTCTTAATCTTGATATAATTATTATTAGCTGTGTATATTATTATTATTTTGATTTATTAAAAGGCGAGATTCTTTCGTGAGTCATTATGTCTGGTAAATTAGATAATAATAATAATAATATACATTGGCGAAGTAATAATTAGTTGATGGAAACCATGTCTTTGTTTAGATATTGATGATACACCTTTATGAAAGCTTATAAGTTTTCATTTGTAAACTCGGCCGGTGAATTTTGTATCCGGCACATGAAATAAGTTAAGCGAAAGTCTAAAGAAAATAATCAGTAAATTAAATTGTGAGTAATTTAATTTAATTGATTAGTATAGATCTGAAGCGTAACATGGGTAGTTAAATAAGATTTAATGGATAAATTTCGAAATTAAATAAGGAGTGCAATTATGAATTAGTGGAATAATTCATAATTAATTACGGTGGATATTAATTTCATAAATTACAAATTTTTCATAATTGAAAGCCTTGTTAATTAAATTATGTGGTCCCTACTATGCCTAAATAACAAAAAATAAAGGAATCGTAAAAAAGAAAACCCAATAGGTTTTGGAGAATTTTAACCCTTAAAACTTATTGTATAAATACATAAGGCTTTTCACCTAGAGGAGTAGTATATGGTGGCTGAAATTTTAAGCTATGTTTTCCTAGAAATTTTGCCCACACGAAATTGCTATTTTCGGGTATTATTTGGGTAACACAATAGAAGACCCTGGAACATTCGAGAATTAATATTGTGCGGGTGGTGAAGATTCCATTGAAAAGTTATGAAACTGAAGGCTCACGTGGTAGAAGAAATATGTTCACGTTTCAAGAGGATTGTTTCAAAATATAATCCGTGAAATATCGTTTATGCTAGTTGTCTAGATTATATATTATTTTAATACTGAAATACTTCCGCTGCATATGATAATCCATCATAAAACATCTTTTAATAACGGTGTCAATCAGTGTCATCAGGTGAAAAAAAGTTTATTTTATGTGTAATTAAATTTTTTATTATAAAGTACGCTAAGCGAACACTGCGTGAAACTAGTACAAAGTAATATAGTAGTTTGGAGCTAGAAGTAACGTCTCAAAACCACCAAATTAAGTACCCAGACCAAACTATTTACTACAAAAGAGGACTGTTATAATACGTCGATGTTAGTTCCTATATATATACTAATGATTTGAAAAGTATATACTTGCGTTATAATAAAACACTTACTGTCGTGTCAAAAGTTATAGCTGATAGAAAGGACAGTAACTTAATTTCTTAACCAAGCCACTAAGCAAAACGTCATCTTCGACCATGACTCCGATCCGAATCGCCTCAACCCCGTCGTTAGCCGGATGTTGGCGTTACCCAACAACTTATGTCAAAAGCTATAACTGAACGAAGGACAGTAACTTAATTTCTTAACCAAGCCTACTAAGCAAGTGTTATGTTCGATCATGACTCTAACCTTACCCAGCCCACTCGTCAGATGTTGGTGTTACTAGACAACTTATATAATAATGGCTTATGCAGTAGTAATTACTAATAAATTTATATGATAATTAAATTAAGTATGAGTATAACTTAAATCTAGTGGAAAATGAGAGGGGAACAAAATCTTTAATTTGTAAATGAAGGGGGGGGGGGGGGTTAAAGAAGCCACCTGATACTGCAAGTCTGACGTATGTTTGTATTCTGCAGTTTAAAGACACACGTGAGATTATATAGGCTTGATACGAAAATAAAGGGGACCAGATAAACTGCTACTCCACAATTTTCCATTTCAAAATTCTGAATCCAATGACTATCAATTTTGTATTATCTCAATGCACAAAACATACCGTATAAGGTCACAATCCAACCCCAAGGAAACGTATGCAGGCAGCATTAATAGCTAATTCTATGGTTCGAACTGTGATCAGTATGTCACGCCAAAAACAACTTAACAGTTGATCAAGACTCTCTTTCCAATGTTGTCTAATGCAAGATTAACTAAAATGAGAACTTAATTATAAAGATTAATTAGTGCTCCAACAGCATTTACATAAAAGTGAAGAATGTAGCTCTCCTTTTTGGTTTCTATATGTCATGATCCCTAAGGAAATTTGCATAGAGAAATTCTTACCGTTGATAGATGCAACTCAACTGTCGTAATTCACAATTACGTACTAAGAAAAGAAAAATAAGTTACTATAGTAGGTAAAATTAAAATTAATGAAAAGGAATCCTTGAAAATAATCTGTACTATTCTGTTAGATTAGTAGTAGGTGGAGGACCAATAGCAGTACCGCCACCACTGCCATCACCAACATTACCTCCACCATGTCCGCCACCACTACCACCGCCTTCTACTGCAATAACACCGCTGGTACTAGTACTGCTGCCAGTCGTGACCGAACTGGAACTTGGCCTTTTCCGTTTCTTCTTTTCATAAGGTATTCCTCTAGCTTTAGCTTGACTTTCTCTAACTTCCCTTAAATATATTCTAACAGCTTTGGCACCAAAAGGATTTGATTCAGGCTTTCCTCCATTTTCTTCATAAGCAGCTCTTAGCCTTCCAATTAGGGCATCAAGGCTACCCCAAGCCTGTTTCAACGGACACGCACACGGTGCTGGTGGATTCGGGTGCCCGAAATAAGGGCACCCGGTCACGTGCACCTTAGTTTTCCCGAACTGATCGAGGTATTTTAGGAACTCGATCACGTGAGCTCCGCTGCAACGTGCTAGGGTTAGTGGTGGCTTGTGGTTCCTTAAGTACTGTAAGAAAGTGTTCCAATCTCGACGCTTTTGTGACTCGTACCGGCTCGGTGGTGCTGCAGGAGCCGCAGAACCTCCTGTTGAAATGTGATTATTAAGTAAATATATAAGTATATATTTTCAAATTAATTATTTAAACTTTGAATTTTAGATGATATAATCATACAATTCTATACCTTCACTCTCATTGATCTGACCACTAGCAGTTGCTGATGATGGACCCTCTCCTCCTCCTCCTCCACCATCACCGCCGCCGCCGCCGCCACCACCACCACCGTTATTGTTTGGGTTGGATGCTCCAACCCTGGATGTAGAATCCATAAAATACAGTCAATATATTATGTTAGTAAGGAGTTGATTTGCATCCAATCCTTAATAGCGACAATCCATTGTAACAACGAAGCTTTACATCCTTATTTGGCAGTTAGCTAAGCATAAAGTCATGATTGAACAAGCCTTGCACAATAAATCAAGTGTCTATACTAGTTAAAGTATTGGATACTAAATAATTAAATAGATCAGTCACCGATGACATAACATCCTTCTCTGCTTGTCTAACAGCTCCAAATTTTCATACGCTAAATAAGTTAATTAAGGAAGACTACTCAAAGCGGAAAAAAAAAGCCTTAACTCGAGAAATAGCTAAGACAAACAAGAACAGCAAGACAAAAAGTGGCGAGTAGTAGAATTATTTGAACCAGTTTTTTTGGGTAGATTTTGGGGTTTTCCAGGGTAGAACGAGTTGAGGGGTTTCAAAGAAAGAATATAGCTGAGATGATGGGACGTAAAGGATCGGAGAAGAAGAAATAGAAGTGAATGTGTGAGAGTTTGAAGTGATGAGACTGTTTCTTAAGTTAAGAGAAAGAGAAAGAGAAAGAGAGAGAGAAATAGAAGAAGAAACAAGGAAAATAGAGGAGTAATTGAGGTGGTGGCCCCGGGCGGAGGAGACAGGGGGTTTACTATTCACATCACTGGCGGCCCCGCCACTCTCTCTTTGCATTTGCACTGTTTCGTCATCTTGTCTTCTATTGGTATAATCCAATGTATTCCCCCATCTGTACCATTCTTCTTAACAATAAAATAATAATCGTTTCCCTCATTTTCTTTTTTGAGAGAGCATCTTGGCTAAAGTTGCTGTGAAAATAGTTTCTTTCATAAATGTAGAGTGACATTGCATATAATAAATTTTTATTTTTTTTTTATGTTTCTCTGGATCTTACACATAGTGGAATCTTAATGCTCCATATTGCCTTGTTTTTTTATATTTGGTATTTGTATTGGGGTCAGATTAAATTTGAATTCTTGTTCGGAAGTTCCTATTGGATAATAAAGCGCATTTTAACAAAGGCGACTCCAGATTCATACATTGAATCCTTCGTACAATAGACTTGTGGTCCAGCCCTCACCCATAATGGGAGCTTAGGTGTACCGTTCTATTTTTTATTTTTATTTTTTGCATCCGATATTCAATATTTGAATTGGTACCGAATTAAATTTGAATCCATGTCCGAAAGTGCCATTTTGGAAAATAAAGCGCTCTTTAATGAAGGCGACTCAATACGAATCCGAAATTCTGATTAATTATAATGATCACTTATATTGTGGGATGAGTTTTAAAAAGCTGTTAAATATAAACTTAGCATGTGTGTTCTCCGCCAAATATTTAGCAAACTTTAATTATTTGATTTAAAACAACAATGAAAAATTAAGTTTAATGAGAACTCACATTCAGATAACAAGTTTTTTGTAATTTCTGCTATTTATGTTTTTCTAGTTCTTCCTAAACTATAATTCATGCATAATTTAGTTAGTAAAGAAAAAGAAAAAAAAGCTTTGGCTCTCTTCTAGTAATATTTTCTTTAAACACCCCGAGGGAATATAACATACGAATTTGTTAGCTTCAAAATTATACTATAACAAACTAGAAGCTGAAATATTTTTATTCTACTCCACTTCTGAGCTCTGAGGGAACAATTAAGAAGTTGAAACATATTTACAAAAAAAAAAGTTTATTAATTTATACAAAAATAAGTTTATTATATGAAATCACACAGAAGGAGATTTATCACAAATCTAGCACTGCAAAGTGAGAGTATTAGTACTAGAACTAGAATATAAGGCTTTTAATTCAGATTTATAATTTTTGTTTTCCTGGGGTAGATCTATAAATAGATACTGTGAATCTAAGCAAAGCTGTGTTATATCAGAGTTGCTTTTGAATTAGCTGTTACTACAAGGTACGTAGTGGACAGGTATAATCTAAAGTCAAAAGTTCCGAATAACACTCTTGATATGAAAGGATTAACCATGCTTTATGTTATTTTCCACCCATGCCGGCTATCCGTTTTGGGACCCCGACTAATTTTATAATTTGTTATATTGCATGTGTTTGCCCGTAAAACAGTTATATAATTTCGGTCAAAGCATATTTTAGAAGGATTCGAGCTACTGATAATCAGATAAGAAAATAATTATGCAACAAGAAAAGAAAAATTGGACTGAGTAAACAATATAAAACAATATAAATAATTATATTCCAATAATAATAAGTGTCCTCTACAAATGTTATTTCTCTCCTTTTATAGGTATTTCTAAGTACTATGTTTCTTTCCTCTCATAGTAGAGAGCAATTAATGACATTAATGAAACTCTATGTTTTCTCATGACTGGCTGATGTCTACCCTTCACATATTACTGAAGATTTACTCTTTGTTATTCGTAGAGATTGTCATTGGAAGTTTGATTTCCCGATTCTGATCCCTAATGCAACCCAAAGGATCACTTCTTTTAAAGTTGGCTTTTCTTTTGTGTATACGTACCCCTTTACATTGGACTTTAGACCCCATATTGATCCAGTCATTATCGAATTCTATCGTTTCTTTAATGCGTGTTTAGGACAAATTGGCCATATTGTATTTAGGGTTGTTGCATCCTTAAGATATTTGGCTATTTTAGATCAGTTGTCTTTCACCTTTTTTCATCTAATTCATCTCTACTCCCCTAAGTTATTCCGTCATGGGGTTTTTACTCTAGTGGCGAGGAGTAAGAGAGTTTTTGTCAGTCCTGAGGATGATAAAGATGGTGGCTGGTATGCCCGATTTGTTACTACTTCTACGATAGAGTTAGTAGGTGAAGATAATATGCCTTTCCCTAAAAAGTAAAATTTTGCACGTAAGTTTTCTTAACAACTTTCTCTTCTTTTTTTTTAAGATTTTGTACTTCCCGTGACTATTTCACTTTTCACTTTTCAACAACCATTGAAATTATTGAAGAGATTCCCAATTTTTGTGGTTGGGTAGAAAAATTATTGACCATTGCTCCGATGGAAGTTAGATCTTGGAAGTACCTCTCAAATATGTTTGGTTGGAAAGTTAAGACTCACGGTAAAAATTTATTCTTTCCCTTCTATTTTTTATTCATTATTTGATTAGAATTTATTTGACCCTTCTTTTTATCAGTGTTTCCTATTCCTGGCATAAGTCTGAGTCAATCACATCTTCTAGACATTCTTTGGCGAGAGTTCATGGGATAATCTTGAGTTCTTCAATGAGAAGAAAAGCTAATAGATTCCAGGATTCTGAAGATGAATAGTAGTAGGATGGAAGCTCTTTTGTTAGAATTTCGCGGGCTAGAAGATGCGTCATTTCAGATGATGAAGTTACTCATCCTCCTCGTTCTGTTCCCGTGACCAAACATGTCAAAGACACTTTAGTAAGTTCTGATGAAGAGACACCCTTGTCACCTCATGACTCTGTTGAGTACCTCTTTTCACGTGGGTTTGATAATGAAGGCTTTGAATTGGTGTATGAGGAAGTACCTCTTGCCTTCTTCCTCGTATTAGTCCTAATGGAACGTTATTTGCTTGTTCTTACTACTGCTATTTCTGCTCCGCCTGAAGCCATTATGACTTTTTCTACTGTCCCTGCTACCAATATTTCCCGTATGGTTAAAGCTCATTATTTGACCGGTTGAAAAATCCAAGCTAGAAAGTCATAGTTCTATGACTTTGATGAATGATATCATGCAATCATTATTGAAGTTATAGACTTTTTTCTATATCTTATACCATTTTCCTACTATTGGTATTCTTATCCTTTTCTCTTTATGTAGATCAATCTCATCGGCACAGAGATGATGAAAATGGTTTCACATAAGGAGCAATTGATGCATGATTACTAAATTGAGGTAGATAGTTGGAAAAAGTAGTATGAAAGCCTCCAGCTTGAGATGCAAGTTTTAGAAGAGAACAAAGGTACATTGGAGAAGCAGGTAAGAGTCATGGAAACAGAGTTAGCTGTTGAGAAAGCTTCTTCTAACCAAGCGGGCAAGGATAAGAACCTTCTCGAGTCGTCTTTTGCTGAACAACACTCCAAAGCTTCGGAAGAGATCAGAGGTATGATGACCCGGCCCATAGTCATGTGAGTTACCACCCCGTTTCCCTCATCTTATGTCTTTCTATGCTTCATTGTCGGTATTTGAGGTAATCGAGTCGAATTGGATTGATTTTAGATGGAAATGAGACACTTAGTCTCTTTAAGAAAGGCTTATTTTGGAAAAATCAACCAGATGTTGACTGTTGAGTTAGAGGGCTCGGATGTGATTTCCTATGATTCGGTTAGCTTTAGGGGATGATTTGTGACTTAGAAGCGTGATTAGAATTAATTTTGGAGGTCCGATATAGAATGAGGCTTAAATTGGCAAAGTTAGTAATTTAGAAAATTTCGATTGACATGTGACATTATGATCCGAGGGTCGAAGTGGAGTTCCGAGAGTTGTAGTAGCTTGTTAGGTGTTTTTGGATGTCTGTGCAAAATTTCAGATCATTCGAAGGTGTTTTGTTCGGGTTTTTATTAAATGCGTGTTTCAAAAGTTTTTAAGAAACTTAGGCTTGAATCCCTCGATGATTTTGCTGTTAGTAGAGGTGTTCTCATGATTGTATCAAGTTTGAATAATGTTTTAAGATGTGATAGTACCTTTGGTTGAGGTCCCGGGGGCCTCGGGGTGATTTCGAATGGCTAACAGGATGAAATTTGGAGTTTAAGGATTTCTATAATATCTGATATCTAGTATTTCTACTTTTGCAGAAATGGACCGCAGAAGCGAGAGGGGAAGCTGCAGAAGCAAAAGGAAGAGCCGGGGGAGTTTTTGCAAAAGCGGACATGCGGACCGTAGAAGCGGACCCGCTTATGCGAGTGGTGGACCACGGAAGCGGTCCTGGTTAAAATAGATGGACCCGCAGAAGCGGATAAAGAACCGTAAAAGCGGTGTCGTAGAAGCGACAAAAGGATTGCAGAAGCGAAAAATGCTGTTCATAGGGTATTAATTCCATCTTCGCGAATTTTTTGAAATAACTCAACATTTTCACTTCGAACTTGAGGGTTTTTTGTGCGATTTTGGAGAGGGAATCAAGAGACTTCATTGAGATAAGGAATCCTAAGACTAAAACGTAAATCTAATGTGTTATTACATGAATAGAGGGTGAAAAATCAAGGAATTTGAGGTTAAAAATGGAGGTTAGGGCTTGAACTTAAGAGAATGTAAATTTGGGGTTTGAGGGAGAATTTGAACTTGGATTTTGGTTAATTTGATATGTATAGACTCGTGACGAGATAAGGAGTCTGGTGACTTGAATTTATAATTTTTCGAGAAGTGGGCCCGGGGCTCGGATTTTGCCAACTTCGTGATTATTGATATTTTTGAGTCTTTTTGATTGGGTTATGTTTCTATAGCCTATTGTGACGCATTCCTTGTGGTTTTTATCATATTTGATGCACGAGGAGGTCGATTCAAGAGGAAAAGGCATATCGAGCTAAACTTTTGGCTAGCTAGAGGTGAGTAACGATTTTAAATGATGCCTTGAGGGTTTGAAACTCCAGATTTGCACAACTTGGTGTTGTGTTGAGATGAGACACGCATTCAATGACGAGCATGGGGTCATTTACTACTGGGAATCACGACTTGGTCTAGTCCGGATGATATTTTTTTACCGCGTATTTAACTATGACTTGTGTTTCTCACTATGACTTGGGCTTATTGTCATATTTGGGACTTATTGCCGACTGTTTGAACTCCTTATGAGTTATCATCACTGTTTTACTCACTATTTGAAATAATATTTGAGCTCGGTCCATTTGAATTACACTGTTTCATAAACTCAACCTTGGGTTTTAACTATTTTTTGAACTATCGTTTTTGATCTGAGCGTTTTCGTTTTCACTGGCGCCCGAGGGGCTTATGATTAATTTTGGAATGATTGAGGCTGAGAGCCATATATGAGGATATGATGAGTGATGTGAGGAGGCTTCAGGCCTCGAGTCATATGTGAGGAGACTTTCAGGCCTCGAGCGATATATGAGGAGGCTTTCAGGCCTTGCGTGTATTGTAAGAAGGCTTTCAGGCCTCATATTGATATATTCAGGCTTTAAGGCCTTACTATGATAGCGCTTGGGCTGTAGGAGGCCCGCCAGAGTATGCACACCCATAGTGAACGTGAGTACCCATGTGAATTGAGAGTGAGCCCGAGGGGATGATGTTCTACTGTGTGGTTGATACTGAGCCCGCTGGGCTGATATTGTACTAAGAGTTTGATATTACGCCTGAGGGGTAGGTTTTTGAGCATTTCTTAGTGGTTGACATATTTTTCTTTAACTTTTTTTAAAAAAGAAGAGAATTCTTACTATTTTATTGATTTTACTGCTTGAGATAATATTATTTGTGCCTTCATGGGATTTTACGTTCTCAGTCGTTATTTATTTTTATTACTTACTGGGTCGGAGTACTCACATTACTCCCTGCACCATGTGTGCATGATTTCCTTCCAGACCAGGCGGACTGGGAGTGACGAGGTAGCTGTCGACGTCCACATCCCCATTTTCTCCCTTATCTTCTATATTTACATTACCTTCGGACTTTGTTCCTAGTTTCAGACTTGTAGCATTTTAATAAACTCTATAGTAGCTCGTGACTTGTGACACTCCAATTTCGGGCTGTGTAGGGATGGTTCCCTGTTTATCACATTTTATTCCGCACTTATGATTATAATATCTGTGATTTAGAATTATTTATGCTAAGTAACTTTTAAAAGAGGTGTTGTTGTTCTATTGGCTGGCCTTATCTTCACGAGAGGCGCCATCACAAACAGGTTGTGAATTGTATCGTGACAAGTTGGTATCAGAGCCTAGGTTACTAGGCCTCACAAGTCATAAGTAGATTTAATAGAGTCTCACGGATCGGTACAAAGACTGAACCATTGATTTAAATTGTTCGAAGAGACTGTCGTTTGAGAGACAACACCCACATAGTCCTTCTTAACCCTAGCCAAAGAATAACTTCTTATAGAGTTGGCTTTTCTTGTGTTTACATTTATCCTTTCACTTTGGGATTTATTCCTTCCATCGACCAAGTTATTCTTGACTTTTGTCATTTTTTCAAAATCTGCTTGGCTCAAGTTGACCCCCTTATATGGAGAGTTGTGTCTTGTTTGAGATATATGTTGGCCAAAGCTGATTTTGATTTTACCTTCCCTCATCTGATTCATCTTTATCACCCCAAGCTATTTCACAATGGCATTTTTACCTTAAGTGCAAGAAGTAAGAGGGTTTTGATAAACCCTGTAGATAATAATGACCGTGGCTAGTATACATGGTTTGTTGCTGTTCCCACAGTTGATCTGGTGGGTGAATCAAACATTCCCTTTCCTGAAAAATGGAACTTGGCACGTAAGTATTTTACTTCTTACCGTATCTATTTTTGTTATTTCAGCTTCTTTTCTAATCCCATTAATATTCCTTTGCTTTTTGTAGCAACCATGGGAGATGTGGAACCCGTTCCTAACTTCTGTGTTTGGGTAGACACCATCTTGAAGGCCGTGCCTATGGAAGCACGAACTTGGAAATCAATTTCCAACAAACATGGTTGGAAAGTTAAGACCCACGGTATACATCTCTCTTTGCTTTGCGTATGTTAAACTTTTTCCTCCATTTTCTATCCTTTTTATTTCCAAATTTGCTATTCGAGGGATATCAACTGAAGTGGCTATTACTCTTAGAGCTTCTTCCAGTACTCCCCCAGCTTTGGAGAGGGCACAAGCCTCGTTGGCAAAGAGGAAAATAGTCGAAGAAGATTCTGACGTTGATGAAGACGAAGATACCTCTTCGACAGCTCGCCCTAGGACTAGGAGGCGCGTGGTGGTTTCTGAGGATGAAACTGAAGTCTCTCCTGCTCGTACCTCTGAGCCTGTTACTACCGCTCTAAGGGACACCCCTAAATCCACTCAACACCTCTTTATAGAGGGTTTTAAAGGTGGTGAAATTGGTTTGGTTTTAGATGAATTCCCTCTTTCATCTTCCGTTCTGTCCTTTCTATTCCCCCCGTTATTTCAAGTGTTTCACTTGCTACTTTGTCCGTTCCTATCTCTTTACCAATTTCTGCCCCCTTACTTGCCCAATCCATACATCATTCCTTTCTATTGCGCCTAAAATCTCTATTTCTGCTAATATTTCATGTGTTTCTATTTATGGTTCGACCCAATGCTTTATTTCTGTCCTAGTTGATCCTAATTCGACATTAGAAGTATATTGATTTTTCCCATCGAATCTCTTTAAAAAGAAGATCTTTTGTCTCATGGTAGCCTGCTCCAGTCCCCTTACGAAACTTTCGTTATTGGGTTAGCCATTGCATAAACATCTCAATGTCTAAGATAAAGGGAACGAGGGGAAGAATCGACGAGGCGAGTGTTCTCGAAGAGAAAATCGCGAAGTGAGTAATGGTTAAATTCTCCGCCACAAGCCCTCTGAAGCGAGGATGCATCCTGCTATATTCACCTCTTCCACTGTCCCTTCTTCTATAGTTCCCCCTTCCTCCATTAGTCATGCATATGAGGGTTTTAGTAGCAGAAGCATGGTCATGAGGAGTGTGACACTTGAGGTTCCTGCTAATAGCAGTCTTTTGAGGAAGTCAAGTGGAGCAGATGTTTGGCTTGAACCCTTAATTGGGGAAATGTAGAAAGGAAGATGGACAGTCATAGCTGTTTGACTTTGTTGAACGATATAGTTCATTGTACATTGAAGGTATTCTCCCTTTACATTTATTTTTTTTAAAAACTCTCCTTTTTTAATTCTCAATTGTATGTGATGTTTTTGCAGGCTAACCTTATAGGTACGGAATTGATGGGAAGAGTTTCCCTTTTAGAGATTAAGGCCCGTGAATCTGACCAAACTGTTCTTGAGGCTGATAAGATAGCTAGGGAAATTGAACTTAAAGTAACCAATTTGAAAGAGCAGTTAAAAAATTCTCAAAAAAAAGAAAAAGAATTTGCAAGAGAACAACAGAAACAAGCTCTGACTTCTGAACTAGCTGGAGCCAAGGTTTCTTATAGCGAAGTGGAGAAGGATAAAGAGCGCCTGGAGTGTTCTTTTTCTGAATAATTGTCAAAGTCAAGTGAGGAGATTATAGAACACAAAGCATTGTTGAGTAAAAAATAAGAATACGCGGGAGAGTTGGTGCAGAACTTGTCTCAAGCTCAAGCTGATTTACAAGCTTCCTCTGATAAGGTTCGTGCCTTAGAAGATTCTCGTGCGTCTCTAAACGGTACCCTTAATTCCACTTTGACTGAAAACCAATCGTTGAAGAATGATCTTACCTCGTGGGAAAGGGATTATGCACTTCTTGAAGAGAGCTTTAATTTAGAGGTGAGCTGGGCCTTCCTAAACTCCCGCTGTGATGCCTTAACTGAGGCCAGTCAATAAAACTTTTATTTACAATCGGAATTGGCCAAAGTTTTAAAGACTATTGAGATGACTCAACAACCACTTGGACTTTATTTCTCCATCAGATAAGACTCCCGTGGCTGAAGAACCTTCCAATGAAGGAGCCGCTTCTATTGAAGTCAAAAATGTTATAATTCCAGCCCCTGAGGATAAAACTTTACTAACTCAGTCTACGAAAGTTGAAGCTCCAGTGACTCTTGCTTCGCTCAGTGATCTTAACACCCGAACTGCTGCTACTTCTTCAGAGGTCGATACCGTACCTGTGGTTGTTTCTGAAAGTGAAATTATTATTGCAACTTCAGAAATTCCAACCCCTTCAGTGACAAGTTGAAAACTTTACTCCTTTATTTCATTATTATTATTTTTTTAGTTAACTGGTGGGTTTTCCCTTGAATTTCAAGGGACTTTTTGGGTTAAGTCCCCAGTTATCTTAATGGGGCATTTGTAAAGATATTTTGCGTGACTAAGTCTTTTATACTAAGAAGTTTTATAAGTACTTCTTTATATTTTATTCTTGTCTATCTTCTTACTTAGGACATATAGAATAACTTAGCATTTTTATTTTTTGAAAATGTTTTATGATTCTTCTCACGGAATATCAACATGAGGTTTATAAAAAGAGGGCCCTTTTTATATATCGACACTTAATGAAGAAGACATCTCAACTTCATAATGGTATTATAATATGATGAAAGAAATAGGAAAACACATGTTTTGTATAAAACAACTTTGACAAGTTTTTATTCATGAACTTGAACAAGCTTTTGAGTATTACATGTATTATAGTACATCTATAACTTTCTCGCAACTATTTTGTTTTTTTTGTAACAGATTTCTTATATGATGTGAAGTTAATGGACAAGGTTTTTCTTCATAACCCATTTCAGTGTATAGTCACGATCCTATCTTTACATATTTAGGAAGGGTTTGAGAAGTGACTTTGTTTTCAATATTATAATGAATGTTTTATGCTGAGTGCTGAAGGCTTCGTAACTTCTTCTCAACATTGGATCTTGCCAAAATTTTGACCAATTTATGTTCGATATTCTGTTTTTTTGCACTTATCAATGTATAATATGCAGTCCCCCAAGTGTTTGAGCGGTGAAGAATGAAGCATCGAACACTTGCTTGTATCTCTTAGCTTGGTCCTTTTCCTGAAATAGAAAAATATACGGGACTTCAGAGGTGCGATTATAGATGAAGACTGCCTAACCCGTGTATATTTCCATCATATTAATATAACCCTAGGCTTGGAATTTAAGAGTATTCCATTTTTTCGTGCAGGCCGTGACTCATCATTTGGAACGAGTTAGAATTTTTGCCTAGCATCTAAAATCGTTAGTAAAATCTTAATAAATCAAAAGAAAAAAAATTAACATGGGGATACCTGACTGTGACTGCCCCTTTAGAAGTAATATCTCTTTAGATAGATAGCACTTCAATGTGAAGGTAAGACCTTGCCATCTATTGCCTCTAACTTGTATGCTCCTTTCCCTGCAATGTCACAAATTCTGTAGGGTCCCTCGTACGTTGGACTTAGCTTTCCAGAGTTAGCAGCCTTTGTGGATTAGAACATCTTTTTGAGCACAAAGTCCCCAATTTTGAAGAACCTAAGACGTGCTTTCCTATTATAGTATCGTTCAATTACTTGTTTTTGAGCCGCCGTCCTTATTAATTCCACTTCTCTTCTCCCTTCAAGCATATCGAGGTTCACCTGAAACTATTCATTGTTCGATTCTTCTATTGCTTGAATGTATCATGTGTTTGGTTCTCTTTTTGCTTGTGGCAATGGACCGTAACAACGATCTCCCGCCAGCGGGATTTCCATAATGTCCTTTGTGTATTTCCCGCATCACATACTCTATTTGAGAAGGCCCGAGACACCTTGATAATGTTCCACCGAACATCTTTTGATAAATTTCCCTTGATACAAACAGTAACGAGCAGCTTTCTTACAAAGTGTATATGCCTTTGCTTTGTCAATAGGTACGGTTCCATGCTGCAAAAAACAACAGTTTCGTTTCTCTAATCCTATGTTAAATGATTAAAATTTACCTTATTGTTGTCAGGTTTGAGAACGGAATGAAATAGATGTACACTTAAATCATTTGCATCATTTGATATACCCGTTGCGGACGCGAGATTAGATAAAGTATCCGTTTCTGCATTTTAATCTCTTGGGATCAACATTACCTTCCAAGTTTGGAATTGTCTCACTAATTCTCGTACCTTTTTCAGATATTCTTGCATTCTAGTTTTCCTGGCTGTAAAAGTCCCCAGTATTTGATTAACAACAAGTTGAGAGTCACTCTTGATTATAATCTGGATTATGCCAAGTTCCCGTGCCAATTCTAAACCTGCAATTATAGCCTCATACTTTGCGTCATTGTTAGTTATAGAATGATATTTTATAGCTTGTCTAATAGTTTTATCTGTAGGAGGTATGAGAACTATCACTAGGCCTGCACCTTTTACATTAGATGAACCATCACCAAATAAAATCTAAATCTCTAGGTTTGAACCCTTAAAACTTGCAACTCTTCTTCTAGATGTATTCCTTGACTGAGATCAGCTATGAAATCGGCTAACTCTTGAGATTTTATTGCAATTCTAGGTTGATAACTGATATCATATTCGCTTAATTCTATAACCCATTTTGCTAACCTTTATGATAACTCATGTTTATGCAAAATCCTTCATAATGGAAAAGTAGTAACCACAACAATGGGATAGGACTAGAAATAAGGTCTCAATTTTTTAGATGCCATGATCAAAGCTAAAGCTAATTTATCTAGTTGCGTATATCGTATCTCAGTATCTAACAGAGATTTACTTACACAATAGATAAAATATTTTTTACCTTGATCTTCTCAAACTTAGACAGCATTTACCACAACTTCTGAAACAACCAAAGTAGAAGGACAGCCCTTTGGTTCTTTCAGATTGACCCAATTTTGAATAGCTTTTAGACTTCCTCTTGCATCACATGGTTTTAAAAAGCTTCTTTCTTTCCTTTTATTTTACAATCGTGCAAGATGGGTCTTCGTTTAGTTTGTGAGTCATCACATCTGGTGATATTCCTTTCATATCAACATGGGGCCAAGTAAAACAATATATGTTTGTTTTTAAGAGTTCAATAAACATACCTCGCGTATCTGAGCTTAAGTTGGCTCCCACATAAACTCTTCATTCAGGACATTGTTCAAATGGTATCACAGGATCGAGCTCCTCAATTGATGTTTTGATGTTTTCATTCTCTTCGGGTTTTTGGATTATATCAGATCTAGAGTTTAAATATGTCTTCGCTTGCTCATTTGGGTATTGATCTTTGTTTCCTTCGATATTATTTACATCACTCATACCTTCTATAATATTAATACTCCCAGCTGTATATTGTTCCCCACGAATCTGAGAGATTCCCCATGGTGACTGGAATTTCATAACTTGATGTACAGTTGACGAGACAACGTTCATATCATGAATCCATGGTCTCCCCATGATTATATTATATGACATCTCCATATCTACTACCTGAAATTTGGTATCCTTCACAACACCCTCTACAAAAGTTGTTAGAATTACCTCTCCTTTAGTTACTACACTGGAATTATCGAATCCTGATAGAGTATGCAACTTTGGAATCATCTTATCCTCCACTTGCATTTCTCGAAGCACCCTTAATAGGATGATATTTGCATAACTTCCTGGATCAATCAAAACTCTTTTTATTTTAATATCATGTACGAGTAAAGATATTACCAGTGCATCGTTGTGAGGGGTGATCACTCCTTCTGTGTCTGCGTCATCAAAAGTGATAATTTCATCCTATAATGTTTGGCGCACACATTTCCCATGAGTGATTGTGACTTTGGAAACTTTATTTGAGGCTGTATATGTTATTTCATAACTATTTTTTCCCCTAGTTATAACATTCACGATCCTCTTGGGTGATGGGGGCTTTGGTGGTTCTTGCCTATTTTTCATGTAAGATTGTTTTCCTTTCTTACTAAATAACTCAATGAGATAGCCTTGTTTCAATAGATGGTCCACTTCACTGATTCACTCTATAAGAATCTACATTCCAAAGTCTTATGCCCGTGATCATTATGAAATTCGGACCAATGATCTGGATTGAGCTTGTTTGGATTGGACCGCATCTCCTTTGGCCACCGTACCTTATCTCCCATACTCCGTAGTGGTGACATTGAAATTATATCCACCGAATCTTGCCTACAAACTTCCATCATCATCTCGTGAATCCTGTCTATTTCGATCATTCTTGAATCTTGATGAAGAGCCGGATTCCTTGTTTCTTGATTTTTGATCATATCATTGATTTTCTTATTTTGTTTGTGAATCTTTTCCTACAGGGCCAATATAAGGATCGTACATGTTTTTACCTGATCTTTTTTCTACTTCGGATCTCCTTGAACCGCTTCGTTCTTCATGTTGAAATCGAGGCTTGATATCTTCCTCAATTCTGAACTTAGTATTGTACCTGTTGTACACATCATTCCACGTAGTTGCAGGGAATTCTCGAAGGCTCTCTTTGAGTCTTCTCGTGGCTTTAGAACTTTTATCATTTAAATTTCTCGCAAAAGCTATTGCAGCTCAATTATCTGGTACACAGGGTAAAGTTATTAGTTCGCGTTGGAACCTATGAACAAAATCTCTCAGCAACTTTGTGTCCCATTATATGATTTTAAAGATGTCCTCCATTCTTTTCTCAACCTTTTGTGCTCTTGAGTGCGCCTTAATGAAAACGTCTGCAAGCTCAGCAATAGAGTTTATAGAGTTTTCAGGAAAAAGAGAATACCAAGTTAGTGCACCCTTGGTGAGTGTTTCTCCAAATTTCTTGACCAACACAGACTCAATCTCCTGCTTGGTTAAATAATCTACTTTGACTCTTGTAGTAAATGATGTAACATGGTCACGTGGATCGGTTGTGCTGTCATATTTCGAAATATCCGGCATTTTGAACTTTCTAAGGATTGGAAGGGGAGCAACACTTGGTTTCCAAGGTAGTTGTGAGTATTATCCGCATCTACTCCTTTAATTATTGGGGGAACACTAGGTATTTGCTCGATGCGCTCGTTTTGTTCTTTGAGTTGTGTCTGCATAGTTAGTACCAAATTTTGTAAATAAGAATTATTTGTGTTACCTGGATCCACTTCTCGTGGTTCACTGGGTGTTCCTTCGTTTGAGTTAACAAGGCTAGAACGAGGATTCTCCAGTGTGTTATTATTGGGCAAAGGTGTGGGCGATACAATATGTAATCGGCTAACTAGCGCTTGAAGAACTTAGGTTACCCGTGCATCAACTATTCTTTGCAGAGGTTGCTCTGGTCCATCAAAATATTCTGATAGCTCTTGTGCATAAGCATGTGATGCTAGTGCAGGAGTACCTTCACGAGATTGACATGGAGAAGGTTGAGGAGAAGGTGCATATCCCCTTGATCCTGATGGATTTGATTTTCATCAGCATTGTTGTTGTTGTTTTTATTATTTGCCATGATGATAACAATTAGTAGAATGTAAGAAAGAAATAGATTATCAGATTCTCGGTAACGGAACCAATTTGTTTAACCAAAAAATAGTATTTTGATCAAAACTATAATTTAAGATGAAAAATCGGGTTACTAATAATCAAGAGACCAAAAGATAATTAGCTTTCTGAGAATAAGATTAAAGCAATAAACAATGTTGTAGTTCAGTAGAATGCCAATGATTTTCGTGTCCTTACAAATGATGGGACTTCGTTCTTTTATAGTTGATTATAGGTAAAGGAATGAAACATAAGCTTTAATGAATCAATTATGAGAAATAAATAACATTAAATAAGTCGTTACACAATCACTCTTATTAAATACTAATTTTCTAACGTATCAGGTATTTAATACTGTATTTGGACTCCTTTTTGTCTTCAGGTCCATGTCTTTAATGTCTTTCAATCCTTTGGCTTTAAATGACTTGAATTGACACGAGTATCATGCCTAAACTGCTTCTCGTGCCTGTTTAACTTCCTCTTCTCGTACCTGTCATCTTTCGTGGCTTTTTCTCAATTATTATGCTTTGACCATTTGACCAATCTACGTGTCATGCCATATCAAGTATAAATTCAACTTTTTCCCAATACACTTATTATGATAGCGCTTGGGCTGTAGGAGCCTCTCCGGAGTCTACATACCCACAGTGAGCACGGGTACCCATGTGATTTAAAAGTGAGCTCGAGTGGCTGATATTGTACTGCGGGACTAATACTGTACTAAGAATTTGATATTGCGCCATAGGGGTAGGTTTCTGAGCATTTCTTACTGGTTGAGAATATTTGTCTTTAACTATTTAAAAAAAAAGAATTCTTGCTATCACACTATTTTACTACTTAACTGATTTTACTGCTTGAGATAGCATTATTTATGCCTTTATGGGATTTTATGTTGTCAGCCGTTATTTATTTTTATTACTCACTGGGTCGGAGTACTCACATTACTCCCTACACCATGTGTACAGATACAGGCATAGCAGAGTTCGTTCCTGAGCGCAGATTTCCTTCCAGACCAGCCAGACTAGGAGTGACGAGGTAGCTGTCGACGTCCACAGCCCCATTTTCTCCCTTATCTTCTGTATTTACATTACCTTCGGACTTTGTTCCTAGTTTCAGACTAGTAGCATTTTTGTAAACTCTGTAGTAGCTCATGACTTGTGACACCCCAATTTCAGGTTGTGTCGGGATGGTTCCCTATTTTATCATGTTTTATTCCTCACTTATGATTATAATATCTATGATTTAGACTTATTCATGCTAAGTATCTGTTAAAAGAGGTGTTGTTGTTCTGTTGGCTGGCCTTGTCTTCACGAGGGGCGCCATCACGACCGGGTTAGGAATTGGGTCGTGACAAGAGGTCTGAATGCTCTGTTGAATAAGAACGAAGTTTATGCTGGCGATCTTGCTCAAACATTCACCTAAACCCAAGAAGCTCTCTGTGTGTCTTCCGATAAGGTAAATTTTTTGGAGAGTTCACTTGCCCCCTGTGAGCACGTGATTTTGCCTCACACGAATTACTGCTAAAAGATTCAAAAAAAAAGAAGAGTTTTTGTGTTGTTTGCAATATTTGTGGATTTTGGTATTATTTTTCTTATTATTCGTATCTGTGTATGCATGCATATTTGATTAAATTAATGAAAAATACAAATATATATATATATATATATATATATATATATATATATATATATATATATATATATATATATATATATATATATATATATATATATATATATATATATATATATATATATATATATATATATATATATATATATATATATATATATATATATATATATATATATACTTATTTTTAAAGTTTTTAATTAGCTAGTAAATGGAAAATCACAAAATAATAAGGGTGTATTTCATTCTGTTGCCATTATATGATTTTATTCTCTTTGTTAATTAGGTGTCAATTTTTGTTAAGTATTAATATCCTTATGGTTTTATTTTTAATGATAAATTAATTAGAATTTTGGTTTTGTTATAAAAAAGGAAAGAAGAAAGGGCTGAAAATTAAGTTTGGGCTTCTAAATCTGGAGCCCAAACGAGACAGCCAGCTCAAGTCTTGCATTAGCCCAGTTCGTCTCTCACAGACACCCAAACGACGTCGTTCTATTTTTAGTGAAGAGATCCAAGCCGTCGATCAACGTTGATCTGATGGATCACATTAATCGCCCCATTGTTTGATCCTGGCCGTTGGATTCTCATCATCCAACGGCCTTAATCACTTCATGATACCCGATTCGTTTCACTCCAAAGACCGGTCCGGTCTTAAATTGACACTACACGACACCGTTTAGTTTAAGAGAGGAGATCCTGGTCGTTGATCTTAAATGATCCAACGATCAGGATTTAATCTCCTATTTCATATATAAGGCTCATCTTATACCCCGCCCCCAAGCCAGTCCCCCCTCTCTTCGTCTCTAAGCTTCAGAGACTATGTCTCTCGCCCCCACCGTCCCCCGTCGTGCACCACCGCCGGAAATTGCCTTACGGCGGTGGTCAGTCACCAAAACCCCCCATTTTTACACCATAAGACCATCTCGACTCCCCCATTCCATATCCACGAACCATTTACCTCGAATCACTCCGGAACTCCTCGAATCTTCATTTGAAGATTCGAGTTAAGACCCAAACCACGCCAAACCTCACCAAAATCACACCATAGCTTCCCCTCACCTCCCTCATACACCTACTAAACCTGGTTCATCTCGAATCTTGCTAGAACCGGTCGAGCCCCAAATCTCGGCCATGAACCCTAGATTTCGATTTTCTCCCTAATTGAGGTCTAATAGACCTTGATTGGGATGTTTTCATTGTTGAAAACATCTCAATTAAGGTCCATTGGCCTCAAAAACGAAGAATCCAAGTTCGAATTGAATCCAAGTTCGAATTGAATCCAAGATGGGTCCGGGGTCGTTCGAGCTTTGATTTCGTCTTACATGGTATTTCTATTTTTCTTTCTTCATATTTAGTGTGTTAATTATGTGAATTTTTTATCCTTTGGTTCTTCTTTTAGTTTTTTATTTTTTCTTCATCTCCCGTAGACCTTTTATCCAGTCGATTCCTATCTCTATCTGTTTTAATTCAATGCTAATTGCTTTGTATGCATAGTTTATTTAACGTCGTCAACAAGTTAACTTGTTTGTATGATTGTTCATTACCTTGCATGTCCGTATAATATTCACAAGTCTAGGGCCTGTTATTTGCTTGATGCTGGATTAGGAATTAATTGGATATAATTGTTAGGATTTGAATTAGCTGACTGGGAAAGTAGATGTTAGCATTTTAAAATATTTCTAATGCCCTGCACATGAAGCTGGGCACTCCACCAGGTTTGCACTTAGCATTTAAGTTAATTTAAGCCCACACTTAAACAAGACTTAGTAGCTAACACAGAGAATATAATGGGCTGGCAGAGAAGAGGATGGGCAGAGTGGGTTTTCTGATTATTGTACCTTAGAATTTCATTGGTGTTTCAACTATAAGTATAAGGTTGAACAGAATAGAGGGGGACCTTCTTTTCTTTCAAAAACAGCATACATTAGAGAGGGGATTTTAAAAGGGGGGAGCATTCTGAAATACAGAGAGTAGAGTTAGGACATACAGGAGGGTCTCCAGCTTGAGTTGAAGTTTCAGTTAATTCTAAAACTGAATGATAGTTGGCATTCTCTGTTTTCTGTTACATACTCGGATTCAAGTAATAGGCAGAATTTTTTGGGGTATTGGAATGTTTGTTTGAAGTCAATTGTGGTTCAATCATTTGGGTACACAAGTTCCCTGGGGTATTTCAGAAGTATAGGGGTCTGTTTGATTTGGAAGTCTTTGTTGTTGGTCTCTTTGAAGTAGTGGAGTCTTTGGCCATTGATTTCTCTCTGTGGAGTCTGTTTGCTGGGACATTTTGGTTGTTGTTTGGTTACTGCTATACTGCTGATTGCCACACTGTTGTCACTGCTCACTCTTCCTTCTTTTTCCATATTCCAGGTACACATCCCTGTCATTGTAGCTTCTTGGTTCGAAAAGGAAATAAAGCCTGAAGCTCCCTTTTAAATCTGTTGAATACATGTAGTTGTCCAAAGTTCTTGTGTTTGTATGAGTACATGTAATTAAATCTATCATACTGGTTTGGGTTGTAAAAATGCATTTAGATCCAAAACACACTGTCATTGGACATGTATAGGAACTTGAGTTATTCCTGCTGTATCTATGCTTAAATCTTCTCTATTCATGGTGCGCGATTTCCAAATCTGTTAATACTAGATCTTATGTTAAAATTGAGATTAACTATCTGTTTAAGTAGAAAGTTTAAGGTGATTTGAACACCCGTGAGGAATGATATCTTGAACTTGCAAAAAATATGTGACAGTGGATCTTTGAGGATTCTTTGAATTCAAACTAAGTTTTTTCCATATAATTGTCCACCATAGTCTCAAATCTACTCACTTAGTTAACTAATCGTATATTTACTCGAATTGGTTATAGTTGAGTAGGATTTTGTCACATTGTAGAAATTGGTGCGTTATTATTCAACTGAACGACGTAATTAGATTAAAGGAATCGGGGGTGCATTTCATATGACCCGACTCCAATTTTGAACAAGATTAAATAAAGCGTGTCAGGAACCACATGTGCATTTCATGTAGTGTGGCTTGCAGCATGTTTTAAATATTTTGAATCAACTCCTAAGTAAATATAGCGGGAGGTAGTTCGCTTTAAATTAGAATTAGAGGTGTGCCTCGCCTAACAAGTTATATAAATCGCGGGGCCTTCATAAATGTACATGTAAAAATATTTAGATTTCGAGATGTGCCGTTTCTTAGCGAATTTCATGGCCTTCTCAAAAGTGTAAATAAGTAATCGCTCTAGGCGCGTATTTCAATAATTTTACCTTCTTAAATACGGGTGTGCATTTCATGCGGCCCAAATCCAAATCCCAAAATGTTGAATAAGAATGTGTCGAGGATCCGGGTGCATTTCATGCGACGTGATTCGAAACATATTTTTAGGCAACATTATCTTTCGTAAATAATAATAATAATAAAAGCGGTAAAGGGATATTAATTTGCATTGAGTATATAACTGTAAAAATCAGATAAATAAGCCGAATATGACAGTTAAGCGACCGTGCTAGAACCACGGAATTCGGGAATGCCTAACACCTTCTCCCGGGTTAACAGAATTCCTATTCCGGATTTTTGGTTCGCGGACCGTTAAATAGAGTCAAACCTTTCCTCAATTCGGGTTTCAAACCGGTGACTTGGGACACCATAAATCTCCCAAGTGGCGACTCCGAATCTCTCAATAAATGAATCCCGTTTCGATTGTCCTTTAATTGGAAAAACTCCTACGCGCTCTCGCGAGTAAGTGTAAAAAGGAGGTGTGACAACTCTGGCGACTCCACTGGGGACTTTTTTTTAGAATTCGAGCTCGGAATAATTATTGTATTTGGCTTATTTATTATCTGATTTTATTACATGTTTGTATTAATGTGCTAAATATTGTTTTCACTACTTTGATATTTTGTGAGCTGTACATATAAATTGTGCCGAAACCAATCTCCTCTCTGAGTCTTCTAAATCATGAAGAAGGGTGCACTTCGTGTGACTTCTTTTCTGTATAGTGTCTAAGTCCCACTTTAGAATGAGGTTTGGATAAGTTGCAAAACCGGTGAAGCTTCTGTATTCCCGGGTTGCTGCCTCCTCCTCGGCTCGAGTTGTCCGCTCGGGTAAGCCAGGTCTAGAACAATAAACCCAGGTTTTTGAACCTAGAATAACAAAGCTTCATGCCGGATCCCTAGTAGGAACGTTTATTTGCATCATGTTGCATTTGGCTTAGGGGACTCAACATAGGGGTTAGGTCCGTCTAGGACAGGTGACCTGAAATGAAAAGACCATCCTGCTGCATCCTGTTTGTCTTACGCATTTATTTGTTATAGACTTGCATGCTGACCGGCTTTAGATAAGGAAAATTAAAAAAAAAAAATTTAGTTTACTTGTCTTTTTTTTTTTTAGTAAAATGAATAAATAAATAATGTAGTTTGTTTCATTAAAACCGAACTACGTGGGTTTGATTCTTATTGGATGTGAGATACGTAGGCAACCTTTATCAGGTCCAACTTCACCTTTTGAAAAATAGCCAAAATATCAAAACTAACTTTTTGTACTAAATAAGTCGGTGACGCTGTTTTCAAAAATAGCCGAATGTTCCCGAAAGGAACGCCGGAAGGCTGATTTCATATAAACGGCCACCTTTGGGTCAATTTTTGATTTCGATCAATTTACCCCCACAGCCTAAAAAATCTTCGTCCCCGAGACGTTGAAAGGCCATGATTGAAAACTGATTTTTTTTATTTAGCAAAACAAAGTTATTTTTCTTATTTAAATCACCTTAATAAATGTGCAGGATGAGCACGAATCAGAATAAGTCATTTTCAATCTTTAGCGAGGTCCCTCAGCAGCTCCACATGTGGTGGAACGATATGGAAGACAGTATCAAAAAGATAGTGGAGAGAATTTTGGGAGGTTTGGTTAATCTGTTGAATATCAAGCCAAGGAAAGACATCATCGAGGCACTGATATCTTTTTGGGATCCGACCCGCAATGTGTTCCGTTTTGTCGACTTTGAACTGACACCCACGCTAGAGGAGATTGTGGGCTATGCAGGACTAAATGGGAAATTAAGAGGGCAATACCTGCTCTCACCAAGACCGGTATCTCCACATGGGTTTTTGGATTTGCTAAGCATTAGTCGAAAGGTGAAAAATGATGACTTGCTAGAAGGATGTTGCGATCTCCAATTCTTATACCAACGGTACGGCACTCCTCGGGGTTTTGAAGAGTCAAACCTTGGACTAACTCACGCAGGGAATAGAACCAAGTGGGGGATAGACGAATTCTAGCATTCATAACGACATTCTTGGGGATTGTGATTTGTCCACGCGAAGATAAGAAAATAGAGATAAGTCTGGTAGGAATAGCCGATGTTGCAATCAAAAGGGCTACCAGCACGGTAGTCCCTTTGGTTTTGTCCGAAATCTATCGAGCCTTGACTGTATGCCGAGAAGGGGGCCATTTCTTCCAAGGATGCAATCTGTTACTCCAATTGTGGATGCAAGAACACCTCCATCACCGAACACAATACATGAACCATGGGTTGATTGGAAAAAACTGTATCAAGGGGTTTTGAGGAACGGATGATAGGCGTTGTATTCCTCGAAGGCATCAAAGCATGGCTTGCACGACTAAGCTCAATAGAAGCTGATCAGGTTGAATGGGCGTTCGGGTGGTTACCCGATACTGAAGTAATATATATGGCAGCCGAGGAGTGTTATATTCTTCTGATGGGGATCCGCAGTGTCCAACCATATGTTCCTCATCGTGTATTACGTCAACTAGGAAGGTTTCAGGTTATTCCTACCGATCAAGATCTGAGAAAGCACGCCATTGAGTTGAGCCCAGGAGTCGTATTCCCCGAAGAGAAGATTAGAAAGTTGTGGCATGAATGTAGATTCCTTGAGCCTAAAACCATGGTTCGGGAACTGGCTAAGGGTGAGGTGGATCCAAAGTACAATGTGTGGTTCGGGAAAAGATTTCAGATTCGTCGGAAATGTTCTAAAAGAGCCCATGTCCAACAGTTCACGGAAGATTCACAGGAGCAATGGAATTGGCTAGCAAAGGAGGAAGGGTACAGGACGAAGATTGGTAGGATAGAACAGCAAGTCCGGGACCTTCAATTCGAGAAGAATATGCAAGCTGCCGCCGACGAAGGAGATAAAAAGAAGTTGGCGCAAGAAAATGACTTTTTGAGAGCTCAAATCTAGCAAATGAAAAGGGATGCTGACAGACAATTGAGGAGTCGGTCAGACGAAAAATTGATAAGGAGTTTAAAAAATCAAGTCACAGATGTCCAAAAAGAATTAGAAGAGTCAAAGGCCCAAACAATGAGGATCCGTACTAGCTGGAAGAGGGAAGCACATCAGCAGGCACTTCATATACAGCAAGTGGAAAAAGATTATACTGAGGTCATCACCAATCTAAGAGAAGCAAACGTTATCCTCAGGGAACGGGTTTTCAAACAAGCCCGGGATGCCAGGGCAGACCTCGACCGTTGCCACAATCTGATGACCCAACTGCAAGAACATGTGGATAGGCTCTTAGATCAGGTCACCAACAATGCTCGAAGATTGGGGGCGAAGAACCAGCGGATAGAACAACTACTCAGAGAAAGGGACATGATCAAAGACAGAATTGGGGAGATCTGGCATTATGTCACCATGAAGTGTTTGGCTTGTGATCAAATGCCCCGCGCCGCCTTCTTTGCTTAGATTATGGACTATGTTCATCAGATCATGAGAGAGTTAAGGAGACTGCACAGGGACCTCACACCAACACCCGCGGCAAGGCCGAACGATGCCTCGCGGGCCCCCAGGGGTTTAAGAGCATTAGGCTATTGATTAAAAGATGTTTTTTTACTTTTGTGGACATTTTCAGTATTTTATGTTTTGTTGAGTCAAGCATTTTTCTTTCGTTGTTGATTATTGTAAGACATGTTTTTTTTATTATTGTGAGGATTCCAGAATTTCGCCACAATCTTGTTACCAGAACTACGCTCGGTCTGATTCACGCGGGGACGTGATACGTAGGCAATCCACATAAGGTTCGACCGTCATTAAAAAAAAAAAAGACGCATGTGGTAAATGCAAGCAAGGGCTTCAAAGTTAATTAAAAAGAGAAAAGCTGGAATGACGCATGTGGTAAATGCATATAGAAAGGGTTAACTGGTTAGGGGTATTGCATCCAACGTGCTACAACATATCTGTTAAACTCAGTAAGCTAACAAGTTTGTTGCGTTTCCAGAAAAGTTTAGCAGTTGATTTGACATAATATACTGGCCAGCCACCATTACCGTACTAGATCTAAAGGGCCAATTCCAGCAAGCATGTCTAGTTCCGGTAAAAGTCTCGAGGAAGAGAAATTAGAGATGCAGATCATGAAAGAGGAGGTAGAACGGTTGAGACATCAGATAACAGAGATGCACCTAGCCTGGGCTAGGGGACAGTCCTCACCAAACCTCCCTACTCTCGCCTCAGCTCCGGAACATCCACCCATCGATCCTTCGACAAGCGCCCCGATCTATCCATACTATCAAGGGGAAAACCCTTATACCACCCACACTCCACCAGCCAAACAAAATCCTCCTCCCCCGGTCACCCCTATTTTTGTGGCACCTCCACCTGCTACTCTACAAAGGCCGTCCGGCGAGCCGCATGTTCAGATCCATGACAACTCTTACTATCCTCCAGAGCCTACTTTTAGGGCTCCTGAACCACAATCACACACCCCTCACTGGGATAATCCGGCAGAACCGGAAAGGCACTTCCAAAGTTCGGAACATGAGGAAGTTATTAGAAAAGTTAAAAGCCTAGAGCAGTCCTTCAGGAACAGGCACGGTTTGGGCAACCAGGTCAGTGTCGCTTACAAGGATCTTTGTCCATTCCCAGATGTCCAATTGCCGGCCGGGTTCAAAATGCCCAAGTTTGACCTATACGAGGGGCATGGTGATCCAGTAGCCCACCTTCGAGGGTTTTGTAGTAAAATGCGAGGAGCCGGAGGGCGAGATGAGATTCTGATAGCTTACTTTGGTCAGAGCTTGGGGGGATCTGCACTAGAGTGGTACACTAGGCAGGATCCCAGCAGATGGTTTACGTGGGATGATTTGGCTCAAGCATTCATTGGCCAGTTCCAGTACAATCTTGAAATAGTCCCGGACCGCTTATCATTGCTAAAGTTAGAAAAGAAACCCGCCGAAAGTTTCAGAGAATTTGGTTTCCGCTGGAGGGAACAGGCAGCGAGGGTAGATCCGCCTATGAGAGAGAACGAGATGGTGGATTACTTCTTGCAGACACTAGAGCCAACCTATTTCGGACATCTGGTGACGTCCGTGGGCAAGTCATTCACTAAGGTGATAAAGATGGGGGCTATGATCGAGGAAGGCTTGAAAGCCAACAAGATCATGAGCTATTCAGCATTGAAAGCCACCACCCATGCTATTCAAAGTGGTACCGGAGGAGTGCTTGGAAAAAAGAGGAAAGAAGAAGTCACGGCAGTCGAGGCCGGAACATGGTTCAGAAACAGAGGCCCCGCACCCCAGTACAACCCGCCACAGCCTCACCACCAAAATTACTTCCACAATCCATATAACCACCCGCAATATTACTATCCAGCACCTGATCCCCATTTTACTGTCCATCACGCTCAGTCATATTTCGCACCTCCCGTCCAGGCACCATGGCGTGCACCAAATCCACAGAACAATTACCCACCCCCAAGAGCCTATAGAAATCCCACGGGTGCGGGCTTTCGCCCGAACCAAGCATTCAAGGGCGACAGGGTGCCAAAGCCAAAGACTTTCACTCCCTTGGGGGAGTCCTACACCAGTCTGTTCCACCGTTTGAAGCAAGTAGGGTTGCTAAATCCGGTTGAAGCTAAGCTACCAAACCCTCTTCCAAAGAATCTGGACCATTCAGTAAATTGTGCATACTGCTCAGGATGTCCGGGACAAGACACGGAAAAGTGTTGGAGGTTGAAAACAGCCATCCAGGAGCTCATCGACACTCGCATGATTGAGGTCCAGACTCCAACAGAGCCCAACATCAACCAAAATCCACTTCCAACTCATCATGAGACCAACATGATCGAGTTGGTACGGGTGGAAGAAGGAAAGGAGAAAACCTCTCAGACTGTAATGATGATCAAGTCTAGTGGGGTAGGAATGAGAAAGGGGCCGAGCCTTGATGAGTCACCCATTTACAAGAAGGACGTACAAAGGGGGTTGGAAGCAGAAAAGGGAAGTGTGAATGAAGTACCGGTGAGGCCGGGGGAAGCAAAAATAGTTGTACCAGGGGTAGCAACCAAGCCCGCCTTGACGGTAGCAGGCGTTCGAATGGATCCTTTCATTATCAAGCCAGCAATACAGTTGCCAATAACTGATAGCAGAGCTATTCCATGGAATTATGATCGGATTACGACAACCTACAAAGGAAAGGAAGTGAAAGAGGAAGTTTGCGAAGCGCAAGGTTTGACCCGCTCGGGGAGATGTTTTGCCCCTGCGAAATTGAGGAAGATCACTCCGGCAACATTGAAAAAGCCGGTAATTGACGAAGAGGTAGAAGAATTCCTGAAAAAGATGAAGCTGCATGACTATTCTGTCTTAGAGCAGCTGAAGAAAATGCCTGCGCAAATATCATTGCTATCCTTGCTGATACATTCTGAAGAACATCGGCAAGCTTTGATGAAAGTCCTGAATGAGGCACATGTACCTGATAAAATCTCAGTGAGTCATTTGGAGAAGATCACCAATAGGATCTTCGAAGCGAATCGGATCACCTTCACCGATGATGAATTGCTCGAGGAAGGCACCGAGCACAACAAGGCTTTATATCTTACGGTAAAGTGTGAGGAGTCGGTGGTTACCAAAGTCCTTGTCGATAATGGGTCCAGTGCTAACATTTGTCCTCTCTCTACACTGGACAAGTTGAAAGTGGACATCGGCAGGATACGCAAGAACATCATATGTGTTCGAGGGTTTGATGGAGGAGGCAAGGCGTCGGTCGGGGACATAGTGTTAATCTTGACAATTGGGCCGGTGGAGTTCACCATGGAATTCCAGGTGCTGGACATGGTAGTGTCATATAACCTTCTGATAGGGCGACCGTGGATCCATGCCGCAAGAGCAGTTCCATCCAGCTTACACCAACTCGTCAAGTTTGAGTGGGACCAACAGGAGATCGTCGTCCATGGAGAGAATGATCTACAACTAGGCACCATCGTCCCCTTTGTTGAGACAGAAGAAGATGTTGGGCCGTGGGTATACCAGATCTGCGATGCGGTATCCGCCAACCGAGTTCCAGAAGGGGAATGCATTCCCAATGACAGAATAATTACTGCAGACGTCATGGTGGCTCATGAAATGTTGAGACACGGTTTCATACCCGGCAAAGGTCTAGGTGCATCTCTCCAAGGAATCATACAACCGGTATCTATGGTCGAAAACGTGGGAACCTTCGGCTTGGGATTCAAGCCAACATCAGAAGACATCCAGCGAGCCAAGAGGAATAAGCAGAAGACATGGGTGCTCCCGAAGCCTGTTCCACGCCTTTCCCAATCTTTTGTTAGGTCTAGAGTAAGAGGACATCCGACGACAAAGATTCCCAGTCCTATGGTTAGGCCAGACGAAGAGTTCTTAAGAAAGTTCGAGGACCTATTCACAGATGTATGCATGCTAGAGGGTGGCGAAGGATCCAGCCATGCCGAGATACAATTTGTGGGATCAAAAGCAAAGTTGAATAATTGGAAGGCTACTCCTCTCCCTGTCCGGAAGGAGTCTTGGTAGTTTGTTTTGGATTGTTTTCTTTTGAAATTTTGTGTTGGGATTGTACCCGGAGTAAAATCCGTTTGTTTTAGTTCATTTTGATTTGAGTTCGCAAGTTTTTTTTCCCTTGTACTGTTCCCATTAATGAAATTTTTGTTCCCCTCGTGTCTAATTTTGTTTATTTTCCTTCTTTTTACTTTTCTGAGCAGCTTTCTTTCAACTGATCTTAATGATATGGCGTGCTTAAAGATTAATCAACCCAGTCTAGAAAGTCAATCGGGTTTGGAAATAATCACGCATGAAATAAGAAGTGACGAGAGTGAATCGAAATACGGTGATGATGAAGCCGTAGAAGAAATATGTGAAGAATTGAGTCACTTTGAGGAAAAACCCAAACCAAATCCAAATGATACCGAGGCCGTTAATCTGGGGAGCACAGATGACGTCAAAGAAACTAGGATAAGTGTCCATATTGAACCAAACCTGAGAGAAGAGTTGATCAAAACACTCATGGAGTTTAAAGACATTTTCGCATGGTCGTACGACGACATGCCGGGACTCAACACTGATCTAGTGGTTCATAAATTACCCACTGATCCGGCATATCCTCCCGTCAAGCAAAAACTGCGGAAATTCAAGACGGAGATGAGTGTAAAGATCAAGGAGGAAGTGACCAAACAGTTGCAGGCGAAAGTCATTCGTGTCACTCGATACCCTGAATGGTTGGCTAATGTAGTACCGGTGCCAAAGAAAGACAGAAAGATCAGAGTATGCGTGGAATACCTCAATCTCAACAAGGCGAGTCCTAAAGATAATTTCCCGCTTCCCAATATCCATATCCCGATTGATAACTGCGCCGGACGTGAAATCGGATCCTTTGTGGATTGCTACGCGGGATATCATCAGATCTTGATGGATGAACAGGACGCAGAAAAGACGGTTTTTATCACACCGTGGGGGACTTACTGCTACCGGGTGACGCTGTTCGGTTTGAAGAATGCAGGGGCAACATACATGAGTGCGATGACTACGGTATTCCATGACATGATACACAAGGAAATTGAAGTGTACGTGGATGATGTGATCATAAAATCTAGACGTCAAGAAGACCACGTTGCCGACCTCAGGAAGTTCTTTCAAAGACTTCGAAGATATGATATCAAGCTCAATCCGGCCAAATGCGCATTCGGAGTTCCATTAGGAAAGTTGCTAGGATTCATCGTCAGTCGACGGGGCATTGAGTTGGATCCATCCAAAATCAAGTCCATTCAAGAGCTACCCCCGCCAAAGAATAAAACAGAGGTAATGAGTCTGTTGGGAAGGTTAAATTACATCAGTAGGTTTATTGCTCAACTTACAGCAACCTGTGAACCCATATTCCGTCTGTTGAAGAAAGACGCTGCGATAGAATGGACGACAGAATGTCAGGAAGCGTTTGACCAAATCAAAGGGTATCTGTCAAACCCACCCGTACTAGTTCCGCCTGAACCGGGTAGACCCCTGATTCTTTATCTGACGGTCTTGGAGAATTCGTTCGGTTGCGTACTGGGGCAGCATGATCTTACTGGCAGGAAGGAACGGGCCATTTACTACCTCAGTAAGAAATTCACGGTCCATGAGGTCAAGTACACCCATCTAGAAAAGACATGTTGCGCTTTGACCTGGGTAGCCCAAAAGCTGAAACATTATTTGTCTTCTTACACCACCTACCTCATTTCGCGTTTGGATCCATTGAAGTATATTTTCCAGAAACCTATGCCTACAGGGAGGTTAGCAAAATGGCAAATATTACTTACAGAGTTCGACATCATATATGTGACAAGGACGGCTATGAAAGCTCAAGCCCTAGCCGATCACTTAGCTGAGAATCCTATTGATGACAGATACGAACCTCTGAGGACGTATTTTCCAGATGAAAAAGTGCTGCAAATTGAGGGGTTGGAATCAACCGATGATCCCGGGTGGAAGCTTTTCTTCGATGGAGCAGCGAACGCAAAAGGAGTCGGAGTGGGGGCTGTGCTCATCTCTGAAACAGGACATCATTACCATGTCACTGCTCAACTGCGTTTTCATTGTACCAATAATATGGCCGAGTACGAGGCATGTATCTTGGGTTTGCGATTAGCGGTGGACATGGATGTACGGGACATCTTGGTCATGGGGGACTCGGACCTTCTGGTACATCAGATTCAGGGAGAATGGGAAACCGGAGATTTAAAGCTTATCCCGTATCGTCAGTGTTTGCATGATCTGACTAAGCGTTTCCGGTCGGTAGAATTCAGACATATCCCAAGGATGCATAATGAGGTTGCCGACGCTTTGGCTACTTTGGCGTCAATGTTACATCACCCGGACAAGGTTCGTGTCGATCCGTTACATATTCAGGTTCGGAATCAACATGCTTATTGTAATATGATAGAAGAAGAGATGGATGGTGAGCCATGGTTTCATGATGTCAAAGAGTATCTCAGGTTAGGAATATACCCAGAGCAGGCAACTGGAGATCAAAAGAGAGCTATTCGGCGTTTGGCGAACGGATTTTTCCTTAGTGGAGGGGTGCTGTACAAAAGAACCCCGGATTTGGGATTGTTGAGATGTATAGACGCGAGTCAAGCCACAACCGTGATGACAGATATACACTCCGGAGTTTGTGGACCACATATGAGCGGATATGTATTGGCAAAGAAGATTCTTCGAGCAGGATATTACTGGGCTCACTATGGAGCGTGATTGTATAAGTTTCGTGCGAAGATGCCATCAGTGTCAGATACACGGAGATTTGATTCATTCTCCGCCAACCGAGTTGCATACAATGTCAACACCGTGGCCGTTTGTCGCATGGGGTATGGATGTTATTGGACCTATAGAACCTGCGGCTTCCAATGGTCATAGGTTCATTCTGGTAACGATCGATTATTTTACCAAGTGGGTGGAGGCCAAAACCTTCAAATCAGTGACCAAGAGGGCGGTGGTGGACTTCGTACATTCCCACATCATCTGCAGGTTTGGAATTCCAAAGATAATCATCACGGATAACGGTGCCAATCTTAACAGCGGATTGATGAAGGAGGTCTGCTAACAGTTCAAGATTACACACCGAAATTCCACACCATATCGTCCCAAAGCAAATGGTGCGGTTGAGGCAGCAAACAAGAATATAAAGAAGATATTGAGGAAGATGGTAGAAGGGTCCAGGCAATGGCATGAAAAGTTACCATTTGCATTGTTGGGTTATCGCACTACCGTCCGGACTTCGGTAGGTGCAACTCCTTACTTGTTGGTGTACGGGATTGAAGCAGTAATACCCGCAGAAGTTGAAATTCCATCCCTCCGAATTGTCGCTGAAGCCGAGATTGACGATGATGAGTGGGTCAAAACCCGATTAGAGCAATTGAGCTTGATCGATGAAAAGAGATTGACAGCAGTATGTCATGGCCAATTGTATCAAAAGAGAATGGCAAGAGCGTATAACAAGAAGGTACGTCCCAGGAAATTTGAAATGGGACAACATGTGTTGAAGAGAGTTCTACCACATCAGGCCGAAGCGAAAGGCAAGTTCGCTCCAAATTGGCAAGGACCGTTTGTTGTGACTAGGGTATTATCCAACGGCGCGCTATGTCTAACTGATATTGAGGGAAGATGCACTGATATGGCTATCAATTCCGATGCGGTCAAGAGATATTATGTGTAATTCTTTAATGTATTTGTCAACATTTGGTTTCGTTTGTGTGTATTTTGGCATTTTTCGGAGAATGAAATGACAGAGGCGATTTTTCTACTACCCAAACACTTTAACCTTTGTTTTCCCCTTTGAGCCTTAATAATTCTTTCATATACCCTCTTTCGGAATCACCAAGGAAGATGTGTAACAAAATAGAAAAAAAGAAACAAAGAAAAGACACAAGAAAAAGTGAACTACGTTCGACCTGATTCCTCAAGAAGGATACGTAGGCGCCACACGGCTCGGTCATAATAAAATAAAAATCGAAGATTCCCCAAGCAACAAAACTGGGGCAGAAGTCATTGTTTCATTTGAAAAGATGGTGTGGATTCCGAAAGTTGTAATGAGCTAACCATTGAGGTTAAACCTCTTTTCTTTAGCCTCACGCACAAAAACCTCATTAATGACCGAAAAAGACCTCTCGATCAGTATTTGAGAAATGCCAAATCATGCGAATGAAAACCAAAAGCGACACTCCGATCTTCGATTGAATCCAGGATGCACAAGCCGGAAAGGGATAATGCTTTGGGGGAATCTCGTGGGCGATACCCCAGTCTGGAAAGAAAGAAAAATGAGAGAGCTTTAACGGTGAAAACCTTCGCGGGCACCTTAAGGCGAAGAAAGTTGAGAGAAATAAAATGAGAGAGTCTTACGGTGAAAAACTTTACGGGCACCCTAAGGCGACGGGAGATAGAGAGAAATGAGAGAATCTCATTAGTGAAAACCCTTTGAAGGGCACTATGAGGTGACAAGGCGAGATGGTTACAAGGTGTCTGCATGAGACAAGGTTTGGACATTCGTTTACTGCTAGCAAAACACGGCCATCAGAAAGTAATTGACACGAATAGACTGGGCAGATTCATCTCAAAGGCACGGCATAACCATTGGATCAGTCACACATTCAGATAAGTTTTCCTATTTTTGAGTTCAGAAAAGTTTTCCCTTTCTTTTGCCATTTGTGGTCAGCATTCTTTTTCTTTTCTTTCGTTTTCAAAAATTGATTTTTCAAAGCTTACTACCAAGTCTCCCAAAGCGGTACAATGAAAATGAATAGGCGTGGAATGAGGCAATAAGGCAAAAGGCGTTCCGATATTAAGATTGGAACGACAGGTTGATTCGAAGGTTCACAGGGAATTATGGAGTATGATGGACACATATAGCACGTCCGGAAGATGATTTCTCACAACAAATCACCGGCTGAAAAGGGGTCGGACCAAACCGAAGGTTGAAATAAAAGGAGAAATGAGAGACCATCTGTGGAAAGAGCATCATCCCCAGCAAGTGTCAACGAACCTCCCAAAAGTTCGAGGGAGGCCAAGCAGCTGAAAGAGAAGAGGAAAATGGCCCCCAACAAGAGCGGCACGACCACTCACTACGTATTGAAACTAACAATTTTTCTTTGATTTAAAGCAGGAAAATAGGGTTCGTCGGCAGAAAAGCATGCCACGTAGAAGGTCATCAAACTGGGGCAGAAAATTTTCTCCGATTGCGAAAATTTTCTTGAAAGTAAAACCCCCAGTGGATAAGGATAGAAAACAATACGAGATTTCGGGAAATGCCCATTCCAAGCAGAATAGTGTTGAAAGAGGCCAGACAACACGAGGTGTGATCTTTGAGCCTGGTATCATCCCCAGCAGTCGTTGGAAAATGGAACACTAACTCTGAGATTCCCCCAGCAGCATTATATCCCATAAGCTTTTCAAGGAGGCCAAAGCGTAGTCCCAGAGGAGGTCTGGGAAGAAGGAAGAGGAAAAAGGTTCCCCCGCTAGGGTGATCCTCAGTTAATGACATTTCAACCCCCGGCAAGTCCGAGAGAGAATGATGGGTGAAGGAAATAAAGAATACTTCCCCAGCAGCATCATCTCCAGCAGGTGAGTAAACAATTCCGAAGATATCTCCAGCAACCAAAGTAAAAGTAACACGACCCAGGGGGAAAGCAATTCCAAGACGAGGTAATTCAGAAGAAAAGTGGCCCAAGAGGAAATGCAGGAAGAAGAAAATGGTACAGAAAACAAAGGAAAGCGATAAGGATGGGATGAAATTAGAAGTTGTAGTTGAAGTCAGGGAGCCCGCCTGGAGAATGGAGTGGCGATTTATTTTGAAGTTGTAGTAGAAGTCAGGGAGCCCGCCTGAAGAATGGAGTGGCGACTTTATTTCGAAGTCGTAGTTGAAGTCAGGGAGCCCGCCTGAAGAATGGAGTGGCGATTTATTTTGAAGTTGTAGTAGAAGTCGGGAGCCCGCCCGAAGAACGGAGTGGCGATTTATTTTGAAGTTGTAGTTGAAGTCAGGGAGCCCGCCTGAAGAATGGAGTGGCGATTTATTTTCAAAGTTGTTGTTGAAGTTAGGGAGCCCACTTGAGGAATGGAGTGGCGATTTATTTCGAAGTTGTAGTTGAAGTCGGGGAGCCCGCCTGAAGAATGGAGTGGCAATTTTATTTCAAAAGTTGTAGTTGAAGTCAGGGAGCCCACCTGAAGAATGGAGTGGCGATTTATTTCGAAGTTGTAGTTGAAGTCGGGGAGCCCGCCCGAAGAATGGAGTGGCGATTTTATTTTGAAGTTATAGTTGAAGTCAGGGAGCCCGCCTGAAGAATGGAGTGGCGATTTTATTTCGAAGTTGTAGTTGAAGTCAGGGAGCCCGCCTGAAGAATGGAGTGGCGATTTATTTCGAAGTTGTAGTAGAAGTCAGAGAGCCCGCCTGAAGAATGGAGTGGCGATTTTATTTCGAAGTTGTAGTTGAAGTCAGGGAGCCCGCCTAAAGAATGGAGTGGCGATTTATTTCGAAGTTGTAGTTGAAGTCAGGGAGCCCGCCTGGAGAATGGAGTGGCGATTTATTTTGAAGTTGTAGTAGAAGTCAGGGAGCCCACCTGAAGAATGGAGTGGCGATTTATTTCGAAGTTGTAGTTGAGGTCAGGGAGCCCGCCTGAAGAATGGAGTGGCGATTTTATTTTGAAGTTGTAGTTGAAGTCAGGGAGCCCGCCTGAAGAATGGAGTGGCGATTTATTTTGAAGTTGTAATTGAAGTCAGGGAGCCCGCCTGAAGAATGGAGTGGCGATTTATTTTTGAAGTTGGTTGAGAAAAGCGGTAGAGTATAACGGAAATCCCCAGCATGAATCCAAGTTCATAATCAGAAGGAAGGCAACAAGGATCAGAAAAGATGGGTTCATATTTCGAAGGAGAATAGTTTGAAGATCACAAAGAAGGAACCAATGGTCGGAGTTCGGCAATCAAGATAGGCCGAGGCAACAATTGGCAGAGGAGAAGAAGTATGTGAAGAAACATCAAAGCCAGCAGGATGGCAAGAAACATGGCAAGATCAAGTTGAAAAGATAGATAAGAACTGGCAATACTGTAACTTAGTCTAGCTTCTTATTTTTCGTTTAGCACAGTGTAATAAAGGGATCGGTTAAGCAGTTGCAACAGCAGTAACAGCAGTAACAGCAAGATCACAACAGTCATGGTAGTCCCGGCTACCAAAACTTCCCGAACTACATTGACCTGATTCCTGTTTAGCCCAGGATATGTAGGAGGCCTCCTGAAGTAAAGGCTCGGTCAAGATCTTTTTAGAAATGCTTCACACGGAGTGCTCGAACGGGCAAAAAATCGCTCGTATTTGCTCACTATCTTTGCACGAAAACTCTTCATGTTTTCCGCGCAAAGAGGGGCAGCTGTGAGCACGTGATTTTGCCTCACACGAATTACTCCTAAAAGATTCAAAAAAAAAAAGAGTTTTTGTGTTGTTTGCAATATTTGTGGATTTTGGTATTATTTTTCTTATTATTCGTATCTGTATGTGCATGCATATTTGATTAAATTAATGAAAAATACAAAATATATATATATATATATATATATATATATATATATATATATATATATATATATATATATATATATATATATATATGTAATAGCGTTTGGAACTTATTTTTAAAGTTTTGAATTAGCTAGTAAATGGAAAATCACAAAATAATAAGGGTGTATTTCATTTTGTTGCCATTATATGATTTTATTCTCTTTGTTAATTAGGTGTCAATTGTTGTTAAGTATTAATATCCTTATGGTTTTATTTTTAATGATAAATTAATTAGAATTTTGGTTTTGTTATAAAAAAGGAAAGAAGAAAGGGCTGAAAATTAAGTTTGGGCTTCTAAATCTGGAGCCCAAACGAGACAGCCAGCCCAAGTCTTGCATTAGCCCAGTCCGTCTCTCACAGACACCCAAACGACGTCGTTCTATTTTTAGTGAAGAGATCCAAGCCGTCGATCAGCGTTGATCTGATGGATCACATTAATCGCCCCATTGTTTGATCCTGGCTGTTGGATTCTCATCATCCAACGGCCTTAATCACTTCATGATACCCGATTTGTTTCACTCCAAAGACCGGTCCGGTCTTAAATTGACACTACACAACACCATTTAGTTTAAGTGAGGAGATCCTGGTCGTTGATCGTAAATGATCCAACGATCAGGATTTAATCTCCTATTTCATATATAAGGCTCATCTCATACCCCGCCCCCCAAGCCAGCCCCCCATCTCTTCGTCTCTAAGCTTCAGAGACTATGTCTCTCGCCCCCACCATCCCCCGCCGTGCACCACCGCCGAAAATCGCCTTACGGCGGTGGTCAGTCACCAAGGCCCCGCATTTTTACACCATAAGACCATCTCGACTCCCCCATTCCATATCCACGAACCATTTACCTCGAATCACTTCGGAACTCCTCGAATCTTCATTTGAAGATTCGAGTTAAGACCCAAACCACGCCAAACCTCACCAAAATCACACCATAGCTTCCCCTCACCTCCCTCATACCCCTACTAAACCTGGTTCATCTCGAATCTTGCTAGAACCGGTCGAGCCCCAAATCTCGGCCATGAACCCTAGATTTTGAGTTTCTCCCTAATTGAGGTCTAATAGACCTTAATTGGGATGTTTTCATTGTTGAAAACATCTCAATTAAGGTCCATTGGCCTCAAAAACGAAGAATCCAAGTTCGAATTGAATCCAAGTTCGAATTGAATCCAAGATGGGTCCGGGGTCGTTCGAGCTTTGATTTCGTCTTACATGGTATTTCTATTTTTCTTTCTTCATATTTAGTGTGTTAATTATGTGAATTTTTTAACCTTTGGTTCTTCTTTTAGTTTTCTATTTTTTCTTCATCTCCCGTAGACCTTTTATCCGGTCGATTCCTATCTCTATCTGTTTTAATTCAATGCTAATTGCTTTGTATGCATAGTTTATTTAACGTCGTCAACAAGTTAACTTGTTTGTATGATTGTTCATTATCTTGCCTGTCCGTATACAATTCACAAGTCTAGGGCCTGCTATTTGCTTGATGCTGGATTAGGAATTAATTGGATATAATTGTTAGGATTTGAATTCGCTGACTGGGAAAGTAGATGTTAGCATTTTAAAATATTTCTAATGCCCTGCACATGAAGCTGGGCAGTGGAGCCTGCTGTTACAGCAGGGCACTCCACCAGGTTTGCACTTAGCATTTAAGTTAATTTAAGCCCACACTTAAACAAGACTTAGTGGCTAACACAAAGAATATAATGGGGCTGGCAGAGAAGAGGATGGGCAGAGTGGGTCTTCTGATTATTGTACCTTAGAATTTCATTGATTTTTCAACTATAAGTATAAGGTTGAACAGAATAGAGGGGGACCTTCTTTTCTTTCAAAAACAGCATACATTAGAGAAGGGATTTTAAAAGGGGGGAGCATTCTGAAATACAGAGAGTAGAGTTAGGACATACAGGAGGGTCTCTAGCTTGAGTTGAAGTTTCAGTTAATTCTAAAACTGAAAGATAGTTGGCATTCTCTGTTTTCTGTTACATACTCGGATTCAAGTAATAGGCAGAATTTTTTGAGGTATTGGAATGTTTGTTTGAAGTCAATTGTGGTTCAATCATTTGGGTACACAAGTTCCCTGGGGTATTTCAGAAGTATAGGGGTCTGTTTGATTTGGAAGTCTTTGCTGTTGGTCTCTTTGAAGTAGTGGAGTCTTTGGCCATTGATTTCTCTCTTTGGAGCCTGTTTGCTGGGACATTTTGGTTGTTGTTTGGTTATTGCTATACTGCTGATTGCCACACTGTTGTCACTGCTCACTTTTCCTTCTTTTTCCATATTCCAGGTACACATCCCTGTCATTGTAGCTTCTTGGTTCGAAAAGGAAATAAAGCCTGAAGCTCCCTTTTAAATCTGTTGAATACATGTAGTTGTCCAAAGTTCTTGTATTTGTATGAGTACATGTAATTAAATCTATCATACTGGTTTGGGTTGTAAAAATGCATTTAGATCCAAAACACACTGTCATTGGACATGTATAGGAACTTGAGTTATTCCTGCTGTATCTATGCTTAAATCTTCTCTATTCATGGTGCGTGATTTCCAAATCTGTTAATACTAGATCTTATGTTAAAATTGAGATTAACTATCTGTTTAAGTAGAAAGTTTAAGGTGATTTGAACACCCGTGAGGAATGATATCTTGAACTTGCAAAAAATATGTGACAGTGGATCTTTGAGGATTCTTTGAATTCAAACTAAGTTTTTTCCATATAATTGTCCACCATAGTCTCAAATCTACTCACTTAGTTAACTAATCGTATATTTACTCGAATTGGTAATAGTTGAGTAGGATTTTGTCACATTGTAGAAATTGGTGCGTTATTATTCAACTGAACGACGTAATTAGATTAAAGGAATCGGGGGTGCATTTCATGTGACCCGACTCCAATTTTGAACAAGATTAAGTAAAGCGTGTCAGGAACCACATGTGCATTTCATGTAGTGTGGCTTGCAACATGTTTTAAATAATTTTGAATCAACTCCTAAGTAAATATAGCGGGAGGTAGTTCGCTTTAAATTAGAATTAGAGGTGTGCCTCGCCTAACAAGTTATATAAATCGCGGGGCCTTCATAAATGTACATGTAAAAATATTTAGATTTCGAGATGTGCCATTTCTTAGCGAATTTCATGGCCTTCTCAAAAGTGTAAATAAGTAATTGCTCTAGGCGCGTATTTCAATAATTTTACCTTCTTAAGTACGGGTGTGCATTTTATGCGGCCCAAATCCAAATCCCAAAATGTTGAATAAGAATGTGTCGAGGATCCGGGTGCATTTCATGTGACGTGATTCGAAACATATTTTTAGGCAACATTCTCTTTCGTAAATAATAATAATAATAAAAGCGGTAAATGGATATTAATTTGCATTGAGTATATAACTGTAAAAATCAGATAAATAAGCCGAATATGACAGTTAAGCGACCGTGCTAGAACCACGGAATTTGGGAATGCCTAACACCTTCTCCCGGGTTAACAGAATTCCTTATCCGGATTTTTGGTTCGCGGACCGTTAAATAGAGTCAAACCTTTCCTCAATTCGGGTTTCAAACTGGTGACTTGGGATACCATAAATCTCCCAAGTGGCGACTCTGAATCTCTCAATAAATGAATCCCGTTTCGATTGTCCTTTAATTGGAAAAACTCCTACGCGCTCTCGCGAGTAAGCGTAAAAAGGAGGTGTGACACCCCCTTATAGACTTCTTACAATGTTGTTTTAGCCGAGAGGGAAGGAGCTTAAGAGTAAAATTGATCATTGGAAAAGAGACTACGAAGCTCTTGAGGATAAGGTCACTGTTGAGCAAGTTGGGTCATTTTTAACACGCGTTATGATAATCTTACGGAGGTAAGCTAGGAAGGTTTTAACTTGGATGCTGAGTTAGCAAAGATTAAGGTAACAATTGAAAAAATTCAGTTGAGCCAAAGTTTTTCTTCACCCATGGCTGATACTCCCAAAAATGTTAAAGCTAAGTGGATGTCCCAGCTCCTTCTGATCAATTCGAACCTTTTGGTGCTGATGATGCCATCTTAAATACTGGTTCAGAACCTGCTCCATAGTGAAAGTTTGATTATGAAATTTAAATTTTTTATGTCTTGTTGGTGAACAATTGGTGGTTTTACCCTCTCGTCCCATTTAGCGGTAATATTCTTTAGTATTTACATATCCGCAGGTCTTTTCGGGAATTTCTATAATGATAATCAAGTTAGGACTAAGTTCATACTTAGTATTAACTAAATAGTTTACAATATTATAAAGTATTTTCTTTGATTTGAGTTTCTGTTATACTCTTTTAATAGTTTGCCTTTGCCTTGTTTCTTTGTAAGTTTAGGGTCATGCTTCAACTTCAATTTTAATATGTGGTTTTTTTGTTTTACCCTTTTAACTTTTTCATTTAAAAATACTCAGGTAATTTCATAGATTTTTTAATCAAGTATGAATTATAAACGATTGCCCTTTTATATATGTCATTAAATAAAGAAGACGTCTCGACTTCATAATGTTTAAACATATGAAAGGAGAAATAGGACCACACATGTTTCTTGGAATAACTTGGCGAAAAGTTTTATTTCATTCGAACTTGTCAAGCTAAATAATAAATTACATGTATTTAGATATCTTCTATAACTCTTCCGTAATTGTTTTTTTACAACAGATTTGTAAAAAAGAAATCCAAGGATATCTTTATGACCCATGGCTAGATACTGCCTTTAACCTAAAAATTCGTGAGATTTTGAAATTTATATCCCTGAGTGTATTCTTCATAGGTTTTTGAATGAGGTTTGCATTTGTGGCTCGTTACTTTGCACTGAACTTGATATTTGTAGAGTATACTTTAGGCTTGACTTGAAATTTAATTGTTTCATTCTTCTTTGCCTTCCTTATACATATATTATATGTATATTATATATTCCCCAAGTGTTTGAGCTTTGAAGTATAAAATCTCGAGAACTTGATTATTTCTCTTTTTCCTAAAAAGAAAAAACATACGGGACTCAGAGATATAATTTAGACGAAGACTGCTTGAACCATTACATTTTCATCAAATTAGTTGTAACCCTATACCAGGAATTATACTTCTTCTACATGTCTTTCAGGTCTAAATTCATTATTTAGTGTGAGCTAGCTTTTTGCATATAATCTAAAATTGTAGTATAACTTTAACAATTCAAAAATAAAAATCGTATGTGGGGATACCTGACCCTTGGTATTTTCTTCCCTTAGAAATAGTACTTCTTCAGATGAACAACATTCCAACTTGAAGGTAATATCTTGTCATCTATGGTTTCATGCTCATATGCACATTTTCTTGCGATACCACGAATCTTTTAAGGCCTTTCCCAATTTGGACTAACCTTTCCTGCACTAGCCGTTCTTCTGGATAGGAAACCTTTCTTGAGTACGTAATCCCCAAAATTTAAGTACCTGAGATGAGCTTTCCGATTGTAATATCGCTCAATAACTTGTTTTCACGCTGCCATTCTTATTAGGGTTGTTTCCCTCCTTTCTTCAAGCAAATCCAGATTCACCCGCATCTCTTCTTCATTTAACTCTTCAGTAGCTTGAGTATATCTCATACTTGGATCCCCTATTTCAACTAGAATTAAAGCTTTAGCATCACATACAAGTGAGAATAGTGTATTTTCCGTACTTGTTTTTGTTATTGTTTGATAAGCCCACAAGACCTCAGGTAGTACCTATAGCCACTTGCCTTTTGATTCTTCTAGTCTTTTCTTGAAGTTGTTGATAATAACTTTATTTGTTGATTCAACTTGTCCATTAGCCACTGGATGATAAGGTGTCAAGGTAATCCTTTTAATTTTCCAACATTGAAAGAATTTTGTGACTTGTGCATCTATGAATTGTGGACCGTTATCACACACGATCTTTTTTGGAACCCGAAACTGGCATATGATGTTGCGCCAAATGAAGTCTCAGAACTCTTGTTCTTGTACTTGTTTGAAGGCTCCTGCTTCTACCCATTTAGTGAAATAGTTAGTGAGTACTAACAAAAATCTTATCTTGCCATTGGCTTGTGGTAGTAGACCTATGATATGATCCCTCACTTTATAAAAAGCCATGGTGAAACAATCGGATGTAATATTGCAGTTGGTGAATGCATGTTGTTACTATATTATTGGTACTTGTCACATTTAGCCACAAAATATTCCGCCTCTTCTTCCATTTTTGGGCAGTAATAGCCAGCTCTAATTATAGTTTTTACCAAAGATCTTCCTCCAGCGTGATTTTCACTATGTCCTTATGTATTTCTTTAATCAAATATTCCGTTTGAGAAGGTCCGACACATCTTGCTAGAGGGCCGCCGAACATTTTGCGATATAAATTGCCCTGATCTAAACAGTAAAGAGCAGCATTTGGCGAAGTGCCTCAGCCTTTTTCTTATCTTCATGTAGTATTTCATACTGCAAAAAATTGACAATCTCGTTTGTCCAATCCCAAGTTAGATTATTGTAATTTAGCTCATTTTTATCTTGATCAAGCACTGAATGAAACAAATGTATTACTGAAGCATTTTCTTCATTTGTTACTTCTGTAGTGAATGTAAGATTAGCTAAAGCATCTGCCTCGACATTCTCTTCCCTTTGTATCTGCGTGATTTTCCAAGTTTGGAATTGTCTAACTAAGTCTCGTGCCTTTCTAGGTATTGTTTCATCCTTGTCTCTCTAGCTATATAAGTCACCTACATTTGGTTAACTACGAGCTGCGAATCACTTTTGATTATGACCTGCTCTATTCTGAGCTCTCGTGCCAATTCAAAACCTTTAATCACAACGTCATATTCTTACTCATTATTAATAATGGGATGACATTTTATGGCTTGCCGTATGGTTTCTCCCCCAGATGGTACCAAGACAATGCCTAGACCTACTCCTTTTACATTTGATGAACCATCAGTAAATAAGGTCCAAGTACACGGATTAGACCCGTAAAATACCTGCAGTTCTTTTTATGCCTCTACTTGTATCCCTTGGCTAAAATCTGCCACAAAATCTACTAAAACTTGTGACTTTATTACAGTTCTAGGTTGATATGTAATGTTATATTCGCTTAGCTCTATAGCCCACTTGGCTAATCTAATCGATAACTCTTTTTATGCAGTATATTACGTAAGGGGTAATCAGTTGCTACAAAGATGGGATGACATTAAACATAAGGCCTTAATATTCCATATTTAATCCTAGTGCAAGTTTTTATAAATGAGAATATCGAGTCTCAGCATCAAATAAAGAGTTGATAAGATAATAAATTAGAGATTGCTTACCTTGGTCCTCTCGAACTAATACCGCACTTACCGCTACTTCTGAAATTGCAAGGTAGATGAGTAGTTTATCCCCATCTTTTGGTTTGGCGCTTTTAAATTTTTAAGAGCTTGTTGACCTTCTTCAGGCCATTCAAATTAATATTTCCTTTTTAAGGCTGAAAACAATTTGAAGCACTTTTTCGATGACTTGGAAATAAACTTTCCCAAAGCTCTTATTCTTCCTGTCAACCTCTGTACTTCTTTTTTGCTCATAAGTATATCCTAAGTTTCCTCAATAGCTTTAATCTTTTACTTCAATGCCATGGTTGGAAACAAGGAATCCCAAGAACTTACTCAATGACACGCCAAATTCACATTTCTTAGAATTTAACTTCATGTTAAATTTGCAAAGAATGTGAAATGTATCCAACATGTGTTGAATATGATCGCCTGCTTGTTGTGATTTGACCAGCATATCATCTATATACACCTCCATAGTTTTTCTAGATGTTCTTGAAACAGTTTAGTCACTAGCCTTTTGTATGTGGTCCCAACATTTTTAGGCCAAACGACATAATATTATAACAGTATGTTCCCCTGCTGTGATAAAGGAAGTTTTTTCTTTATCTAGAGGATCCATTTTAATCAGATTATATCTTGAATAGGAAACTAAAAAACTCAATAATGCATGCTCTGCAGTAGCATCAATTAATTGATCTGTGTGCGGTAATGGAAAAGAATCTTTGGGGCATGCTTTATTTAGATTAGTATAATTTACACAAACTCGCCACTTACCATTCTTTTTGGGTACTACTACAGTATTAGCCAACCAATCTGGATATTTTACCTCGCGGATGGTCTCGATTTTTAAAAGTTTTTGCATCTAATCTTGAATCATATGATGCTTGAAGGAACCTTGCTTCCTTTTCTTTTGTTTGACATGTGGGTATAATGGATCTTCATTTAATTTGTAGGTCATTACCTTCGATGGTATACATGTCATATCTGAATGAGACCAAGCAAAATAGTCTACATTAGCTTTTAAAAATTCAATCAACTTACGTTTCATCTCTTGGCTGGGGGTTGTCCCAATGTAGACTTTTTGTCTGGCCAATGTACAAATAGTACTACACCTTCTAGTTTCTCGATCATCATTTTGATGTTCTCATTTTCTTATGGTTCTTGAATAGTATCGGGCCTCGAGTCTACATCTTCTTGCTTGTCTTCAGTTGAGGCTCGTGTTGTTATATCCTCAACTGAATTCTGTAATTGCTATTTTTTGTCACTTTTTACGCTTGAATCTACCACAGAGTTAATGCTTCAAGAAGCTTGTTACTCACCATGTATTTGTCGTATCCCCCATTATGAAGGGATTTTGGTAACTTGATGTAAAGTAGATAGGACAACATCCATTTCGTGAATCCATGGTCTGCCGAGAATCATATTGTAAGCCATATCCATTTCTACTACTTGAAATTTGGTGTCCTTGACTACTGCTTCTACGAATGTGGTGAGTATTATCTCCCTTTTTGTTAGGATGCTCGAGTTATCAAAACTAGACAAGCTGTGTGCCATGGGTATCAGCTTATCATTCTTGCATATCGTTTACCACTCTCAACAGAGTGATACTAAAAGAACTACCTAGGCCAATTAAAACTCGTTTTACATTAGTGTCATGTACAAGTAAAGACATTATCAATGCATCATTATGCGGTGTCAACACGCCATCTGCATCTGCATCATCAAATGTTATAGTATCTTCTTCAAAAATGTATCAAACTTGCTTCCTGTGGGTAACTGTAATTTTTGACACCTTCTTTGTTGTCGTATATGTTACGTCGTTGATCTCCTCCCCTCCACTTATGACATTAACCGTCATTTTTGGTGAAGGAGGTTTTGGTTGTTCCTGCCTATTCTCCGTATATGCTTGCTTTCCCTTTTCACTAAATAATTCAGTCAAGTACCTTTGTTTTAATAAATGTTCTACTTTGCGTTGTAACAATCTCCAATCTGTCGTTTTATGATTGTGATCGTTGTGAAACTCACACCAAAAAATAGAATGTCTCCTATTTTTGTTTAATCTTATTTCTTTTGTCCACCATACCTTGTCTCCCATGCTTCTTAAAACAGTCACCAACTCAGATGTGCTAACATTTTAACTATAGCCGCCAATTTTTGCTTTCGAGTTTCTATCATCATGTCGCGTATCTTGCATGTTTCATTCTTTTTCGAACCTTGATGATGAACCTTAATCTCTATCTCTTGATCTAGGATCATACCTTGGGTTTCCCTGTTTTCAACGCGAATCCTTTTCTGCTGGTCCCATATAAGGTTCATACCTGTTTTTACCAGACCTTTTTTTAGCATCAGCTCATCTTGAACTCACTTTTTCATCTTTCTGGGACTGAATGATAGTATCTTCTTCTATCCGCAGCTTTATGTTGTATCAATTATAAACATTATTACAAGTTGTTGATCGAAATTCTCATACAGTTTCTTTGATTCTGCTCGTGGTTTCCGAGCTTTTTTCATTTAGATTACTAGCAAAGGCCATAGCTACCCAGTTATTAGGTACACGTAGCAACATCATCCTTTCACGCTACAATCTATCTAGGAATTTCCTAAGCAGCTCCGTATCTCCTTGTTTTATTTTGAAAATTTCCTCAATTTGCTTTTTTACTTTTTGTGATCCCGAGTGTGCTTTGATAAATGAATATGCAAGCTCAATAAAAGAATTAATAAAATTTTAAGGTAAAAGAGAATATCATGTCAATACTCTCTACGTGGGTACTTCTCCAAATTTTTTGACCAACACTGATTCAATATCTTGCTTGGTCAAATTGTTTCCCTTTACACCAGTTGTGAATGCAATTACGTGATCTTGTGGATCAGTCGTTCCATCGTATCTTGGAGCATCAGGCATCTTAAATTTCTTTGGAATTGGTAAAGGAGCAGCACTTGGCTTCCAATGTTGTTGAGAATATTTGTCCATATCTATCCCCTTGATTACAGGTGGCACTCCAGGTATTTGCTCTATGCGTCACTCTGCTCTTTGAGTTGTTTCTGCAAAGTTAGTACTAAACTTTGTAAATCAGAATTAAGTGTGTTACTTGACCCCCCCCCCCCCATCACAAAATTTACTGAGAGTTCCTCCACTGCCTGAGTTAACCAGTGATGGTACAACCGACAACTGGTTAACAAAAGCCTGAAGGGCATTGTTAACCTGTTGAGCAATTAATTTTTCCAAAGCTCCCTCAATAGCTTGATAATTCTCAAACTACTCATTTATATTTGGTTCAAATCCAGCAAGAGACCTTTCTCAAGATTGTCGAGGAAAGTTTCGTTGTGAGGGGACTGGATTTCTATCACCTTATTGATTCTCATGATGTTGCTGATTTTCTTGGTGGTGTAAATTTTGTTGGTTGTTATCGTTGACATTGGACATGATTATTTTTGCAAAAGAGTTGATTTAGAAAGTAAAAGATTATCATATTCCCGGTAACAGAACCAATTTATTTAACTAAAAAATAGGAATTTCGGTTAATGCATTTTTTTGAAGGACTCGGGTTACCAATATCGGATAAGGAAATAATTATGTAACAAAAAAAGAAAAATTGGACCGAGTAAGCAATATAAAGCAATGTAAATAAGTATATTCTAATAATAATCAGTGTCCCCTACAAATATTATTTCTCTTCTTTTATAGCTATTTCTAAGTATTACGTTTCTTTTCTCTCATAATAGAGTCATTGAGCAATTAATGATACTAATGAAATATTATAATTGGCAATCATCACTGTTTTGTGAAGAATCTATAACGTTCTACATCAATCATGCTCATTAATTGCAAATGTTATATATTTGTACTTTTGATGTCTTGGTTCATTACATCGATGTCTCTTCAAATTATCAAGAGATCCGAGTAACCATTCTTTCTTATTTTCTTGAACCTTTGCACATATCTATTAAGACCCGCGTCTCTTTGCATACTCTTTTATAGCTACCACTCTTTTATTAATCTATGTATCTTGACATGTCATCTATACCATTAATTCCAAATGTTAGCTCGATTTTTTCCAATACAAAAATGACATGATTAAATTTGTCATGTATTTTATAGACAAGCGAACTGATTTGATAAAAAATAATAAAAAAATAAAATTAAAAAATAAACCTTGGCAATTGAAATTGAAGAAGATGACAAGTCTAGCTTCGAGAACAGTGCCTCCGAGGACAAAATGAAGGCAATGTAAAACATCAAATAAAGTTGTTTAATTTAGAACAAAAATAAAATATAACATATGTTTCCCAAGTATTTTAGTGTGCTACAATGACTGCTGAGCCAGCTATTTATAACTATACTTAGGAAAAAACGATCCTCGGATCAAGCCCTACTTAAATGATAATAAATGAGTCATTGATGAATATGTAACGACATGCTATATGAATGCAAAAATTTTTTGTAACGGTTGCTCATTAATGTTAGATTATATTCTCTAATTGAATGCTAACCGATGACAATAACTAGATATGTTTCCGTTGATCATGCTCCCTTCAGGATTTACCCGATGACAATTGCAGTTGTTGTTCCCAGTACCAGCTATTACTTGACTTGCCTTTTACATGTCTTTGGTTCTACGTATCATACAATTTTTCGACCATTTAATATAATCCTTTTTTACCGCATACAACATGCTAATTGGATGGTGCAAATATCCATTAATTACTTATTCCCAAAATAACACTACATACTATTTATTTACATCGATAGATATAAACATCAATAATTTCGAAAAAACAATTGATATAAACTTAATAAAACTATATTTTTTAACGATATATATAAATACTTCATAGTTTAAAAGCTTTGAAGGACATCACTTGATCAGACAATGATGATGTTAAGAAAAAATACTCTCATTAATTGCATGATAGCAGTCAGTGGTGGAGCTAGCCTTTCGGTTGCGGATTCGGCTAAATTCAGTAACTTTAGTTCAAATTTTGTGTTTATCTTAAAGTCCCATTGAATTATACACAAATTATTAATTTAAAACTCATTAGATTAAAAGAATTAAAATTCCAAACTCATAAACTTCATATACTGATTCTGTCTCTAGATTAACAAATATATTCACTTTTTACTTTTGTGTGAAACTGAAGTGAGTAGAGAATTTACAGGAATAAGGGAGAAACAACTAGTCACGCGGATAGATATTCCTTTAGTTTAGGAGCATAGGAAAAAGTATAATTAGACAATTGTTCGACACAAAAGTTACCATACACTTTATGAATACGAAACAGCATACATAAATTACGGGTCAATCATAGTAAGTCGTAATAATTCAAGAACCATATAAAAGAAATAATAATAATAATAATAATAATAATAATAATAATAATAATAATAATAATAATAATAATAATAATAATAAGCACTCCCATTAGGGTGAGAAATGTTGATGACTTTTATTGATGATAACGATTTGGTCTGCCTCTCCATGAATAGGTTCATAGCCTTACAATCATGTTGTACCCATTTATGAGATGGATCTTTCTTATTTGTTTTCTCTTTTTGTCTCTCCCCTTTTTTTGAAAGTCATTAGAAAAAAGAAGAAATGCCCCTTATGACGTTTCCACTCTTGGTATTTATAGTTATAACTACATAAGCTAGCAGTCGGCGGCCGTGACCACATTGAGGTTTCACCTTAAGGATAGTAGATGGGTCGTACCATTATTAATCAAATCATAGCAGGGGTTAAGTACTATTAATTACAAGTGATCGTAATACTTATTAATCTTGAATTAACCAGAAAGGTGATTAACTTTGTCAGTTAGGGTCGGATTCTGACCCATACAGTTAGTCCCTCCGCTTATCAAGGTCATTCCTCGTACGAGCTTGATGAGCGTATTTTGTAGACTTTAATATAAAAGACATGGATAAGGGATGGATAGTCGTCGCTCTGGTCGAGACCATGTTTTCTACGGCGACGGCCCGAACTTTGTAAAGCTTTTCGTCGTTACTTTTTAATGTAATCAAGTCATTATGTGATCAAGGTAGGGTACTCCCTCATCATGAAGGCGTGTGATGTTGTTAGTGCAATTCGGGTGAGGACAAATTCAGTTACGTTCTAATCCTTATGTGTGCTTAGGTACGCAGCTGCCATCGACGATGGGAGACGGGCCGTATGCAATGTGGCTGAGTGCGTTGCCTGCAGTTTTTAGAGTTTTTGAAGTCGTATGGTACATTTCCCCATATCCACAGGGCACTTTGATCATTCCGGCTAGTGGGGTATCAACAGGAGGCCGAGTGGGCACTTTGTGGTGCTTGTCATAATGGTGCGCGTCTCGGTAGAATCGAATCGTTTGACGGTTGGTTATGTAGTTAATGGTGTCCATTGGATTTCCTGAAGTCATTTATGTTGCCTATGAAGGTGGATTGAGGCACCCATTTCTCATTACTTCTTTATTCATCTGAGAATAAGTTTAAGGAAGCTTTTTTACTCTGCTAGTTCACTTTCTCCTTTCTTTTCTTGACTGTGATAACTCTCGTTTTCCCCACCAGGTTCTGTCTTTTCCTTTCAACCAATTAAGCAATGGCAGGTAGTTCTTCACGTGAATATCTTCTAATAAACATGCAGATTAACCCTCCAGCAATTAAAGGGCCACCTCCGGCAATGGGAGCTGCTAAGTAGGCAAAGACCAAAGGAATTCCGTCAGTGCATGAGGTACTGCCCCGGCCTAGAGGTCTAGCAATTGATTTTACCGCTGATGGCAGGAAGGACCATGTGGATGAAGCTCCGCTGATGGGGGGGTTGGAATGGCTTGGTTACGGGAGCAGGGGATCATTCCAATCCATGTCGACATTGTCCTCGTCAGAAGTGAGGAGAGGGTTCACACCGATCGTAGTGGATACTGTATTTTTTATGCGTATCCCTTCAGGTTGGGGTTCAGGGTTCCACTTCCTATGATGGTGGTGGACTTCTATCGGTATTACGGGGTGTGCCCGGGCCAGCTCACCCCCTCTCTTTACAAGTTACTGGCGATGTTCCAAAAGTACGGGGAATTGGCCGGCAGGGTGGTTATGTTGCAACACATGCTCACCCTTTGTGCCCCGCAACGGGTACGGGGCACCATGCTTCGGGCATGCCTTCGTGGGTTGATGAGGCTGACTATGATACTGGATGATGAGGTCGAGCCTCACCGTTTTGAGCACTTCTTTTATATCAGGACTGAGCATCTAGTAGAGTCCCCTTCAAGGTTCCTGGAGGGTTGAAACCATGCACGTGAGTTATTTTATTGTGATAATCAATTTCCTTCCTTTCTCCCTTCCCTCTATTTTTTTGTTTTATAAGTCTTGAATTTGTAAGTATTAACTCATTGTTGCTCTTACAGCCGAGAGGTCGCCACCGACCCCGTTAGTAGGGATGCGTGGGTGGAAGGAAGCCGTGCTCCCTTATACTGAAGGGATTCGCACGTGGATGTCTTTCTGGGATAGACATGGTCGTAGGTCTACCACAGGTGAGAAGTCTATTACTTACTCTATTTGGTTTGTGACTCGGTTTTATTTACCAACTTTTTTCTCTGTGATAGGGAGGGCGAGCCATGGCAGGTCCCCTCAGTTGGCTTTCCGACAGCCGGGTGCGATTGTTTGATTTCTTGCTACACCAGTGCCACCATGTACCAAGGGCGGCATCGATCGAATCTTCGGCGGCTACTTCTGCTCCACAGTGCATATTCTGGGATGAGGGGCCATTCGGGACCGTGTGTCCTAGGGATGACTCAACAACAGGCGAGGAAGAAGAAAGGCCGTTGATCAGGTGTAGAGTCGCGTTCACTCCAGTTCCTCCCGCCGTAGTCACACCTACTCCTCACGTGGTGATTAAGTGTATTCTCCTCCAATGGACGCAGGGAGAATGCAGCTGCAGCGTCAACCCTTGAAGGTGAACCAATAGTGGAGGTCACCCCGGCTAGCTTGGGCCGCGAAGATACTGCCCCTTCAGCGGCTCGATCAGTGACCCCCATGGTCGAGATGGGGGAAGCTCCTTGGCGATTGCTGAAGCCGGTGGTCCGAGCATCTCATTGGTGGTTGCGGCGGGAGGAGGAGGAGAGGCCACGGGAGAAGGGTCTGGGTATGATCCGATTTAGACCCTGAGGATGTCCGCATGTTTCGAGACGTCTTTACAAAGGTGGCCGTTCGCGCAGAGGGGAGGTCACGCCTCATTGAGGTTCCCACGAATTCAAATCTGTTGCTCAAAGGCTCGAGTTTGGTGTCGCAGTTCGGGCTGTTGTGCTCGGAGGCAGAGAATGAGTCACTGAGGGATGTCACAGACGTCTTGTTGATGAAAGAGGTCACTGTGATGGGCTTGAGGGTACACATTTGGATATTGGTCTCTCCATTCTTTTTCTTGTTGTATTTCCCCATTTAACCATTGTCTTTGTTTTGTAGTCCTACTTGCTGGAGGTGGAGAGCATCCACTGAGCTAATGTTCGTTCGGTGGTGTTTTTACGGGTGTTGGAGAAGTATCGCCGCTACCGGGATAGGTGCAGGGAGATGCGTGTGCACTTGAGGAATGATCCCCGTAGTCGGGCGCTGGTTGAGGAAATGGCGAGGCAGGAGCTTTAGGCACAACAAACACTTGGTCGGATAAGTGCCCTTAAAGAGCAGCTCCGTCAAAAGGACGAGGAGATTGAGATCGGAATGTGGGACACAATCTAGTGCGAGCGTCGGTGCCTGGCCAAGGTAACGGAGGCTACGTCGGTGTGGAGCAAGAAGGTGACTGCACTGGAGGGAGAGATTGTGGCCTTAAAGCGCCAGTCGGACGGTGCCTCGACAAGGGATGAGATATTATAGGGGGCTGTCCATGCCGGCGAGTCCCAGTTGTCGCTGGTAAGGGCCGTTGCCGCCTTCAGGGAGGTGAGCCTCGAGGAGCGGATAGGTACATTTAAGCGGGGCGCTCAGGCTGCGGCGAAGTAGGTTGTAACTCTGGAGGAGAAGAACAAGCGTCTTCGGGAATAGACCACTTCCTCTGGCGATGCTCGTGAGCTTTGGGTTTATGCTGAGGCTCAGCGGGATGTATATAAAAATTTGTGAGATGCTGGTATCGTGACTGAAGCTACTTTTGAGGAGGAGCTCCAAAAAGCTCGGAAGGCCAGTATGGACTGAGGTTTTGATGCGGCAACGTTAGGGGCCAATGGTGGTGCAGGTGGGAGCGCGGATGGCGCTGAGTATAAAGAAGTGTTCTTTTTTCTTTCACCATTTGGCATTTGTTGTCATCATTTTTTTTTTCTCTTTTTCTTTTTTATTGACCTTCTTTGGCCGGGTGTAAGCGAGAATGACCCGAAATTGTTTATGAATAAAAGAAATCTGCCGTCCGTTATTTGCCATGTATCTATTTTGCACCTCCCCTTTTTTTGGTTTTTCTTTGCATGCCTTTGAAGGCGTGGCTTTCCTTCGAGTTTGACTTCGGTAGGCATGTCAGTTTTCGATTGTTGGCAATGTTTCCTTCTTGACTCGGGTTGATCAAGTCGGAACTGCCATTTGGTGGTGGTGGCATTTAGCCTTAGTCCCAGTTTGGGCGCGGTCGGGTTACTGGCCGTGGCGAGCGGCCATGTAATTCGACCGAGGCTGAACTTTAAGTGTCTCTAATTATAGTTCGAGTTGGATGTACTTACTTGAATAGCAAGGGTTCTTAGACCATGTCTTGATTCGTTGGAGATTGAGTTTTTTCTTAGTTTAGCGGTGGAGAAGCTCCGTCTGAGTTATGGTTCAGCCACGGCCGGAACTCGTTAAGTTTGAAGGAGAAAGCATCTAAACTAATCATTCGAGTGAGGTCGAACTCATTGAATTTGATGTCAAAGGCATGTAGCCTGAGTCACAGTTCACCTATTGTTGAACTTCAGTGATTTTTGGAGGCGAGGGCGCATAGCCCAAGTCTTGGTTCAACCGTAGTTGAATTTATTGGCAACGGTGCATGGCCTGAGAGCCAGTTCAACTGTTGTTGAACTTTAGCAATTTTTTGAGGCGAAGGCGCATATCCCAAGTCTTGGTTCAACCGTAGTTGAATTTATTGGCGAAGGCGCATGGCCTGATCTCAATTCTACAATTGTTGAACTTTGGCGATTTTTGGGGGTGGGGGCGTATAGCAGGAGTCTTAGTTCAACTGTAGTTGAATTTATTGGTGAAGGTGTATGGCCTGGCAAAATTGGCCGCAGCCACCAAAAACATCGATAAGGAGAGCGTCATCACCCTCCTCCACTCAGTAATTGATCATATAGAGGTACTCTCGTTAAATTTAACTTGGGACTGGCGCAACCAGTTCTTGTCCTACTTGCAGGAAGGTACACTCCCGCCTAACAAAAAAGAAGACAAGAAGTTCCATGTACAGGCCGCCCGATATTGCATGATAAATCACGAGCTCTACAAGAGGACCTTTGGTAGACCCCTGGCCAAATGCGTAGGTCCTAATCAAACAACACCGGTACTAGAAGAAGTACACGAGGGCCATTGTGGTGCCCATACAAGCAACCGTGCCCTCATTTGCTATCTAATACAGGCTGACTACTACTGGACAACTATGAAGAAAGATGCGGAAGACTACGTCCACCGATATGAACGATGCCAAAGTTCGCCTCCATGATACACCAACAAGAGAACCTCTCCACTCAGTCACTTCCCCGTGGCCTTTCATCAAATGGGGAATGGACATAGTCGGCCCATTACCGGCAGGACGAGGAAAGGTATGCTTTCTATTAGTTTTAACTGACTTTTTTTCCAAGCGGATAGACACAGGTGCGTATGCCCAAATACGTGAATAGGATGTCATCGCCTTCATATGTTAGAAAATCATATGCCGCTTTGGCATCCCCAAGGAAATCACCTGCGACAACGGGCGACAGTTCATCGGTCAGAAATTGATCGAGTTCTTTGACAAATGGCGTATCAAACGAATAATCTCCATGCTGTGTCATCCCGCCACCAACGGTCAAGCAGAATCGTCCAATAAAATGATATTGAATATACTGAAAAAGAAGCTCGAAGATGCCAAAGGGTTATGGCCTGAGCTACTACTAGAAGTACTATAGGCACATAGGACCACTCCTAAATCCCCCATGGGAGAAACGCCATACTCACTGAAATACAAAACGGATGTTGTCATACTGGTCGAAGTAGGAGAACCAAGCCTAAGGTATTCGCACACAAGCGGGGCGGACAACGATTTGAACAGACTTCATGACCTCTATAAGGCCGAGGAAAGAAGAGAAATGGCCCACATAAGGATGGTGGCCCATAAATAGCAAATCGAAAGATACTACAACAAGAGGGACAAAATACAATCACTCAAAGTGGGTGATTACATCCTCAAAACTAAAACCTTATCATCTAAAGACCTAAGCTAGAGAAAACTGGGCACCAACTGGGACGGACCGTACAAAATCACTGCGGCAGCAGATAAAGGGTCATTTCAACTAGAGACAATGGAAGGAAAGACGCTCCAAAACAATTGGAACATCTCCCACCTCAAGTATTTCCATTTCTGAAGAGCACCCATGGGTCGTAGACTTTTTCCCTTACCCGAGTTTTGTCCCAATGGAATTTTCTCGGAAAGGTTTTTAATGAGGTGACAGAGGAGATGCTCAGAGATACCCACGAGGCAAGTTTGACACGCCAGTTACTCTGCAGGCCCTCACAACTGGCATGCCAAAAGGGACTGGACTGACGGACTGATGGCCATCTCCAATATATGAAAGGCTACGGCCATCTCCAATGTATGAAAGACTATGGCCATCTCCAATGTATGAAAAGATACGGCCATCTCCAATGTATGAAAGGCTAGCCATGTCCAATGTATGAAAAGCTATGGCCATCTCCAATATATGAAAGGGTACGACCATCTCCAACGTATAAATGGCCAAGGCCACTATCGTAATAAGTTGACTTAGCTCGATTACGATAAGTTAACTCAACACGGTCTAAATCACTTACATGGTCACGACCATCTTAAACGAATAAATGGCCAAGGCCACTGTCGTAATAAGTCGACTTAGCTCGATTATGACAAGTTAACTCAACGCGGTCGAAATCACTTACATTGTCATGATCATCTCAAATGAATAAATGGCCAAGTCCACTGTCTTAACAAATCGAATTAGCTCAATTACAACAAGTTAACTCGATACGGTCGAGATCACTTACATGGTCACGACTATCTCAAACGTATATATGGCCAATGCCACTATCGTAACAAATTGACTTAGGTCGATTATGACAAGTTAACTTGACGCGGTCGAGATTGCTTACATGGTCACGACTATCTCAAATGAATAAATAGCCAAGGCTACTGTCATAACAAATTGACTTAGCTCGATTACGACAAGTTAACTCGACACAGTCGAGATCACTTACATGATCACGACCATCTCAAACGAATAATTGTCCAAGGACACTGTCTTAATAAGTTGACTTAGCTCGATTACGACAAGTTAAATCGACAAAGTCGAGATCACGTACATGGTCACGACCATCTCTAAGCATACGAATGGACAAGGCCACTGGAGTAATATGTCGACCTAGCTCGACCGTGACAAACGAAAACAACTCAACAGCGGCCGATACCACATATATTACTACGGCAAGCACACGAAATAAAAGATACAAAGAGAAATATCAAAAGAACGGCTTTTATTTTCCTCAAAAGAAAAAACAAGGTATACATTTACAAAGGGACCTATTTACACCCCCACAAAATTACAAAAAAGCAAAATAAATATAAGTTCTAGCCGTCACCACCCTGTTCGCTGTCACCAGCTGGCTCATCATCGTACCCGCTGCCGCCCTCATTCCGAATAGCCGCAAAAATCCAGGACCCGGAAGCTAAATGGTTTACGTCTTCTGAGGTATAGCTCATCCGGTTTGGAGAATCAGAACTATACCCACAAGCTTCTTAGGTGAACTGAACCAAATGGCACTGATCCTCGACCTCTGCCTTAGTGGCACGACCAGCGGCAAGCAAATCCTGAAACACTGCCAGCTTGGCTTCAGCGCATACACACATATCATGTGCCTCGCTAAGAGTACCGTCATTAGACCTAGTCACTACAACCTGTCTAAGAGAATCAATCTTAGCCATCCTTACATTGAGCTCGACAGTTAAGGTGTCAACCTCGGTACGCAAATTAGCGACCTCCGCCACTACCCCACGGCTAATCTCCAACTCATCTTCCTTTGACTGAAAAAGAGTCTCCAGTTTCGCATTGTGAGCTAGGACGACCATTAAGAGATCATCCACTTCCTCCAATTGATCCACTCTCTCCCTCAACTAAGCCTCCGACTGCTCCAAGCCCGCACAAAAAACTTGAAACTACGGGTCTTGAGCGTATAGGTCCGCCAACGTCTGGTGCTTGGCGTGACACTCCTTATATTTCTTCACCACCCTCTTAAGGGTGGCGGTCTTGTTCTGCGCTTACCGACCCCTCTCTACTTCCAAAATGAGGGTCTGAAGAAAAGAAAACAAATCAGCATACACCCAGGGTTTATTCTATAAAACATGAAGAATGAAACATGCCTGCAAAGCCACATCGGCAACGTTTCGGGATAGGTCCTTGTCGCTAACATCCTTTAAACTCTCACTCTCGGCGGCCGCACACAGTAAAGTCATATCTACTACATCATGCTCGTTATTCAGCAATAGGTTGTACCCGCTTGGAATCACAATCAGCGGTTAGGCCCACCCGCCATCATCTCTATGTGGGCATGATCCCTCCGTAGTGCGTCCTCGACCATGGGGGCTATTTCAAGACCTGCCCTCTCCTCATTGCCCGCTGCCTCGGCAGCAGCCGATGTGCCACTATTTAGGACATGTGCGGGGGTGATATCAAGAACCACCCTCCCCAGGCGAGTCGACCTCCCTGAATGAATGGCATCAGCCATTAAGACTAGCCTCGACTCTAGACGGGGCTCACTCGCCTTCTTGTCCTCTGTAGCAATTCCTTTTCCAAGCATCAGTCGACACCTCTTCCATTCCGGTAGCTTCTCGCCTTCGGAAATCTCCTCTGCAGGTCGAGAAGATGGAGGCGAAGGAGTCGCTTTGCTCGTGGACTCAGCCACAGGCACGAGCTTAGGTTGGGCGGCCTCGAGGACACCCTCTCTTGTAGAATCTTGGGGCACGTACTCATCCCAGAGTCGGTCCTCGCTGTTGATGGGGAAGCAACATTCCACCTTCTCCTCCTCTTGGGAGCGCTCTGACCTGCCAATATAAGATAGGTTAAAAATCAAAACTTAAATAAAATCTCTAAATTTTGGTCAAGACTTTAACTGATGGGCTGTATCGATTGAGGAACACAAACCACGTACGGCATTCCTTCGCAAAAAGAATTACCCTTTTCCACCAACGACCTTATGTCTTCAACAGGTTGAGGTGGAGAAGCCCTCGCTGCAAAAAAAAAGAGGAGAGATAAGAAAAAAAATTTATAAAGACTGAATGATCAAAGGTTGCGAAGATACTAAATAAGGGTAAAAGCACTCACGTTCCGAATTCCACCTTTCTAGGAATCCCTCAAGGTTCGACACCAGGTCCTCCGTCCTGATGTAGAAAAATTTACACCAGAATCGATGATTGGGCTTGTCGTCAGCCCTGACAACCAGGCCCCTCGTGCCACGACTCTTTAACTGTGGCATAGATCCCCTCAAATAACTGGGGCTAAATAACCGTAACAGATGATGGACCGAGACGTCTAGTCCGGCCCTAGTCGCATAGGTGGTCATAACGCAACACACTTTCCAAGTACAGGGATTAAACTGAGCTGGACAAACATTATAGAAGCGGAAAAGCTCCTCCACTAAGGGGTAAATCGGGAGATCGTACCCGATCAGGAATGGGTACTCATAAAAAGTGCAAAATCCCGGCCGGTGTATGTTAATATAGTCTATTTCAGCCGGCTCCATAACCACCTTGTCAGGGATTTGGTACGCCCTTCGTAGGCCGTCCAAATGTGATTGAAGAAGCTCAGTATGATCCCACGGGGGATTCGGGCTCCTAGTTGGGAAATCCTTTCGAGAGTGAATCTCTCTAGGACAACATTGTCCACACTAAGAAGGACAAGGGGTCTTTGGGCCTTTTTTCCACCACCCGAAGATGATGGAACACTAGAAGGAGCATCATCTTGGCCCCTCCTATTGTGTTGATCACTTTTTGTCATGATGATTGTTTATATGAATAAAGTTTTGACGGCTAAAGAAACTGATTTTAACAGAAATCGAAGGGTTTAAAGCAAGGGATATTTGTTTTCTTCAAAGAAGATGAAAAGAGGGAGTAAAAAAATATGAGAAGTTCGAAAGATAGCAAAGATTGAACATTCCCTCTATTTATAAGACTCAAATACACAGAAATCGAAGAGGTATGAGTCGCAAAGGGCGCGGGAAATCAAAACGTCAAATCGCCCCTGAATCACCTCGGGAGCAGATATAATCATGGCGCAGACCGACTGTGACGTCAGTTCAAAAAGTATACCACGTGTCAACAAATCGACAACACCATGTACTTCCTTTTTTTTTTATATCGCTACCCTAACAATAAGGTTAAATTCTTCGAAGGATGGGATCGACATTTTCGCCCATTGAAGACGTATGCCGCATACGCCTCCAACGAGTTATTTGGCTCAAAAGTTAAATGTTACTTTATAAGCTTAAAACAATTGAAAAGATAAAAAAGGGTAAATCATAATCAAATATAATAAACATAGATGGTAGATCGCTATAACGCTTATAAGATATTACAGAATGAAGAACTTTTAGAGCAGTTGCTTGGCAAAGTTAGGAAATAGAGAGAGAATAAGAGAATTGTATTATTAGATAATAACACTTAGCCTTTTACAACTGGGAGACCCCCTGTATATAGAAAGGGGCCTATTTAAAAATAAAAATAAAAAATATTGGAGCGTAGTCGATTTTCCCTTATTAGGGACACCCAAGCGTAAGTGATGTCGTTTGAATCCTTACGTCCAAATCATACCGTTGTTATAAGGAGTAATGAGAGGGGTCGTACGCTCTTGTCTTAGAGATGCGAAGGGTTATATTTGGCCCCATACAATAATTATTATGTAGAAGTCTATCAATAAAATTTAGATGTGCTAGCGGTCTAATTATCATTCTTTATATTATTTGGTAAATATAGTTTGTTTTGCTATGCTTGAGGAACACTACTGCTACTGCTAGGTGGAAGCTAGAATTCTACTTGCGAGTTCGGCCGAATCTACATTCCTTAAAATATTAGCTTAAAACCTAATAATTTGAAAGAACAGGAATTCTGAGCTATAAACGTTAAATAATGCTATGTTCGGGCCACTCTACTACCAATACAAATATCCGTAACAATTTTCCTTTTATTTTTTTTAAAATAAATTTTACACATAACCATGGGTTCTTTGCAGAAGCACAATCAAAATTTGAAGTTTATGATCAAATTTATAACTCATTTAGTTATTAGATTTGCAATAAAATATTTATATATATTTAATAAATTATCTAATATAAAACAAGTTCTAAACAAAAATTACTAGCCAAACCGAAAACAATACATCCGCCTCTGGTTCTCTCAATGTGCTGAACATAGAATTACTCAACGGCTAGTTGGCTTCTTGAATTGGTCAAAGCAATGGGGCCATCCGTACGAACTTACTTTTGCAGTGGGATTCCAATTGTCAAAATTGTCGACGGCAATACGGAAGTGGCATATTTTACCTCTATGCAGCAAGTAATTTATTACTCCCTTTTATTCAAAACAAGTGGTTTGTCCAATGTTTTCATACACATTAAAAAATTTATTTTTAACATTAAATTAAATTGATCATATTAGTTTTTATTATCTCAGATAAATACTCCTAAAATATATTTCAACACTATTTACTCTAAGTACAATATAGAAAAAAAATAATTAATTTATTTTTAAAATCTGAAAAAATCACTCACTTATTTTGGATAGCAAGAATCAATTATTTTGAATTGGAGAAAGTACTATATTACTTAGTCTTAAATAACTTGAAAAGTTGTCATTGTAGAAAATATTGATATTATTATCGGTAACACTGCATTAGGCCCCCTAAATATGTAAATTCAATTGGTGTTTAAAATAATTGATGTGTTAAAAAGAAAAAGTCATTTAGAGTAGTATTTTTTTTATAGATCTAAACTCATTGTTTCAATTATTTGAGTATTTATTAAGTGAATTGTTTAAAGAGAAATAAAAATTAATTTAGATGGACACTTAGTATATGATTGTATGCTATTAACGTCTTCCTTAAGTGGTGTGCAAAAGTTCGATGGTTATATAGTCCAGAAAGGATCTTTATGATAAAATCCAGAAAGTTTGATAATAAAGGATCGTCAGCTACATAAAGTATTTTGCATTTACACATAGTTGGGGAAAGGGTCGCTTCTAAGCAGAGACAAATCGGAGTTAAGATTTGAAGGTTATGAGTTTGGAGTTCTAATCCTTTTAAGTTAGTGAGTTCTAAATTAGTAATTAGTACATATTCAATGAATTTCATAAGACAAATAAAGGGTTTAGACCAAAACTAGTGAATTCGGCTGAATTCGTAGCTCATGGGCTATTTCCGTCCGTGCTTCCAAGGAGGTGTTGTAAGCAATCCACCTTAATACATACGCTAGAGGCCAATTATACGGCTCGAATCCCTAACCTATAGGATATACATAGACAACATAAATATTGCTCCAAGACAGAAAAATCGACAATATTAAATATAATAAAATATTTATAATATCATTTTCTTATGTTCAAACTGTAATTGATTATTTCATGCACTTAAAAAATTGTACCAAAAGCATATTTTACTATACCCTAAAAACAAAGGAATTCGGGACCAAAGTATTATTTTTTTTAACAAAGTGAACATTATTAGGTTTTTTTTTTTAAAATGACATAAGTATATACAACGCCACTTTAAGTTGCGTTGTACACTAACGGTAACAGCGCCGTTAGTGTACAACGCCAATTAAAGTGGCGTTGTACTTGTCAGTACCTGTGCAACGCCTCTTTACCTGGCGTTGTACTCTGTTCAATTATTGAACAATACAACGCCAACTATTTTGGCGTTGTATCACCACCCCCGGCTCTTGATTTTCTATATAAAGAGGTATTACACTCGTATTCTATACATTCAAAAAATTTATAACACTCTTGTTGCTCTATTACTCTTCTTGCTCTATTATTCCTAAATTCTACAGCATTTCTTCATAATGTCTGAAGAGCGAATGATAAGAACTTCTTTATATTGGGGTGGTGAGATTATGATGGAGAATAACTCTGTCAGTTACAGTTTGCCCGCTAAGTGTCATGTTAAATTGCTATTGACAATGAAGTACGATACATTGATATCGTTGTTATGCAAAAAAAAGAGTGTGAGGAAACGTTCCGTCATACTTAAAGTTACCGGAAGATATCTGTATTCCGTCACTCCGCATGGGGTTGTTTTTTACTCGGAGTTTAACATCGACGATGATGAAACTCTGCGTGATTTTTTGAGGACTCCGGACGAATGTCGTGATTTTCTTGTAATCACAATGCTGGAGATGTACGTGAAGGTTGAAGACGTCCCTAAAAATGAGCTTGTGCGTAGTATAGATAACCCCCAATCATCAGGCGGTTATTATGGAATAGCTTTTGCCGGACAAGTTCCGGATGAAAGAGTTATCTTCGATTTAAACTTATCACCGCCTGCTTTCCATAACTCACAAGACGACTGGTAAATTTTATTTATTATTTGTGATAATTAAGTATATATTTATTAAATTGATTTAATAGTAACACTCGCATATTTAAAAGGGGGTACCGGCCAGATATGAATTTAACAAGTGGCCCATCCGGTAGTCATGTCCAACTTGGAATTTCATCACATTATGACTTGCAAGTTAAGTGATTTATGTGAATTAGGAAAATTATATATAAAACGTGGAATTTCATCATATTATTTTTGATTGTGCAGTGAAGATGAGCAAGTTGAACTCACACAATTGCCCGAAAATGATGTATTACATCGGGACCTAGCAGATGCACAAAGTGAGGAAGAAAACAGTGATTACGACAATAATGCGGATGCATCCCGTGATGAGACACCCTTTGATTGTGAGGATGGTGATGCTGAGGATGATGAGGAAGAACCTGGTTTGAACAGAGACCCCCCAAGACAAAAAGTGTATGAGTTTGAAGTGTCGTTTAATTCAAGAGGGATTCCTTACATTAACAATTTACCAACCATGCCGGATATGGAAGCTCTCACACGGGATTTTGATGAAATGCGGACAGCAATGTGGAACGAATCTAGACCAACGATGCTTGCAAAGGGGATGCTTTTTCCTGATAAAGTGCGCTTAACCAGGGCTTGTAAAATGCACAACGTAGAAGACTGTCATGAGATGCTGGTAGCGGAGTCAAGTCCAATGGTATACAAGGTTATTTGACGCAGGTGGTTTTGGCCATTTAATTGGAAGTTGCGTGCGACAAAGAAGAAGACAGGTATATGGAATGTGGGTAAATACATTCCCACCCACACATGCGAAATGGACACATTCAACGGGAATCACTTTAATTTAGATATTGACTTGATTTCTCTTGTTCTTATTCCACACGTTGAACAGTCCATAAGGTATAAAATCAAAGACTGTATTAGATCTGTCCAGCAGGAATATGGCCATACCATAACTAAAAGAAAGGCATTTCTCGGATGGCATTTGAAATAGTGTATGGTAACAGGGATAAGCCATTTGCAGATCTGCCTAGATACATGGCTGCATTGCAGCATTTCAACCCCGGGACGGTTGCTCAGTGGAAGCTTGAGCGATGTGTTGGTATATCTGAATATATATTCAATTATGTGTTCTGGGCGTATAAGCCAACAATTGATGGTTTTTTGCATTGTCGTCCTATAATATCCATAGACGGCACTCATGTCTATGGAAAGTACGATATCAAGCTGTTAATAGCTGTGACAGTAGATGCTAATGGACAGATATTTCCTCTGGCGTTTGCTATTTGTTCCAATGAAAGCCAAGAGACGTGGACGCTCTTTTTGAACAACTTGAAAGAGCACATTGTGAAACAATGTTCTGGTATATGTCTAATCTCTGATCGGCACGGTGGCATCTTAAGTTCTGTTGAGAACTTGCCTGCATGGCAAGAACCGTATGCCTATCATCGTTATTGTGTTAGGCATTTGAAAGCCAATTCCAGAAGGCATTTCCCAGTAAAGCTTTGCATGATTTGATGTGGATGACAGAAACAGATCATCAACAACATAAATTCTGGAGGCACGTGGAATATATCAGGCAACTGGACGAGGCAGCTTATCATTTGTTAATGCGACATGGCCCTGAAAAATGGACTGTGCATGCGGATGGTGGTAGACGATGGGGAACTCTGACTACAAATATGTCAGAGCCTTTCAACGGGTTATTGAAGTCGGCTAGAGGATTGCCTGTTACAGCCATGGTACGGATGTCATTCAAGCAGATGGTAGAGAGGTTTGTTCAGAGATCTGCGACTGCAACGTCATTGACGGAACGTGGTGTTGAATTTATGCCTGTGCCAATGGCGAGATTTGAGAAATACAGACGACGAGCACAGTGGCATTCATTTTTGCAGTATGATAATGACAGAAATGTGTTTGAAGTTCGCACTACTATCCATCAAAATTGGGATAATAATGTGCATACTGTGAATGAAGCGGCAAGGTTATGCTCCTGTGGAAAATGGTCCATCTACCACATGCCTTGCTCACATGCAATCAAGTGCTTTCAACATGTTGGTTTAGGTGCAAGAAACTATGTTGATCAACAATATAGCGTTTCTAAGTACGTAAACACATATAGTAGTCAGTTGCAACCACTGGGCGCTGAGCATTATTGGCCTCCTGTACCATTTAAAATGGTGTGTAACAAGTCGTTTTTGCGTAAGATGCAGGTGAAAAAGAGAACGCGTATACGAAACCAAATGGATGTTAGTGATACGGTTTATACGCGAAAATGTGGTATATGTTCTCAACCTGGACACGACTGTAGAAAATGTCCTTTGTATGGCAACAGTAATCAAGCTCGGGTGGGTGTTCTTCTAGTTTACCTAACAATGTATGAGTTGTAATAATATATAATGTGTATTTTGATTTATTTCTAATGTGTATTTTAGTTTATTTATGAAATAAAATTATGTTTCATTAATGTTGTAGACGTTAATTTGAAGGCCTATACTTTTTGATCTATAAGGAATCAGGAAAACTTCAAAACACGAAAGTTGTAGACCTTCATGTCTACTTTGCAGAAAGCTAAATAAATTTTAATTTGGATATCCGTAGTGAAAGTTATGGTCTATTCAAAATGACTAGTGGAACTCATTTTCCAGAATTTTCTTGCGGGGACCTATCAATGACATAAAATATTAAAGTAGACATAAAGTGACTGAAAAAGCTGGCATAAAGTAGACCTATCAATGACATAAAGTAGACCTATCAATGACATAAAGTAGACCTATCAATGACATAAAGTAGACATAAAATGACTGAAAAAGCTGGCCGTGAAACATACAACGCCATAAAAATTAGCGTTGTGCATACAACTCTATAAAATTGGCGCTGTATCTATACAACGCCATAAGAAGTGGCGTTTTATGTTCATTCACACATGTATAAATACCGAGTTCATTTTGTTCATCACATACGCTCAAAAAAATTACTAAACCAGAATATTTCTTCAAAACTTTGATTTTTCCGAAGTAAAACTAAATGGCTCAATATGGTACACCAATGTGTTACTGTGAAAAAAAATGTGTGCAGCAAACATGTTGGGAATGTGATGATGTTGGACGTAAGTACTGGATGTGCATGAACCAGATGGATTGCTACAAAAATCCGAATGAACCAATGTGTGAGTTTAATGAATGGGTTGAGGAACAATGTCTCCAAGCAAACTACAGAGAACGAATGCTTAATCTGCATAATATGTGGTTAGCCCAAGCAGAAAGCAGCTACAATAGCAATATAAGAAGGATAGAACTCAGGGACGAGCTGAGGGAAGTAAATAATAAAAAACTGAGAGCAGAATGGAAATTGGCAGGAGTTACGGAAGAAAGCCAAAAAAATAAACAGGAAATTGAGGAGCTTAAGGCGAGAGTAAAAGAGTTAGAAGACGAAAAAGAACGATTGCTTGAACAATTTAAGTGGTTAGAACGTAGAATAAATGGAAGTAGGGACTAAATAATTCATACTATGTGTTTAGTTCATTTGTATGTATGTCTTTCTTATTAACTTATGTTTGTGTTTGTGTTCTAGTAATTTAAGTTTAAGTTAAATATTATGTTTTTGTTCGTGTTTAAATATTTGAAGTTTTTGTCGCATACGAATCAAATAAAACAAATGAAGAACTAAAAAAATTAATAAGGTTGGTACAACGCCATTTATTGTGGCGTTGAACTGTTAACTTTTTCTCTCACACGTTCAACGCCTCAATAAGTGGCGTTGTAGTATAACGTCTGTTATATACAACCCCACTTATTGTGGCGTTGTATATAGTTACATTTTTTTTAACGTACTTCTGTTACTAATTTTAAAAAGAACAATACTTTTGTTCCGGATTCAAAAACAAAGAGATGTGTTGGGGGTGGGTGGTGAGAGCTTGACGGTGAGTTAATGCCAAAATTGTCTACTGAAAAATGAGGCATCTCGTGTGACTCCATTTAATTGCACGTCTTGTTTTTCCCATTTTGTCCATTTCCTATCTAGCTTTGAAAGTTGAAATCCACACGAAATTTGTACTCATTATACTCCATTTAATATTTAAAAAAAATTGACATGACATGAGTGTAACAATTCAAACGGCAAAAATAGAAGTACTATTCATGGACAACTTGGAATTTTGTGAAGAATTATTCGTATAGAAGTTGTTCAAGAAATTTTTCTTCTCCTTTAATTTTGCGATGAATTCTATCGTCTATAGCGAAGATATCGTATAATAAGAAATTACTTAAGTCATCGGCTCGAATCATGTCCCTGCCTAATCCATTCAATGCCCGGCCTCAATATTTGATATCCGGTAAGTGACTCTGTGCAAGCATTCGGAAGAAGAAAATGAAATAGGAACAAGCGCGCTGGTTCGTTACCTCGAAGCTAGTTAGCTAGTGTTTTGGATATGTAAATTTGATTGAAACTTGAAAAATGAGTATTTGAAGTTCTATTGAAAAATAATTTTTGAATGCTCAAGTTGTGTTTGGACATATATTTTATTTTAAAAAAAATTACAATTTTATGTGTGAAAGAAAAAAATTCACCCAAAATCTGTCCTAAATCAATTTTTGGAAACTTGAAAACTTTTAATTCTTTTTTCCCATAACATGATCTTAACAAATAATATTTTCAATTTTTTTTTTTGGAAAAATAAAGCTAAAATATATGGCCAGATGGAACTAAAATTAATTAATGCTTATCATAGAAATTGATGTATATTATAGTTATAAGTAAGCTAGTTATTTTAGAAAAAAACTTATACTATCAATTAATACTTCCCCGGTCTAAAATAAGTGATTTTTTGGATATTTTCATACAGAGTAAGAAATTTACCTTTTAGCATTAATTAACAATAGAATTGACCATATTAACCTTTACTATCTCACATAAACACTCCTAATACATATTCCAAAACTATTTACTCCAAGGACAATAGAAAAAAAATAATTAATTCATCCTTGAAATTTGAAAAAATCACTTATTTTGTACCACAAGAAAAAAACCAAAAAAATCACTTATTTTGGACCGGAGGGAGCAACGCTTAAACTCTTAATTAATACGACATGGAAGATACACAAGACACAACATAAGCTCCTTGAATATACTCGCTCCGGTCCAACATAAGTGATTTTTTTGGATGTTTCATACATATTAAGAAATTCATCTTTTAGTATTAATTAACAATTGAATTGACCATATTAATCTTTACTATCTCACATAAATAGTAATATATATTTTAACACTATTTACTCCATGGACAGTGAAGGAAAAAAAATAATTAATTTACTCTTAAAATATGAAAAAATCACTTATTTTGAACTACAAGAAAAATATTAAAATATTATTTATTTTGGATCGAAGGAAGTATGTGGTAAATATAATTGTGGCTTCATTGTACTAACACTTGTAAAATCTCCCTTTCATAATTGTCTAGGCATATATTATTTCCCCTTACGAAAAAGGGTATCCGATGCTTCATCCCATTAATATGAATTCTCATTAATTAACTTTACATTGTGTACAAAAAAGTCAATAATTCCCAACCCCACAATTTTCTTAAATAATAATATAAGAAAAGATTTAAATGACTTTCAACGCCATTTATATGCCTTGACGTTAAAGGGATTCCTTCTAATCATTCATCTCCTCAAGCAATCAGAGCTAGCTATGAAAATGAAATTTCTCATAGGATATATCCTAAATAGCCTGATATATGTATTATAGCATAAGAATTAATATAGACGATAGAGTACAATTATTTTAAAGTTGTTATTGTTATAATTTTTTTTTTTAAAATGATGATAGAGTACAATTATTTAAATTTGATATTGGTTATAATTAATTTTTTTTTTAAAATAGGTACTCATTTGCAAGGGAAAGAAAAAAAAATAGTTTAATGAATGACATTAGCAATATTGACGGTGACGATGATGATCATAATAATTAAAGCTTACATCAAGAAATCTCTTCGGGTTAATTAAATATGTTAATGATAGAGAAGGAAGTTTTCAATATATTACGTCATGACAAGGGGCCTACTGTTAATATTAAATTTCTGCTACTTCCTTTATATTTTATAAAAGAGAAAACTCTTTTACAATTCAACCAAGATTGTGTAGTAGCAGTTTTAAGGTTGAAATTTTTTACCTTTCAGTCAATGTAAAAAGAGTGTTTGGCTCAAAAGTTACCGATAACTTTATGAATACAAAATAATATATGTAGTTTGAGGGCCAATCATAATAAATCGTAATAAATAAAGAATCTAACAAGGGAAAAGATAATAAAAAATGATTCTTCTAATGACAGAAAATATGGGTGATCTTTATTGATAACTATAGGGTGGTGCGCCTTCCAGTAGGGATGTTCAGAGCCTTACAATCATATTCCTTTGGATCTACCATCTTTCTGTATTTTTTTTTTTTAGATTCCCACTCCTAGTCTTGCTCTGCATATTTTAGAGCCCCATGGGGAAGGAGCGGAACCCCTTATTTGGCTTCCTTCCTTGATATTTATATATGTGAACAGTCTAAGATGGCCTTTGGTGGCCGGGCCTACGTTAGGAGGCCATTCTAGATATAACAGATAGGCTGATACCTTAATGATCATATGGAACCCCCTTAATTGAGAGTGGTCGTAACACTTATTAATCTTGCATTAGCCGAGAGAAACGATTAACCTCGTCGATTGTTATAGGGTTGGGTTCCGACCCACACAGTTAGTCCCTCCGCTTATCAGGGTCGCCTCGAAGTCAAGCTTGACGAGTGGACTTTAGCGATCGTGAAATGGATGGTTTTTGGGTGAGGAGCGGGTGGCGACTGCTCGTGTCGAGGCCATGACACCCCCTCCTTTTTATATGGCGATAGTCCGATCCTTTTATTTTGTATACGAGCGTCGTCGGCGAAGGGAAATAATCCGTATACAGTAGTGCGAGTACGGTACACATAATCTACTCGAAATTTCAATGGCGTGGGGCTCACTCCGCCCTTATCGATAGGGCTCTTCGCTTTTCTTTGGTTGGCGATATGGCGACTGTGATCGGGCAGACACTTTATGATGCTAATCATGGTGGCGCCTAATTCGGTAGAATTGAATCGTTTTTGACGGTTGGATGTGCAGTTAATGACATCCATCGGTTTTTCCAAAAATTAATTATGTTGCCTATAAGACGGTTTGGGATATCCGATTCTTGACATTCTACAATTTACTTGTGAGATTTTGGAGTTCTTGTTTTTTGTGAACTTAAAGTATTTTCTCTTGACAACTGAGCAACGGCCAGTTCTTCTTCTCATGGAGTTCTTCCGATGGGTCTGCCGGTCAATCCCCCGATGGTTGAATGATCGTCTCCGGTGCTGGGAGGAGGGGAGCAGATTGAGGCTAAGGGGGTCCCGTCAATAGACGAAATACTCCCCGTAATTAGAGGTTTGGCGGTAGATTTCACCGCCGATGGAGGGGAAGACCCCGTGGATGAGGCCCCACTAATGGGGGAGTTGGGCATGGCCCAACTGCGGGAGCAAGGGTTCGTGCCTTCTCACGCCGATGTTGTTTTTGCTCGACAAGGAGAGGGTCCACACTGGGTGTGAGCACGTGATTTTTGCCCTATACGAATTACTCCAAAAAAATCCAAATAAAATAATTTCTTGATAGTTTGCAATTGTTTTGAATTTTTGTATTATTGTTTGCATTTGTTTGTGCATGTCTATTTATTTAAATTAATATAAAATACAAAAATATGTTGCATTCACATCTTTTGGTTTTATTTTATAGTTAGGATTAATTAAGTAACTTGTTTTACAAAAATAAAAAAAAATGAAAAAATAACGTACTTTGCATTTTTATCATTTAAAAGTCGAGTTGTGTGATTTTATTTTTAATTGGAATTTAATTTTATGTATTAATTATTAGTAGAAATTAATTTGATTCTTTGTAATCTAATCTAGGATTTAATGTGTTAAATTAGGATTTAAAATGAGTAAATTAACACTAGAAATAGATAGAAAATTGGAATGGGCTGTCCAAATTTGACCATAACCAGGCCCAGTTCAACTACCTGTATCCGGTCCAGCTAGTCAGCCCAGAGAATATTCAAAAACGACGTAGTTTTGGTTTAGTTGATCGGGACCATTGATTTCACTGGAGCAACGGCCATGATCACCTCTCCATACCCACGTTTGGACCCGACCTATCTCACATAGAGACCCACAGGTCTCACCTAATCCATATGGCATCTTTCCGTTAAGATTGCCCAATCCAGGCCATTGATCTTAAATGATTTAGTGGCCCAGATTAATTTTTTCTTTAAGTATATACGCCCAATCCCTTACCCCACGCCCCCTAAGCCATACTCCCTTTTGCCATCATCTCTAACCTAGAGATAGCCCTATCCTCCGCCGTACGCCGCCCCATTCCGCCCACCGGAAAATGCATCACGGCGGTTCCGGTGATCCAAACTTCGCCATTTTTACACCAATAAATATTCTCAACCTCCCCGTTTCAATCCCACTACTGGCTAACCTCAAATCATTCTAGAATGCTTCGAATCTCAAATCAAAGGCCAACCTGAAAACTCAATTCATCCAATGATCATCCAATCAACACCTTTTATTCCCCAGACCACCCTCATACCCAAACTATCGTTGGTTTCCTTCGAATCACCCTTTGACTCCTCGAATACTAATCTGACCATATGAACCCTAGCGCCGCCACTAAATCCCTTGGTGGCGGCGCCAACCCTAAACCCTCCCAAAATGACATCAGTTGTCTACCTAACCTCCCTCGCCCCTAGAACACCGTTAGTTTCCTTAGAATTTTGTTGAAGATTATCGAACAAAGGCTGTCGAGTATTGAACTTGAGGCTGGATCATAGACGGAGGTCAAGATAGACCTTAGTTGATTGCTCTCGTTCGAGAACACTCGACTATGGTCCATATTGGCCCCAAGTCCAGGAGACACCAGACGTCCAAACCCAGGGCCCGTTTGATTGGTAGGATTTCATTTTTTATTTCTTTTTTTTTTATATTTTATTTATTAGTTCTGTTTAGTAAATTTATTCTCTATTTCTTTCTTATATTTGTTGTTTTTTTAAATACTTTGATGTTTATTATGTGCCTTCTTTGTTTTCCTGAATAATTAGAATAAATCGATATCAATCCTGCTTTGTATAAAACTGTAACTACTCTTGTGATCGTCTGTTTGTTTATTATGGTTCAAATTGTTTCGTTTCTGTGTGATGTTTGTTTTCGCTTTCTTTGTTTATTCATCATTGTATTGGGTTTAGTCTGTTATATTTTTAGAGTATATTTCAATGATCGTATACGTTGTTTGGTTCAGAATTGTAGTAATTTGTTTCCTGAACTTTCATCCATGTTGTAGTATTATCTAACCTGATTCGATTTATCAAACTTAAATTGCAATTTGAGTTTCATAAATTGAGTCCAAATGTTTGTTCTGATTGAATCCAGCCTTATAGAATTATTCCAATATGATTAAGTAGGAGCTAACTTAGTTTCCTTTACTAATTTATTGGTTATAGCTGTTGCAATTTGAAAGAGAAGGGGTAAGACATTAAGTTCAGTAGGATCAGGGGTTAGTTTGGAAATTATGCTACTCATTAATTGATTAATGGATGCTAATAATTAAAGGGGTATTCAATAGAGTTGTTAAGGGTCAATTAGCATAAGCTTAGGGATCAAACTAGATAGTATATAATATGAGGATAATGGTGATAATAGTAACTTCACTAAATCTGATTTTAAGGGATTAAATGTACACTAACTATAATTAATTATCACTAGGATAATGCGGTGACATAAAATAACAAATAAGATTGATAGTGGGGAGGTATAGCACTAAATGGATGCCTATTAAAAGGCAGTGAACACGGAGAGAAAAGGGACATTCTGAAATATTAGGAGGAAGAGAGTTTTAGACAACATTTAAAAAAAGGCAGAGAGAAAAAGAAAATTAAGAGAGTCTGAAAATTAATTTTGATTGTTTGGAACTTCTTCTAAAAACTGTTGGCCTGCTATTGGTTTAAGTTCAACTAAGTTTATTTGAGTGATTGGCTACTACTTCACATTTTATTTGAGTGTGTTTCTGGTTTGGTAATGCTGTTGCTGTTTGGTTTTACTATTATTCCCGGACTGTTAGTTTGTGTGAACTGTACTTGATCCTACTATCATATTGCTGCTCGTATTACTGCTGCTGCTGATTTTATTCCTCTTCCTGTTGAAATTCATTCTTCCAGGTACACAGCTGTACTCTTGGCAATTGTAAGCTAAAATCGCATAGAATGATTATATGAAGATTTTGAAGAATATTAAACTAAATTGTATTCTTAAGTCATGTAGTAATGCACTTAAGTCATAAATGTGTGTATATTCTTATTGATTTTTTTTTTTGTAATAATTGGACTGCATTGTTAAATATGAAATAGTTTTTCTGTCTCTTCTGTTAAGAATAAGAAGTAACCTATTTAATGAGTAGCCTAATGTAATGAATGGATTAGTTTTGGTTGAGGTCCGTCAGTTGTTGTACAAGGTTGAAACGATTTAGAAACTTGGGAAAAGCTTTCGAAAGTTCGGTTATCATTTTACTTCATGAATAAATAACATTTGGTATGACTATTTTGAACAGATGTGAGATTCCGTAAGGTGAAAGTGTTGAATTGAAATAACTAATCAGTTGAGTTTATCTCTTAATTAGGTAGAAGGAATAACTGGAATTTTATAGTTGTAGGCACATATAAATTTGTTAAGGTTGGATAAGCATCTTGAATTAAGTAAAAATGGGAAAGTAATTTGACCATGTAGACCTAACCTTGTAGTCATGATAAAAATCCTAAAGTAAGAGCTTCACTTGCTAATTTTATTCTTTGTAAAAATGGTTAGCGCCCTTGTACTAATATCGAGTATTTTTAGATAGTTAAATCTCAGATTTGTTTGGATAATGGATTAGCCTATTTACAAGGCTTGTGACTAACTATTTTTTTATTAGAGTATAATTTTTCGTTTGTGTTTGTTTTAACTTAATAACTAATAAGTTTTTTAAGTGTGTTAATTAATTAGGCCTCCTGTTAGAGACAAACAATGTAGATATCATAGTTTACTTTAGGACGAACCTTTAAATAAAATTATGAGACGAGCCTTCGTAAAATAAAACACACAAATAATGGGGCCCTCAATAAATGTATATGTTAAAATACTTAAAGATTCGGGACGGGCCGTTTAGCAAATTTCATGGCCTTCCGAAAAGATAATAACACGTTAGACTCTTTAGGCACGGTTTTAATAATCTTACCTTCCTATACGGGTGTGTATTTCATACAACCCAAATCCAAATCCGAAAACGTCAAATAAGGACATGTCGAGGATCCGGGTGCATTTCATGTGACGTGATCTGAAAACATATTTTTAGGTCACGTTCAATTTCGTAAATAATAATTAAAAAGCGGTAAATAATTATAAAAACATCACTATTGGTTGGAGTATATATAAAAAATTAGATTATAGCCAAATATAATAGTTTAAGCGGCCGTGCTACAACCACGGGATCCAGGGGTGCCTAACACCTTCCTTCGGGTCAACAGAATTTCTAACTTAGGATTTCTGGTTCGCAGACTTCAAAAGGAAAGTCGAATTTTCCTCGATTTGGGATTTAAATTAAACCGGTGACTTGGGACACCAAAAGCCAATCCTTTCCTAAGTGGCAACTCTAAGTAAATAAATAATCCTATTTCGAATAATGTCACTTTAAATTGGAAAAACTCCCTTAATATATCCCTTTTCGGGGTGCGTAAAAAAGGAAGTGTGACAGATCTGGCGACTCTGCTGGGAATCACGAACCCAGAATTTTGATTCAGGGTTCAAGAATTCGAGCTCAATATAACTTTTATATTTGGCTTTATCTGATTTTTTTACATGATTCATGGTTAATGTGCTAAATGTTACCGCTTTGATATTATCTGGATTGTATAAATAAATTGTGCCGAAACTAATCTCTTCTCTGAGTCTTCTAAATCATGAAGAAGGGTACACTTCGTGTGACTTTTTTCTGTATATGTCTAATTCACACTTTAGAACGAGGTTTGGACAAGTTGCAAAACTGGCGAAGCTTATGTATTCCCAGGCTGTTACCTTCTCCTCGGCTCGAGCTGTCCACTCGGGTAAGCTAGGTCTAGATCAATAAACCTAGGGTTTAAACTTAGAAGAACAATACACTCATGCCAGATCCCTAGTAGGACATTTGTTTGCATCACGTGCATTTGACTTAGGGGACTCAACACAGGGGTCGGGTCCGTCTAGGACATGTGACCTGAAATGAATTGACCATCCTAATGCATCTTGCGTGCTACTTGCGCATTTATTTGCTCGGATTTGCATGTTGACCGTCTTGTCTAAATGAGTAAAAATGGAGAAAACATGTAGTACTAGGACTAAGTGAGGGTAACCATTTGTTGTGAAAATCCAATGCCTATTAGTACCGAAATGCTGTCGGATGTTTTTGAAAAAAAAATGAAAAAATGGAAAAATATTTGAAAAAAAGGAAAGAAAATTGTTGCTTTGATTTTCGGCCAATTGACCCGAACTACGCTGGTTTGATTCTCACAAGGTGTGGGATACATAGGCAACCCCCAACGGGTCCAACCACTACTTTTAAAAAATAGCCGAATGTCCCCAAACGGGACTAACCTTGCAAGAATGGCCACCTTTGGTCTCATTCTGAGTTTTGACCCTCACAGCCTTAAGTTTTGTACTCAAGGCGCTAAAAAGCCGTGTTTGAAAAATTATTCCTTCATCTTCAAAATTGAAAAATCGAATATAGATATAAAAAAAATATAATTTTTTTGAGTCAAATAAAGTTTTTTCTTTCTTTAATCACCTTAATAATGTGCAGGATGAGCACAAATAAAAATGAACCGTTCTCCGTCTTTAGCGAGGTCCCTCTATAGCTCCACATGTGGTGGAATGATCTGAAAGATGGTATTAAAGAGATAGTGGGAAGAGTTTTGGGAGGTTTTGTTAATCTGTTGAATATCAAGCCAAGGATAGATATCATCGAGGCTTTGATATCATTTTGGGATCCAACCTGCAATGTATTCTGTTTTGTTGACTTTGAACTTACACCTACACTAGAGGAGATCACAGGCTATGCATGGTTGAATGGAAAATTAAGAGGACAATATTTGCTTTCACCAAGACCGGTATCTCCGCATGGCTTTTTGGATTTGCTAAACATTAGTCGGAAGGTGCAAAATGATGATTTGTCGAGAGGATTCTGGCTCTCCAATTCTTATATCAATGGTATGATGCTCCTCGGGGTTTTGAAGAGCCAAATCTTGGACTAACTCAGGCTGGGAACAGAAACTAGTGGGAGACGAGACGTACTTTAGCATTCATAACGGCGTTCCTGGGGATCGTGGTTTGTCCACGCAAAGATAAGAAAATAGAGATAAGCCTTGTAGGAATGGCCGATGTTGCAATCAATAAAGCTACTAGTACTGTAGTCCCTTTGATTGTGTCTGAAATCTACCGAGCCTTAAATATATGCTGAGAAGGAGGCGATTTCTTCCAGGGATGCAATCTATTACTCTAGTTGTGGATGCAAGAACACCTATATCACCGGGCAGGATACATGAATCATGGGTTGACTAGAAAAAACTGTATTAGTGGTTTTGAGAAATGGATGACAGGCGTTGTATTCCCCGAAGGTGTCGAAGCATGGTTTGCATGATTGTGGTCAATAAAGGCCGACCAAATTGAATGGGCATTCGGGTGGTTGCCTGATACTGAGGCAATATACATGGCGGCCGAGAAATGTCATATTCTTTTGATGGGGGTTCGAAGTATCCAACCATATGCTCCTCATCGGGTATTGCGCCAGCTAGGAAGATTTTAGGTAATTCCCACTTATGAGGATCTAAGCAAGCACGCCATTGAGTTGAGCCCAGGAGTCGTATTCTCTGAAGAAAAAATTAGAAAGCTGTGGCACAAATGTAGATTCCCTGAGCCCAAGACTATGGTTCGAGAACTGGCTAAGAGTGAGGTAGACCCAAAATGCAATGCTTGGTTCGGAAAAAGGTTCCAGATTTGTCAGATTGCTAAAACAGCCCATGTCCAACAATTCATGGATGATTCGCAAGAACAATGGGGTTGGTTGGCGAGAGAAAAAGGCTATCGGGCTAATATCGGGAAGCTGAAGCAACAAGTTGAAAGGCTCAAATTTGAGGAAAACATACAAGATACCTCGAATCAGGGTAAAACGAATAGTTTGGCTCACGAAAACAAGGTACTTAGGGCCCAAATTCTGCAACTGAAAATGGCTGCTGATAAACAACCAAGGAGCCGGTCAGATGAGCAATTGATAAAAAGGCTGAATAATGAAGTCAGGGAATGGTGGGATGGTTTGGAAAAGTCTGAAAATGTCATGGCAAAGCTCAAAGCGCAGTGGGATACAATAGCAGATGAGCATCACCAATACTTAAATTAACTGAAATGGGACCACGAGGACCAATCTAAAGAGAAAAGAAGTCACACTTAAGGATAAAACGGTTAGGCAAGCCAAAAATTTTGAACTGAAAGTAGGCATTGCTATGACTTGTTGGCCCAAATGGAAGTAGAAATACATCAGCTGCGAAATCAGAATCTTTAGGATTCTCATATTTTGGAAGCCCGAAACGACCAAATAAGGCGTCTACACCACTGAAAAGTGTCGAACCAGGGACAGGATCGAGAGCATTGCCCATGCCATTGTCAAGAAATGCCAAGTGTGTGAAGACATGACCCATACTACCTTCTTCTCAGCAATAATGATCTTTGTCAAGAGGATAATGTATGAACTTGAACAATTGGAAAGGGATTTTGCACCCAAGCCTGCGGCAAGGCCGAACGATGCCTCGCAGGCACCACATTTTGAAGCTTTAATGTACTCCTAGCTCGAGTCTATATTTTCTTTTAGGAGTCCGCTATCTGTTAAAGTCCATTTTTCCTTTTCCATACCAGAGTCTGTTAATAGTATATTTTGTTTCAAGTCTGTTGTTTCCCTTTTTAAAACTTCTAGATGGTAGTAAAGTGTTTATTAATAATAAATTTTGTTTCTTCACCTTTGCATTCGCTTTCAAATGAACTACGGTTGGTCTGATTCATGCGAAGTCGTGATATGTAAGCAATCTTCATCAGATTCGACTATAACCATAAATAAATAAAAATAATAATAATAAAAAAAAAGAACAGAGAAGAAAGAAAAGAAAAGGGGAGTGTAAAGAAAAGCTAGAATGACGCATGCAAACGATGCAAACATGTAGAAACCCACTTAACTGCATAGGTGCATCACACCCCAACGTGAGATTACCTATCTTTTATTGTTTTCAAACTCACCATTTTATTGTTGTTAAATTCAGGTTTATAGAAAGGTGGATGGTTTTGTGGTAGTCTGGCCTCCCATACATACTTTACGAGGTCAAAAGCAAGTGTTCAGCTACCCGTTACTAAGTCAAGAGGAAGTCTTCACAAATACTTCACAGGGTCAAAGGGAAGTGTAGAGATGTCTTCGGAAATTCCTTTGTCAACGGTCCCCATTTCAGAAGAGAGTTCAATTTCAGCCATTCCAACTCCCGAGTCAGCAACCGCTGAAGAAAATAGGATTCTTACGTCGTCACATGTTGGAAATGTTGGACGACTTGAACAATGGAAAAAAGCCTCCATGTGTAATCCCCGGATTCCCTAAGCTGTTCGCTAGGACAAGTGGGACTTCCAATGTCCCCATAAGTTATTCAACTACCCCATTCGGATATCCTACTATTTCAGCTCTCTCTGTTGGATCATCCTCTATTTCTTATCCCTGGATGTCAACAACAGATATGGCTGCATACATGTCCACCGCACCATCTTGTCCAATTACATCACAACCCACTATACACATGCCTAATTTTGATTCTTCCTCATTCACATTCCAAGAACCATCCCTCTCGTTGGAACCAACTAGGTTTCCCACCAACACTCACCCTCAACAACCTAATTGTGAGGTTACGCCTGGGAAAAACCAAAACCCCAAAGCTCCTGAACAATATGAGATGGCAAGAAGAATGAGGAGCCTTGAGCAATGCTTGAAAAATATGCAAGGCTTAAGCGTATAGAAGAGTGTCTCCTATACCGATCTATGCATATTCCCTTATGTGCACCTGCCCGTAGGTTTCAAAACACCAAAGTTTGAGAAATATGATGGGCATGGCGATCCCATTGCTCATCTCAAAAAGTATTGCAACCAATTGCGTGGGGCCGGTGGCAAAGAAGAATTGTTAATGGCATACTTCGGAGAAAGCTTGGTAGGCATAGCCTCAGAGTGGTATATGGACCAGGACATATCTCGATGGCACATTTTGGATGATCTTGCCAGAGATTTTGTAATGCAGTAATATAATATCGACATCACGCTAGATAGGAATTCTTTGTCGAGCTTGAAGAAGAAACCCTAGGAAAGCTTCCGAGAGTACGCCATTAAATGGCGTGAGCAAGCTTCGAGGGTAAAACCTCCCATGGATGAGATAGAGATGGTCACCATTTTCTTGCAGGCCCAAGAGCTTGACTACTTCCAGAATATGATGTCGGCCATAAGCAAGCCTTTTGCAGAGGCAATCAAAATCGGTGAAATGGTGGAGAATGGATTGAAAACAGGCAGAATTTTGAGCCAATCAGCTATTAGAGCAACTTCCCAAGCCATCCAAGGTGGGTCCGGAGGAATAGCAAGGGGGAAGAAAAAAGAAAAAAAATCCATGACAGTATCAGGGATGAGAGAACGTCGTAACCCCAAGCCCAATTTTTTAGGAAAAGCCCCACAACACTACTACCATCAAGAACCGGCGTACGCTCTTCAGCCTTACATGGTTATGAATGCTCAACCCTATGTCCGACCACAACAACAAATCAATCGAATTCCAGCTCAAAATCCTAGAAATCAGCCTCCATACCGAAACCAATACAATCCCCAACCACCCCAAAATAACTTCCAGCCCCGAGAACCACCTAGGAGGCCAACTTTCACACCCATTGGTAAGCCATACTCTGAGTTGTTTCCAAAGCTTGTCCAAATGGGTTTACTGCAACCCATATCTCCAAACGGCCAAAACCCGGAATCACCATCATATCAGTAGGGTGTTAGATGTGCCTATCATTTAGGGGTAGAAGGGCACGATACAAACAATTGTTGGACATTGAAAAGAGAAGTAGAGAGCCTGATAGAACAAGGGAAGATACTGGTGAGAGACGAGGAGGCCTCGAATGTAACAAACAATCCCTTGTCTTCTCACAATAATAGGCCTGTAGTCGGGATGATTTGCGATGACAAAGAGTTGGATCCCACATTAAAAGATATAATTGCCATTGCTGATGCAGAAAGGAAGCCTAAGGCAGCACCGAAGCAAAAGAAAGCGGAAGAGAGGGCTAAAACTGACAGGCCAGAATTTGAGAAGAAAGTTGAAACAAAAACAGAGACGATGCTTGCTAAAAATGAGGTCCTTTACATCCTGAGAGGTTGCCAAGAAAATCCACTAATCACAAGTAATTCGAGGAGATTTGAAGTGAAGAAAGGAATGTCGGTGTACGTGCTAAAGGGGCCTATGTGGTCGGGGGGACGATTAAACCTCCTTGGCTAAATGAGCCAGTGGTTATCAGATGCATGCCACAGAAGCCTATGATAGATCCTACTTTTGTACCCTAGAACTACAACAAAACAACGGTGACCTATAAGGGCAAAGAAATATCAGGAACAGTTAAGGACAACCCCCATACTGAAAAATATGCCAATTTGGGTGAGACAAGCAGTGCCACCAAAAGACACTTCCCATCTAAAAAGCCTGTGAGTGCCGAGGAAGCAGAAAATTTCTTTCAAAAGATGAAGATGGCAGATTATGAAGTAATTGACCAGCTTCGAAAGTCCCCTCAGCAGGTTTCCATGCTATCTCTATTAATGAATTCCACCAAACATCAGGAGGTATTGATAAAGACTCTTAATGAAACACATGTACCAGTCGACACCTCTGTAGAGCAAATGGAAAGGATGGCAAAACGGTTCTTTGTTGTCAACCAAATGTCCTTCAGCAATGTCACGACCCTAGTTCACGAATGATGAACATGTCATGATGGCACCCAGTCTTCTCGACTAGGTAAGCCTAACACAATGTGGAATATACACTTTCATGAAAGAAAAAGATAAGATAACAGCGGAATGACGAAAAAGAATGTAACAAGTGCCGCTCGGCACATACACTTCGCCAATTGCTAGAAGAAAACACAACTACCAAGACCCGGAAACTCACGGGCAACACAGACTAAGAAAGAGTACAACTGTGGCTCTATATATCCAGAGTGTCTACAAAACGAAATAAAAGAAATAACTGATTTCACTAAGATGAATAGAAGAAGACCCTCTGGATCTGCGGACGTAGCAGATCATACCACGAGTCTCCTGAAGTGCTACTAGATCACCTGTAGTGCACTTGATTGGATGTACCTGGATCTATACAACAAAAGTGTGCAGAAGAGTAGCACGAGTACACCACAACGGTACTCAGTAAGTGCCAAGCCTAACCTCTATGGAGTAGTGACGAGGAAGGTCAGGGCCCTACCGAAAAATAATAAAATGAATGATAATAATAATACTGAGCAGTTCAAATAAGAATAAGACTGAAATAACAACAATGAGGTAAATACTACAATCGTTTACAATTAAGCTAACAAGGAGAAATCAACACAACAATGTACAAATCAACAAGTCCAGGATTTCGGGAATTTAACCCGCAGTCCCTCTCTATACTCAACAACTCAGGATCTTCGGGAATTGAACCCGCAGTCCATATATCAGTCTCACAGGATCTCTAGAAATTGAACCCGTAGTCCTTTATCTCAGTGTCACAGGATCTCCAAGAATTGAATCCGCAGTCTGTATATCAGTATCTCTGGATCTCTGGGAATTGAACCCGCAGTTCGTATCTCAATATCTCAGGATCTCTAGGAATTGAACCCGCTGTCCTTTACCACAGTAGCATCGGATCTTCGGGAAATGAACCCGGAGTCCACAAACATAAATACAATCAATAAGAGGAAAGACACAGAGAAATATGAAGTACATAGCAACAAATTAAACCAAATCCAGTCTCAACAAGTTCCAGGAAGTTCAATTTAGACAAGTAGGCACTTAGACAGATAATCCTATCTAATTATGCTTCTCTAACTAACACCAGATAAATCTTACAATTGAATCAATTAAATAACAAGGATATCACGATTTGAACAGTTCAAGTAAGGTGGGTTTTCAACAATCTGCGCAAGTACACGCACGTCACCTCGCGTCAAGGCATTTAAATCAACACATATATATCCTAGGGGAGAAGGTTCCCCCACGCAAGGTTAGACAAGTCACTTACCTCAATTCCGGTACAAAACCGCTAAGAAACGATTCCCTTGCCACGAGTATCCAACTCCGAGTGGTCCTAATCTAGTCAAACAAATTACACAGTGTAAATAAAATCACAAGTAACCAATTACAATGATAAAATTAAAGCTACGACGCGAAAATGAGTGAAATGACCAAAATACCCCTGCAGCCCTCGGCTCGGAATCAAAATAGTTTTACGTTATCATAACCCTCGTACTCTCACGAGTCTAACCATATAAATTTTATCGAAATCAGAGTTCGTTTGCAACTCCAAATCATCAACGTTTCTTCTATGAAACTACCCCAATTTTACACCCCTGATCCGAAATTAAAGGAAGAAATTGAGTTTAGACTAGTGAATAATGATCACAAGGGAGTAAGAATCGTTACTCTACAATTGTCTTTGAAAGGCACACGAAACATCACTCAAAACCGAGCTCCCTAGGTTGAGTTTTTGCAAAAATGGTGAAACCCTCGCGGATGAAATTTTATATACTGGTTCGATCTGCCCAGTGATTTACCATATGCGAATGCATCACATCTATTGCGATTGCATAGAACAAACTTTACATCCCACCACTTTACACTATGCAATCGCACACTTAGGTCTGCGATCGCATTGCTTAGCATAACAACACTATGCCATCGCACTCATAGCTACACGATCGCATAGAACAAACTAAAGGACCTGGGACCCCTACTCTTTACACTATACGATCGCATAGTCCCCTTTGTGATCAAAGAGCACAACCATCCAAAGCTATGCGATCGCATAGCCCTTTCTGTGATCGCATAGAACAAAATTTTGTCTCCTCCCAAACCTTCTATGCGATCGCATCAGCCCATCGCGATCGCATAGAGCAACAGTCTGCAACACTTATGACAGCAAAACTGACCTGTTCTTTAACTAGAAATGGTTCGTTTGACCCCCGGAAACACCCCCGAGGCCCCCGGGACATCAACCGAAACCACCAACCTACTCCAAATCACGATGCGAACTTGTTCTAATCATAAAAACATATCATTAAACACACAAATCATCCAATTAAGGTGGATTCAAGCCTAAGTTTCAACCAAAACTTCCAAAACCTACATGTTATCAAAAACCCGGCCAAATGACGTTCAAATGACATGAAAATTTGTAGACATATCCAAAATCACCTAACGAAGCTACTACAATTGTCAGAATTCCATTCTGACTCCCGGATCAAAATCTCACCTATCAATCGGATTTCCAAAAATTTCAAACTTCGGCATTTCAATCCTAAATAAGCTACGGACCTCCAAAATACATTTCGAATGCGCTCCCAACCCCGAAATGACCTAACGGAGCTAATGGATATTTCTGTTTCGAGGTCGTCTTAGCACTGCTCCGAATACATGCCATTTTTCAACTATAAAGCTCTCATTAGGGACTAAGTGACCCAAAACACTCCAAATTCTAGAACCGAACCTCCTCGCAAACCATAATAGCACAAATGAACTTCGGGGAAACAATTAAATTGGGGATCGGGGCGTAAATTTCAAAAATGACCGGTCGGGCCATTACATCTTTCCACACTAAAAGATTCATTCGCCCTCGAAGGAGCATAGAAAACATACCTGAAGTGGTGAAGAGGTGAGGGTACTGGCTGCGCATATCCTGCTCGGTCTCCCAAGTCGCCTCCTCGGCCGACTGGCCCTGCCACTGGACCTTCACTGAAGCGATGTTCTTTGATCTTAGCTTCCTGATTTTCCTGTCCAAATTGGCCACTGGCTCCTCAACATAAGACAGATCTTCGTCTAGCTAAACAGAAGTGAAATCCAACACGTGTGACGGGTCACCATGGTATCTCCGGAGCATGGAGACATGAAATACGGGATGGACTCCGACTAGGCTAGGAGGTAAGGCCAGCTCATAAGAAATCTCCCCAATATGCCTCAAGATCTCAAAAGGGCCAATGAATCTCGGACTCAGCTTCCCCTTCTTCCTAAACCTCATGATGCCCTTCATGGGAGAGACCCGATGTAGAACCCGCTCGCCAACCATAAAAGCCACATCGCGAACCTTATTTTCTGCATAACTCTTCTGTTTAGATTGGACCGCACAGAGTCTGTCCTAAATCACCTTGACCTTGTCCAATGCATCCTGGACCATCTCAGTACCTAGCAGCCTAGCCTCACCCTACTCGAACCAACCCACAGGGGACCTGAACCTCCAACCATATATGGCCTCATACGGTGACATCTGAATGCTAGACTGATAGCTATTATTATAAGTAAACTCTGCCAGTGGCAAGAAATGATCCCATGAACCTCAAAACTCAATCACGCACGCACGGAGCATATCCTCCGAAATCTGAATAGTGTGCTCAGACTGGCCATCCGTCTGGGGGTGAAACACTGTGATTAGCTCCACCCGAGTGCCTAACTCCTGCTGCACGGCTCTCTAGAACCGTGAAGTGAACTGAGTGCCTCTGTCTGAAATGATGGAAACTGGAATACCATGCAGCCGGACTATCTCCCTGATGTAGATCACCGCCAGTGGCTCCGATGAGTAAGTGGTGCACACAGGTATGAAATGGACGGACTTGGTCAGCCGATCCACAATGACCCAAATGAAATCAAACTTCCTCACAGTCCGTGGAAGTCCAGATACGAAGTCCATGGTGATGCTCTCCCATTTCCGTTCTAGGATCTCAATCTGCTGCATTAACCCACCCGGACGCTGATGCTCATACTTCACCTACAGGCAGTTGAGGCACCTAGAAACATAGTCAACTATATCCTTCTTCATCCGCCTCCACCAGTAATGCTGCCCTAAGTCCTGATACATCTTCGCGGTACCCAGATAGATGGAATACCACGAGCTATGGGCCTCTGCTAGAATCAGCTCTCGAAGATCATCTACAATGGGCACACAAATACGCCCCTGCATCCTAATCACTCCGTCATCCCCAATGGTGATATCTCGAGCATCACCACGCCAAAACTTGCCCTGAAGATCTTGCAAATAAGGGTCATCAAACTGCCGCTCTCTGATGCAATCAAATAGAGAAGTCCGAGAAACCACACAGCCCAGAACCCGGCTGGACTCCGAAAGATCCAGTCTAACCAACTGCTTGGCTAAAGCCTGAACATCCATCGCCATAAGCCTCTCCTACACTGGTAGATATGCCATAGTCCCCAAACTCTCCGCCCGGCGACTCAAGGCATCGACAACTGCATTGGCCTTGCCTGAATGATAGAGAATAGTAATATCATAGTCCTTCAACAGCTCCAACCATCTCCTCTGACACGTGTTCAGGTCCTTCTGCTTAAGCAAGTGCTGCAAGCTCCGATGATCAATGTAAATCTCACAAGAAACCCCATACAAATAATGACGACAAATCTTCAAGGCATGAACAATGGCAGCTAGCTCAAGATCATGGACAGGGTAGTTCTTTTCATGTACCTTCAGCAATCGGGATGCGTAGGCAATCACCCTACCATCCTGCATCAATACTGCGCCGAGTCCAACTCGTAAGGCATCACAATATACTGTATAGGACCCCAAAATGATAGGCAACATCATGATAGGGGCCAAAGACAAAGTCGTCTTGAGATTTTGAAAGCTCGCCTCACACTCCTCTGTCTACTGAAAAGGGCCACCCTTTTGGGTCAATCTGGTCATAGGTGCTGCGATCGAGGAAAACCCCTCTACGAAACGACGGTAATAACCCGCCAGACCAAGGAAACTACAAATATCAGTAGCTGAGGAGGGCCTGGGCCAACTCTTCACGGCCTCCACCTTCCTCAAATCCACTCGAATACCCTCGCTCGACACCACGTGGCCTAGGAATGCCACCGAACTGAGCCAAAATTCACATTTAGAGAACTTTGCGTATAATTGCTTCTCCCTCGGAGTCTGAAGCACTATCCTCAGGTGTTGCTCATGCTCTTCTCGACTCCGGGAATATACCAAAATATCATCAATGAAAACAATCACGAACGAGTCCAGATATGGCCTGAACACACTGTGCATCAAATGCATAAAAGCTGCTGGGGCATTAGTCAGCTCGAAGGACATCACGAGGAACTCGTAGTGACCATACCGAGTCTTGAAGGCGGTCTTTGGGATATCTGGCTCCCGAATCTTCGGCTGATGATAACCAGAGCACAAATCAATCTTGGAGAACACCTGTTCGCTCTGTAGCTGGTCAAATAAGTCATTAATACGTGGCAAATGATACCGGTTCTTCACTGTAACTTTGTTCAACTGGCGATAGTCAATACACATACGCATAAAACTGTCCTTTTTCTTCACAAACAACACAGGAGCACCCCAAGGTGAAACACTGGGTCGTATGAAACCCTTACCTAACAACTCTTGTAACCGGTCCTTCAACTCCTTCAAAAAGAGGAGCCAAGCGGTACGGAGGAATAGAAATGGGCTGAGTGCCCGCAATAAGTCAATACCAAAATCGATATCTCTGTCGAGCGGCATGCCCGGGAGATTAGCTGGAAATACATCAGAGAAATCACGTACCATTGGGACGGAATCAATAGAAGGAGTGTCAACATTGACATCCCTCACATAAGCTAGATAAGCTGCCCACCCCTTCTCAACCATACGCTGAGCTTTGAGAAAGGAAATAACACCACTGGGGGTGTGATCTAGAGTACCACTCCACTTAATACATGGAATGCCTAGCATATCCAGCGTCACGGTCTTGGAGTGACAATCAAGAATAGCATAGTGGGGCGACAACCAGTCCATGCCTAGAATAATATCGAATTCAAGCAAAAAAAGATCAACACTGGTCTCAAAACCACAAATAGCGACCAAAAACGACCGATACACACAGTCCACAACCAAAGAATCTCCCACCGGAGTAGAAACATAAATGGGGGCACTCAAAGAATTCCAAGGCACACCCTGTGAAGCAAAATAATAGGACACATATGAAAAAGTAGAACCGGGATCGAATAGAACCGATGCCTCTCTGTGACTAACAAAGATAATACCTGTGATAACAGAATCGGAGGCGACAACTACAGCACGATCAGGAATAGCATAAAATCTGGCATGATCCCTCTCTCGAGGATGGCCTCTGGCACCCTGATCCCCATCCCTGGCTGGCTGGGCAGGTGGGGTGGCAGCTAGGGTTGGAACGATAGCCTGTTGACCTTGTGGAACACGCTGAGGCTGCAAAGTCTGTGGAGGCGCTCCTCTCCTACGCTTGGGGAACTCCCTAACTAGATGGCGAGTATCCTCGCACTCAAAATATGCCCTGGGAGGACGTGGTGGTTGTGACTGATCAGCCCTACTTCCGCTAAACTGACCCCTTGAGGTACCCCGCGCATGAGGCGCACTAGAAACTGAGAGAGCATAATAAGGCTCCTGAGGTGCTGGAAGAGCTGGAGTACTACCAGCTGCTGGCAATGCTAAATGAACTGGGCGACCGGAATAACCCCTACCAAAACAACCGGCTACTGAAGTGAGGGCACTAGAGAAATAACCCGACTCACGAAACCTCTTGGCCTCCCTCTCTCCTCACTCTCTAGGGAGCATACCCTCGATACGCCTGGCAATACTCACCACCTGCTGATACGGTACGTCTGTCTCTAACTCTCTAGCCATGCTGGACTGGATCGGCAGAATAAGGCCCTCAATAAACCTCCGCACTCTCTCTCAGATTGTGGCTACCAAGGCCGGTGCATGCCTGGCCAACCGGGTAAAACTTATACTCCGATACTGTTATAGAGCCCTGACGCAACCGCTAAAACTCCGATCGCCAAGCATCCCTAAGGCTCTGGAGAACAAACTCCCTAAAAAACATATCAGAAAACTGTGTCCAGGTCAATGAGGCAGACTCATCTGATCCAACTCATACGTGCGCCACTAATCGTAAGCGGCCCCTCGAAGCAGGAAAGCAATAAAGGAAACCCCACTGGTCTCCACTATACCCATAGTATGGAGGATACGATGACACTCCTCCAGAAATCCCAATACATCATCTGAAGCCAAGCCACTGAATACTAGGGGATCATATTTCTTGAACCTCTCTAACCTACGCTGCTCGTCCTCGGAGGCAGCTGGCCCACCTCCGGGCTGTACTGGTGTGGTGAGAGGCATAGTAATAATCTCTAGAACCTGCCCCTCGGGCATTCGCTGCTCAGGTGTGCCCGCTGCGGGAGTCTGGGCCCCTCCCCCAGCCTGAGATGTAGCTGCAGCAAGAGGAAGAAACCCCGCCTGAGCTAGAGTAGTATACATGCTCATAAACTAGGCCAGGGTCTCCTGGAGTGCTGGAGTAGTAGCAGCTGTAGTAGGTGTACCAGGTGCTTGCACTATAACATGATCCACCGGTGGTGCCTCAACGGCAGCACGCACGGGTGCTGTCGGTGCACCTCGGGCGTGTCCTCGACCTCTGTCACACCTCCCTTTTTACTACCCCCACATATGTATATTCTTAAAAAGAGGCTTTTGTACCGATCCATTTGGAAAGATACGTAGGGTATACCTCAATGCTCGAATACCCGAGACGGATATAATAACAAAGAGGAAGGAGTTTTTCCACATAAAGGACAATCGGTTTGGGATTTTTATCAAATTATCAGAGTCGCCACTTGAGAAAATAAGGGTGTCCCAAGTCACAAATTAATCCCGAATCCGAGGAAATTGACTCTGTTATAGTCCGCTAAACAAAGACCTGGATAAGGAACTCTGTTAACCCGGGAGAAGGTGTTAGGCAATCCCGGATACCATGGTTTTAGCACGGTCGCTCAATCATCATTCTCAAATCTTGTTTGACTTTATTATAGATTTTAACAATACGTAGGTGTTTTTACTTTAATATTTTACAGAATTGTGACATCGCAAAAACGCGCCTCGAGTCACACCGCAACCAGTACGCTTGTGACTTGTGGTACATTTAGGCTTTGCAGGGATTTAGATTTGAGTCGCACCAAGTGCACACTCTTTTATAGGAAAGGTATATTAAACCGTGCCTAATAGAGTCTAATCGGATTTTAATTATTTTTGGGTGAGGCTATGGAGTTTGCTAGTAGCCTTCCCAGGTCTATTTATGTATTATCTTATTACTAAAGAGGGCCCCGCTTTTAATGTTGTGCGAGGCTCGTCCCAATCACATTTTAAGGCTCAACTTTAATGTTTAACTACGTTTTCTATACACGTTTTTCCCTTAATTATGTTCAGCTGTTATCTTAGAATTGGGCCCAGGATCTTGTCACAACTTTATTAGACCTGGGCCTCTATACTTGTACTTAATCGAGCACCAGACCTGCCCAGGCCTCAAAGTCCCAAGCTGCCTTCGAGCTTCTACTCAACCGCCCAGTTGGTTTTATATCACGGTTCAGGCCCATGCCACGTATTGGGCACAAACCAAATAGGGACAACAACGATATAAGTAAATAAATGAAGATACACATATGGAACTAAAATTGCACTTTTATTTATTATTAAGGAAAATCAATACACAAATCACTAACTCTGAATCAATTATCCATTGTACATGAGAACTTAAAAGATTGTTTCTACTTTCGATTCCAAATAATGAACTTATACTAACATCTAAGTATCTACTAGCTGAAAGGTTTAAGAAAAACGGTTTGATTATATATGAGACTTGATCAAATTGAATGATTCAACTAATTACTTATAGTATCAAAGTTATCTGAAACTAAGCCAAGTTATTTACAACTACACTATTATACTACTTGACTAATAAGAAGTAAACCTGTTCAATGTTTTCAAAGCCAATCGTATACTAATGATTACTTCAAGTGATCGTTTCTCTTTCTAAAACTTACTCAAATTTGAGTTTTATTTCTTAAACAGATTAACTACACGAAGCTTGATTTAAACAGTCTACTCATTCCAATGACATAACTCGAATACCCCAACATTTAAAGATCCAAAGACTTAAGCATGGCTACATCACTGATTTTGCTATGACTCAACTCATTACCAAGTTATTAACCCAATTATGAATGAATTACTGTTTGGATCTAACGTTTTCTATTTTTGAAGCTCATCTACGTTTAAATGCAGATCTACGTCATTAGCTATGTGATTATGATTTACGAAAACTTCTGTGAAGAAATAGTTAATGGTTTGAAAACTGTGATTAGTTAACTTATGTTTTAAGGTTTTACCTATTAAACTAGGCGATGAACTATCTACACTACACTATCAACTATTAAGCTATTACAATGTTTTGTCCTTGTGCTTCTACTACTACATACTATTATACAATTAAAACTAAATATCCTCACTAATACTAAACAACTAATGACATTATGAAACAACACAGTACATGATAACATAAGAATTAAACTGAAACTTCATGTTATTTCAGCCAAATCAACATTACAGCTTCGATTGAACAGTAGTGTACCTGAATCAGCAAGAGAAACCAATGAGTCTAGGGGGTTAAAGCAAGTAAGCAACAACAATAAACTCGAACAACAAATGCAACAGTGATGGTTGAATATCAATGAATAGAAGACCACAACAACAGCAAGAATAGAAATCCAAGCACCACTCGAGCAAAACCCACAAGAACAGATGAATACTCCAAAGTTCTCACTCGAAATAATGCAGGAAAAGACTATTGCTATATTACTACTATTTTCTCTGAACTTTTCTTCCAAAAGCCAGCCCTTATTCACTTTTTTGGGTGGTATTTATAGTTGTGAGAAGGGATAATGACTTGGGGAGAAAGAATTGGATTAAATCACACTTCTCCCCCTTTTAAAATTACTAAACTTACACTAAGGCCCCTATTTCAGTTATCAAATCCATTCCAGCATGTGCTGGAAGGTTCTTTTAGATTCCTTTTCGAGGCTTTTAACACAATATACCTAAGGGTTAAAGATTTTTATAGATTTCCCTTTTTAGGGAGACCATTATACTTTAATATCTGCAAAATTGCAGAAATCAGGGGGTACAAATGACTCCCTTAACCCTATATGTTCTAAATATTTCACTATTTTACCTATTTGGCTTCCTTTTATACCCTTAGTGATTTTGCTGTTTTACCAGACCTACCTAGGTCAGGTATTCAGCATTTAGGACTTATTTAACTAATGGCCAGTCCTTGCATTGGTATTTAAGGACTGGCCAGTTCTACTATTTCAAACTTACCCTCTTTTGTTTCATTTTTAGTCAACTAAGACCTTTTATTTCATTTTAAAACTAATTGCAGGACTAGCCTGCTTTATTGTTGTATTTAAACTATTTAATTTTTAGCCAGTCTCAAGTTGAGACTTGGCTTGGGTAATTGAACCCATTTGCTGAACACAGTTGGGCCCAAGGCTTTGCAGGCTTAGCCATCTGTGGTTCAGGGCTCAAAATGAGCCTTGGCAAGTCTGAACTTGCAGACTTAGCCAATCTTTTGCATAATTAGCCTTTAAAAACTGAACACAGGCTTGGCTAAGGTCTTTGCAAACCCAGCCACCTGATATTCAGGGCTCAAATGAGCCTTGGTGAGTCTGCATTTGCAGACTTAACCAATGTTTTGCACAACAAGCCCTTTTGAGGTGGGCCAGTGTGCTGGACCTTGTAGAGTTGGTCAATTTGCAAAATTGACCACTCTTTGTTCACTTATTATCTTATAACCTATGTTTGTTTGATTTTCAGTCACCTATTTCAAAACTAGCTATTTTTAGGGAACTTAGCACTAGCAGCTATAACCAATCCCCTAAAGTTAATGAATATTAATCATATGCTCATTCTAACAGGAACTACTGAAAACTCAGTCATTTTCAACAAGTATTGCACACATAGCCACATAAGATCAAACAATGTGCATCAATCAATTAAAACTCAGAAGGGGAAATTTGATAGGGTTGAATCCTAATTAATCAATTCACGTTACCCAATTTCATGTGCCAATGTGTCAATCAATATCAATTTAGACTTAATTACAACTAGTTCATGTCAGATGACAATTGAAAAACCTCAGAACCTTTAAGGTTCATGGCATAGACATACAGAGAAGCATAGACTCTCACAAACAATCAATAAGAGATGAAACATGGCTTAATCAGACATAAGGACCACAGACTAAGTAAAACAGGGTAGCCAGGATCCATTTTCAAGTATTAACCCTAACCTTGATGTATATAATAAAGCATAAAAAAAGTCATGGGAAATAGTGAAGAAGAAACCCAACATTTATCATGCCAAGTAATAGAGAAAGAAGTAAAATCAGATTAACATGCTTCTAGGAACAGAAGAGGTGGTATGGACCAATTATTAGAGTCAAATCATGGTTTTAATCAGGAAATGTAGGGGAAAAAATGAAGTAGAACAAACTCAATATAGGAGACCAACATTTAATCCCAACACTAAGACTAAACCTGAAAAAGACCTGAAGAGAAGACTCATTCAACCTTATTGAGAGCTAATAAAGATGGACTAATACAGGATGAGAGTCAAAGCTTAAACATGCAAAGGAGATGTCAAAGATAAAAAAAAATGGACAAACTTAATACTAACAGAGGACAAAGACAAAGACAAAAGAAAAATATCTAAGTCAAGCCTTCAAATCAGAACAAAAATCCAAACAAGGAATCATAAAAAGAGGAATAGACATGCTGTTGAAGACTTAGAAGAAAAAAACATGATAGACAGAACAGAAGAACCAAGTCAAAACAAGAAAACGAACAAGATGAACAAAAACCCTAATACTAATAGGCTCTTTGAATCAGAGAAGCAAACACATATGACATAGAAAAATATCATAAAGGAAATATATGAACAATGAACAAATCAGAAGAAACCCTAGTAGTAACAAATGAAGCACAAGATTTCAGGTTCTTAAAATAGAAAAACAAACAGAGATATCAAGACAAAAGTAATAAAACAGAGGGAAAACATGAATATGAATAAATAAAGGAAGAAGATAAGGCGAAGAAGGGAAAAAGGGCACTTAGCTTAGCAGGGCCTGTCCCCTGAGCTTCCCCTTTCACTCTTCTCACTCTTTTTTCAGTCTTTCAAACTCTTTGTTTCTTTTCTTTTGTTTTTCTTCATTTTTCTTTTTCTGGTTTTTCTTTTAGACTTCAAGGTGAAGTCTTTTGGGATTTTTATTTGGAGTGGGGTATTTGGGAGAGGTAAAGGCCAGATCTTGATGAAGGCTTGGTTTTGAGTCACCGGAGTTAGGGTTCCGGCGACTTTATTTGGGATATTCAAAGAGTTCTGGGAACATTCGAGGGGTTTCAAGGTCATAGAAGGGTAGATCGGACCAAGGCGGTCCTTTTGGCATTGGTTTGAAGAAGGTTCTCATTGTTTGGTGGTCACCGGAGGTAGGTTCCGGTGACTGGCATATCAAGAACGAGGGTTCTGTTTTAGGGTTTTCTATGGTTTTGAAGGAGTTTGAGGTGGAGAAGAAGAAGAAGAGAAGGGAAGAGGTTAGAAGATGGCCGGAGACCACCGTGGGAGGTGGTGGCCTCAATGGACGGCTAGGGTTTCAGAAGATGAAGGAGGAAGACGAAGGAGAAGAGGGAGAGTTTGAAGGCGGCTAGGGTTAAGGGAAGTTGAAAATGGCCGCCTTCAACGCGACACAAGCCTTTTGTAGGCGAGGGGTATAAGGTGGTCTGGACCGTTGATTTGATGAAGATCAATGGCCCTCAGCAGCGTTACTAAAACGACGCCGTTCGATCGCTAATGAGACCAAAGGTGTGACGACCCAAAGGGGTCATCACTTATTTAATTAATCATTTCGAGCTTCCGAGGCCTTGAAAACCTCATTTTATGTTGCCTCGATTTATGTGCACGATCCGAGCTTGTAGCCGGAAAGATTTTGTGATAGAAAATATGAATTCTATGAGAAATTTGGATAAAAATGATATTAATATTGATATGGTTGACTTCGGTCAACATTTTTGGTAAACGGATCCGGACCCGAGATTGGATGGTCCCGAGAGGTCCGTAGGAAAATATGGGACTTGGACATGCGTCCGGAGTCGAATTCCGAGGCCTAGAGCCCAAGTTATGAATTTTTATGTGAAATTGTTTTTGATGTAATTATTAAAGGAAATAAATTAATTGACCTTGGTATCGGGCTCGTATTTTGGTTCCGACACCCGGTACAAGTCTTAAATATTATATATGTGATTTCTGTAAAGTTTGGTGACATTTGGATGTCGTTTGAGATGTTTTGGACCTTGAGTCCCAAGTTTGAAAGTTTTGAAAACTAAAGGTATGAAAATCATGCATTTGAGGCTTGATTTGATGAAAACGAGGTGATATTGGCGATGTGATCGCACGAACAAGTTCATAATGTGTTTTTAAGGTTATGTGCATATTTGGTTTGGAGCCCCGAGGGCTCGGGTGAACTTTGGATAGGCCACGAGATCAATTTTTCATGTTAGAAGTTGCTGTCTGCAACTGGTCTGCAGAGTTCGCAAATGCGAACTCCCCACTATTCTGCAGAGTTCGCAAATGCGAACAATAGTTCGCAAATGCGAACTCCCCCCTATTGTGCCTGTGTTCGCAAATGCGAACAATAGTTCGCAAATGTGAACTTGACCCTACTGTGCCTGCGTTCGCAAATGCGAGCTATAGTTCGCAAATGCGAACTGGCCACTATTCTGCCTGGGTTCGCAAATGCGAATAATTGTTCGCAAATGCGAACCTCCCCATATTTAGCCTGTGTTCGCAATTGCGAACAATAGTTCGCAAATGCGAACTTCCCAATTTTGCCTTGGCTTCGCAAATGCGAAGAAAAGTTCGCAAATGCGAACTTCCCACCCTTAGCTTATTTTTCAAACTCCAGAAATTGGTCGGTATGTTCGCAAATGCGAACACAGAGACCTGAAAAGCACGAAATTCAGTCATTTCTTCACATTTTACAAAACCAAAACACCCATTTGCGATTCTTCAAGGATTTCTTCTTCATCAAAACGATTGTAAGTCACTTTTTACTTAATTCTTTCAATTCCTAACATCATTGAACATGTTTTTCATAAGAAATCAAAGATTTTCATGGTAAAATTCTTGTTTTTGTTAGAAAATAGGGTTTTTCATAAATTGGGGAATTAGACCTCGAATTGAGGTCCGATTTGGAAACAAATTATATATATGAACTCGTGAGGGAATGGGTAACCGGATTTTGGTCCTAACCCCGAATTCCGACCATGTGGGCTCGGGGTCAAAATTTACTATTCATGGCAGAATGTTGTAAAAGTGGTATTTTGTATTAAGAATTAGTTTGTTGAGTAGAATTGATGATATTAAATCAATTGTGTATAGATACGGTTGGATTGGAGCCAAATTGAAAGAAAAGGACATTTCCACGGAGTGAATTGTTAATAAGCATTCGAGGTAAGTGTTTGTTCTATCCTAGCTTGAGGGAATAGGATTATGTGTTATGTGTCATGTGATCGAGTGCGGTGTATGGGCTGTGGTGACGAGCATCCATACACTCGGCGTCTAGTATGACCGTGAGTCGTTGGAAAATGATATTTTGAGATATATTACAGGTGAATTGTTATTGTTCTCCCTTGTTGGGACTTGTTGTGAAGATAATTATTGATTGCCCTTGATGGGACGATTTATGAATTGCTGTTTCTTTCTTTGCCCTTAACTGTGATTGTTATTTGGGTGAGGAAGAGTGATAATGCACGAAGGGTGATGCCGTGCCATGTTTATTTATTTATGCACGAAGGTTAATGCCGTGCCATGTTTATTTATTGATTATGCATGAAGGATCATGCCGTGCCTTGTTATTGAACCATGTACGAAGGATCATGCCGTGCCCCGTTATTGAACCATGTACGAAGGATCATGCCGTACTATGGATGTGAGGATGAGAGTAAAAGCACGAAGGGTGATGCCGTGTACTTTATTTGTTTGTTTGGTGAGGATGAGAGTAAAAGCACGAAGGGTGATGCCGTGTACTTTATTTGTTTATTTGGTAAGGATGAGAGTAAAAGCACGAAGGGTGATGCCGTGCAATTACTTGCTATTTTTTTTGAAGTGATATTATTCGTGTTTACATTATACTTTGTTTTCTTTGTGAAATTATTAATTGTGGTTAGTTGTTAGATTCTTTAAGATATTCCTTATTGTGTTATTACTTGATTATTTCTTGTTATTTTGTGGTACACATATATATATTGAATTGCACAGGTTTATGTGAGTGTCTGGTCCTAGGCTTGTCACTACTTCGCCGGGATAGGCCGGGCACTTACCAGCACATGGGGTCGGTTGTGCTGATGCTACACTTCTGTGCGTTTTTGCACAGGTCCAGGTTACGATCAGGAGCAGCAGCAGGAGTAAATAGATTGCGTGGGAGTTGATCATATTTGAGACCGAGGTAGCTTGCAGACGTCCGCAGGCCCGGCGTCTCTTTCTTTATTTATGTTATTAGCTGTAGTCTCTTTGTTCCGAGACAAACAGAATTATGTTATATTTCTTTCAGACTTTTATGTGTAGTATTCCATAGTAGTTTGTGAGTTGGTGACTCCAAGTCTTCGGTAGAGGATTTCGGTATGATTTTTACCGTGTGATTTATTATTTCCATTTCGATAAAGTATTCCGCATTTATTTAATTAAAATTGTGTTAAAAACAGGATAGTACGAATACGGTGGCTTGCCTAGCTACCACGAGTAGGCGCCATCACGATCCCGATATTGGGGGAAAATCCTGGTCGTGACAAGTTGGTATCAGAGCTCTAGGTTACATAGGTCTCACCACTCATGAACAAGCTTAGTAGAGTTTGAGAGGTAGGTGCGGAGACGTCTGTACTTGTCCTCCAAAGTATATTGAGTTAGGAAAGAGTCTCTCATTTGTTCTTTCTTGTCGTGCGACTTGTTCCTCAAATACCGATTGAATTTCTATTCTGTCCTTTCGCAGATGGTAAGGACACGCGCTTCTTCGTCCGCTGACCAGCAGCCCGAGCCCCAGGCAGCTCCCGTGAGGGGCAGGGGCCAAGGCCGTATCAGAGGCCGTGGTAGGGGTAGAGCTCAGCCCCAGGCAGCTACCCCAGAGGTGGAGCCTCATATTGAGATTGACGAGGAGGCTCCAGTCCCAGCAGCTCCAGTGGGCCCAGCTCAGGTCCCAGGAGAGGCTTTATTTACCCCGGATCTCCGGGATGCTTTGGTCGGAATAGCGGGATTTATGGACAGCATTGCCAGAGCGGGTTTATTATCAGTTGCACCCAGCCACTTCTCAGGCTGGAGGAGGGGCCCAGACTCCTATTGCTCATACTCCGGAGCCAGTAGCTCCTCAGCCTCAGGCACCGGTAATTCAGCCAGCTGTGGCCACTCAGTCAGGTACCACAGCTCATGCCGGTGATGGAGCGGCCATGACTTCTGATTCGTTATGGAGGCTTGATCGGTTCTCCAAGCTATTTACCACTACATTCAGTGGAGCCGCATCAGAGGATCCTCAGGACTTTTTATTCGGTTGCCATGAGATTCTCAAGACTATGGGGATCGTGGAGACAAACGGAGTTGACTTCTGTACCTTCAGACTTGCAGGATCCGCCAAGACTTGGTGGAGAGATTATTGCTTGACTCGACCAGGCAGGGTCCCCAGCTTTATCATGGGACCAGTTTGCGGAACTATTTATGGAGAAGTTTCTCCCTGCTACTCGGAGGGATGTACTTCGGAGGCAGTTTGAGCGCCTCCATCAGGGCACTATGACAGAGTTACACAGTATGAGACGAGATTTATCGACTTGGCTCGTCATGCGGTGGTGATACTTCCCACGGAGCGGGAGAGGGTCCGCAGATTTATAGATGGGCTTAATCGGCCGATTAGACTCCAGATGGCTATGGGCGTGGGGAGTGACATATCATTTCAGGGAGGCAGCAAATGCAGCACGCAGAGTTGAGATGGCTCTTGCTAGGGGAGGCGGTTATTCTTCGGATAAGAGGCCTCGTCATTCGAGCGAGTTTGGTGGTTCTTCCTCCGGTAGCGAGAGAATCCTTTGATAGAGGCCGGTCCTCCGAGCCTTTTCATTCCGCCCTTCGAGCTTCACGGGGTGGATCGGTGATCGTGGTTCTCGGGGTATTATTCGGACCGGTCTCCTATTAGTGCTCGGCCTCTTCGGAGTGTTCGTGGAGGCCATTCGGGTCGTCGGGGCCAGCAGCCCTATCAGTCTAAGAGTTGCTACGGTTGTGGCGACCCGGGTCATTTTATCAGGAATTGCCCTATAGCAGCGGGCAACTCTCAGCAGCGAGGTCCTCGTCCCTATGATTCAGGCCCCAGCTGACCCTCAGCCTGCCCAGCCAACCAGAGGCGGGGGTAGAGATTATAGAGGTGGAGGTCGAGACCGTAGAGGTGGAGACCGTCCGGCCAGAGGTAGAGGTCAGCCAGTTGATGGTCGTCCTAGAGACGCAGCTCAGAGGGGAGGTGCAGATCCCCGATTCTATGCTTTACCAGCCAGGCCAGAGGCAGAGGCATCAGATGCCGTGATTACAGGTACTATTCTTGTGTGTGGCAGAGGTGCTTCAGTATTATTTGACCCTGGATCTACATATTCCTATGTGTCTTCCTACTTCGCACCGTATTTGGCTGTGCCCAGCTATGCTCCGGATATTCCAGTTTATGTGGCTACACTAGTGGGCGACTCCATTGTAGTCGATCGGGTGCATCGTTCGTGCGTAGTTATATTTGGGGGTCTTGAGACCCGTGTCGATCTGTTGCTTTTGGATATGGTAGATTTTGATGTCATATTGGGGATGGATTGGTTGTCCCCATACCATGCTATTCTTGATTGTCATGCTAAGACTGTCACCTTAGCCTTGCCGAATCACCCCGATTAGAGTGGAAGGGTACCTCAAGCCACTCCGTTCGCACTGTTATTTCTTATGTTAAGGCTCGACGTATGGTCGAGAAGGGGTGTCTAGCTTATTTGGCTTATGTTTGTGATTCCAGTGCAGAAGTTCCTTCCATTGATTCAGTCCCTATTGCACGGGAGTTTCCGGAGGTTTTTCCTTCGGACCTGCCGGGCATGCCACCCGACAGGGATATTGATTTCTGTATTGATCTGGCACCGGGCACTCAACCCATCTCTATTCCACCCTATCGTATGGCCCCGCCGGAACTAAAAGAGTTGAAAGATCAGTTGCAGGACCTTCTTGAGAAGGGCTTTATCAAGGCCCAGTGTTTCCCCCTGGGGAGCACCTGTGTTATTTGTAAAGAAGAAGGATGGCTCGATGCGGATGTGTATTGATTACCGGCAGTTAAACAAGGTGACTATCAAAAATAAATATCCACTGCCGAGGATTGATGATTTGTTTGACCAACTCCAGGGAGCGAGGGTATTTTCTAAGATAGACTTGAGGTCAGGCTACCATCAGCTGAAGATCAGGGCGGCTGACATTCCTAAGACGACCTTTCGCTCTAGATATGGGCATTATGAGTTCTTGGTCATGTCCTTCGGGTTGTCCAATGCCCCAGCAGCATTCATGGAGTTGATGAATCGGGTATTCAGGCCTTACTTAGATCTGTTCGTGATAGTCTTCATAGATGACATCCTGGTGTACTCCCGCAGCTAGGAAGAGCACGGGCAGCACCTCAAAGTGGTTCTTCAGACTCTGAAAGATAACCGACTATATGCCAAATTTTCTAAATGTGAGTTCTGGCTGAGTTCGGTAGCATTTCTGGGTCACATTGTATCAGTGGAAGGTATTCAGGTAGACCCAAAGAAGATTGAGGCAGTCCAGAATTGGCCTCGACCAGCTTCAGTGACTGAGATACGGAGTTTCTTGGGATTAGCAGGTTACTATCGTCGTTTTGTAGAGGGTTTTCTTCTATTGCAGCCCCGATGACCAGGTTGACCCAGAAGGGTGTCCAGTTTCGGTGGTCAGAGGAATGTGAGGCGAGCTTTCAGAAGCTCAAGACAGCCTTGACCACCGCACCGGTGTTGATACTACCTACAGGTACAGGGCCTTATACAGTTTATTGTGACGCATCTCGTACAGGGCTTGGAGCGGTATTGATGCAGGATGGTAAGGTTATCGCTTATGCTTCGAAGCAATTAAAGATACATGAGAAGAATTATCCAGTTCATGATCTTGAGTTAGCAGCAATGGTTCATGCCTTAAAGATCTGGAGGCATTATCTATATGGTGTGACATGTGAGGTGTACACTGATCACAAAAGCCTACAATACTTGTTCAAGCAAAAGGAGTTGAATCTACGACAGCGGAGATGGTTAGAGTTGCTAAAAGACTATGATGTTACTATCTTATATCACCCAGGTAAGGCCAATGTGGTGGCCGATGCATTGAGTAGAAAGTATGCCGGCATGGGTAGTCTTGCATATATTCCGGTCAATCAGAGACCATTAGCTCTAGATGTCCAGGCCTTAGCCAACCGGTTCGTGAGATTAGACATTTCTGAGCCTAGCAGAGTGTTAGCCCGCACGGTCGCTCGTTCTTCTTTATTAGAGCGTATCCGTGAGAGGCAATTTGATGATCCTCATTTGCGTGAGTTGAGAGATACGGTACAGCGGGGAGGTGCCACACAGGTAAACCTAGATGATGATGGGGTATTGAAATTGCGGGGTCGAGTTTGTGTGCCCAATGTCGAAGGGATTCGAGAGTTGATCTTAGCAGAGGCCCACGGTTCATGGTATTCTATTCACCCAAGCGCCGCGAAGATGTACCGGGACTTACGGCAACACTATTGGTGGCGCGAGAATGAAGAAAGATATCGTTGCGTATGTCGCTCGGTGTCTAAATTGTCGGCAGGTGAAATATGAGCACCAGGAGACCTGGTGGTGTGTTCCGGAGGATTGAAATTCCCGAGTGGAAATGGGAGCGGATCACTATGGACTTCGTTACTGGGACTTCCTTTGACTCGGAGAAAATTTGATGCTATTTGGGTCATGGTTGATAGGCTGACCAAATCAGCACACTTTATTCCAGTATCCGTCTCCTACTCGTCGGAGAGGTTAGCGGAGGTTTACATTAGGGAGATTGTTCGTCTCCATGGAGTGCCGGTATCTATTATCTCTGATCGGGGTACGCAGTTTACCTCGCGGTTCTGGAGAGCGGTCCAGCAGGAGTTAGGTACCCAGGTTCAGTTGAGTACAACATTTCATCCTCAGACGGATGGCCAGTCCGAGAGGACTATTCAGATTCTAGAGGACATGCTTCGAGCCTGTGTTATTGATTTCGGGGGCTCGTGGGACCAGTTTCTGCCATTAGCAGAGTTCGCCTACAATAACAGTTACCAATCTAGCATCCAGATGGCCCCGTATGAGGCGTTGTATGGTAGGCGATGTCGATCACCAGTTGGATGGTTTGAACCGGGAGAGGCTCGGTTGTTGGGTACGGACTTAGTTCAGGAGGCCTTAGATAAGGTCAAGACTATTCAGGAGAGATTGCGTTCAGCTCAGTCTAGGCAAAAGACTTATGCGGATCACAAGGTGCGAGATGTAGATTTCATGGTTGGTGAATGAGTATTGCTTCGGGTGTCGCCTATGAAGGGCGTGATGAGGTTCGGAAAGAAGGGCAAGCTCAGCCCTAGGTATATTGGTCCATTTGAGATTCTAGACTAATGGGAGGGGTGGCTTACAGACTTGCTCTGCCACCTAGCTTATCAGCCGTGCATCGAGTTTTTCATGTATCTATGCTTCGGAGATACCACGGTGATCCCACACATGTGTTAGTCTTCAGCACTGTCCAATTGGACAATGATCTATCCTATGAGGAGGAGCCGGTGGCTATTCTAGACCGGCAGGTTCGACAGTTGAGGTCGAAGAGTTATCCTTCTGTGCGCGTTCGGTGGAGAGGTCAGCCTCCTGAGGCATCGACCTGGGAGTCCGAGTCTGATATGCGGAGCCGCTACCCACACTTGTTTCCTGACTCCGGTACTTCTTTCTTTTGTCCGTTCGAGGACGAACGGTTGTTTTAGAGGTGGAGATTGTGACGACCCAAAGGGTCATCACTTATTTAATTAATCATTTCGAGCTTTTGAGGCCTTGAAAACCTCATTCTATGTTGCCTCGATTTACGTGCACGATCCGAGCTTGTAGCCGGAAAGATTTTGTGATAGAAAATATGAATTCTATGAGAAATTTGGATAAAAATGATATTAATATTGATATGGTTGACTTCGGTCAACATTTTTGGTAAACGGATCCGGACCCGAGATTGGATGGTCCCGAGAGGTCCGTAGGAAAATATGGGACTTGGACATGCGTCCGAAGTCGAATTCTGAGGCCTAGAGCCCAAGTTATGAATTTTTATGTGAAATTATTTTTGATGCAATTATTAAAGGAAATAAATTAATTGACCTTAGTATCGGGCTCGTATTTTGGTTCCGACGCCCGGTACAAGTCTTAAATATTATATATGTGATTTCTGTAAAGTTTGGTGACATTTGGATGTCGTTTGAGATGTTTTGGACCTTGACTCCCAATTTTGAAAGTTTTGAAAACTAAAGGTATGAAAATCATGCATTTGAGGCTTGATTTGATGAAAACGAGGTGATATTGGCGATGTGATCGCACGAACAAGTTCATAATGTGTTTTTGAGGTTATGTGCATATTTGGTTTGGAGCCCCGAGGGCTCGGGTGAACTTTGGATAGGCCACGAGATCAATTTTTCATGTTAGAAGTTGCTCTCTGCAACTGGTCTGCAGAGTTCGCAAATGCGAACTCCCCACTATTCTGCAGAGTTCGCAAATGCGAACAATAGTTCGCAAATGCGAACTCCCCCCTATTGTGCCTGTGTTCGCAAATGCGAACAATAGTTCGCAAATGCGAACTTGACCCTACTGTGCCTGTGTTCGCAAATGCGAGCTATAGTTCGCAAATGCGAACTGGCCACTATTCTGCCTGGGTTCGCAAATGCGAACAATTGTTCGCAAATGCGAACCTCCCCATATTTAGCCTGTGTTCGCAATTGCGAACAATAGTTCGCAAATGCGAACTTCCCAGTTTTGCCTTGGCTTCGCAAATGCGAAGAAAAGTTCCCAAATGCGAACTTCCCACCCTTAGCTTATTTTTCAAACTCCAGAAATTGGTCGGGGTTCGCAATTGCGAACCCATGTTCGCAAATGCGAACACAGAGACCTGAAAAACACGAATTTCAATCATTTCTTCACATTTTACAAAACCAAAACACCCATTTGCGATTCTTCAAGGATTTCTTCTTCATCAAAATGATTGTAAGTCACTTTTTACTTAATTCTTTCAATTCCTAACATCATTAAACATGTTTTTCATAAGAAATCAAAGATTTTCATGGTAAAATTCTTGTTTTTGTTAGAAAATAGGGTTTTTCATAAATTGGGGAATTAGACCTCGAATTGAGGTCCGATTTGGAAACAAATTATATATATGAACTCGTGGGGGAATGGGTAACCGGATTTTGGTCCTAACCCCGAATTCCGACCATGTGGGCCCGGGGTCGAAATTTACTATTCATGGCAGAATGTTGTAAAAGTGGTATTTGGTATTAAGAATTAGTTTGTTGAGTAGAATTGATGATATTAAATCAATTGTGTATAGATACGGTTGGATTGGAGCCAAATTGAAAGAAAAGGACATTTCCACGGAGTGAATTGTTAATAAGCATTCGAGGTAAGTGTTTGTTCTATCCTAGCTTGAGGGAATAGGATTATGTGTTATGTGTCATGTGATCGAGTGCGGTGTATGGGCTTGTGGTGACGAGCATCCATACACCGGCGTCTAGTATGACCGTGAGTCGTTGGAAAATGATATTTTGAGATATATTACAGGTGAATTGTTATTGTTCTCCCTTGTTGGGACTTGTTGTGAAGATAATTATTGATTGCCCTTGATGGGACGATTTATGAATTGTTGTTTCTTTCTCTGCCCTTAACTGTGATTGTTATTTGGGTGAGGAAGAGTGATAAAGCACGAAGGGTGATGCCGTGCCATGTTTATTTATTTATGCACGAAGGTTAATGCCGTGCCATGTTTATTTATTGATTATGCACGAAGGATCATGCCGTGCCCTGTTATTGGATTATGCACGAAGGATCATGCCGTGCCCTGTTATTGAACCATGTACGAAGGATCATGCCGTACTATGGATGTGAGGATGAGAGTAAAAGCACGAAGGGTAATGCCGTGTACTTTATTTGTTTGTTTGGTGAGGATGAGAGTAAAAGCACGAAGGGTGATGCCGTGTACTTTATTTGTTTATTTGGTGAGGATGAGAGTAAAAGCACGAAGGGTGATGCCGTGCAATTACTTGCTATTTTTTTTGAAGTGATATTATTCGTGTTTACATTATACTTTGTTTTCTTTGTGAAATTATTAACTGGTGGTTAGTTGTTAGATTCTTTAAGATATTCCTTATTGTGTTATTACTTGATTATTTCTTGTTATTTTGTGGTACACATATATATATTGAATTGCACGAGTTTATGTGAGTGTCCGGTCCTAGGCTTGTCACTACTTCGCGGGATAGGCCAGGCACTTACCGAGCACATGGGGTCGGTTGTGCTGATGCTACACTTCGTGCGTTTTTGCACGGAGTCCGAGTTACGAGCAGCAGCAGCAGCAGCGATAAATAGATTGCGTGGGAGTTGATCATATTTGAGACCGAGGTAGCTTGCGGACGTCCGCAGAGGCTCGGCGTCTCTTTCTTTATTTATGTTATTAGCGGTAGTCTCTTTGTTCCGAGACAAACAGGAATTATGTTATATTTCTTTCGGACTTTTATGTGTAGTATTCCATAGTAGTTCGTGAGTTGGTGACTCCAAGTCTTGGGTAGAGGATTTCAGGTATGATTTTTACCGTGTGATTTATTATTTCTATTTCGATAAAGTATTCCGCATTTATTTAATTAAAATTGTGTTAAAAACAGGATAGTACGAATACGGTGGCTTGCCTAGCTACCACGAGTAGGCGCCATCACGATCCCGATATTGGGGAAAATCCGGGTCGTGACAAAAGGTCTCGACCCTCAGATCATTTCAAATGGACGGATGAGATTTGGTCTCATTTCTCAATTAATCAAATAAGTCCAGATTGATTCTCAGCCGTTAGATTAGACCTGATGAACGGCTAAGATCAAATCCCTTGGTGGCCTGGACCAGATCCTTTTGGGCTAAAAGTATTGGGCCACTCAATTCAATTCTTTTGGCCCAAAGCCATTATACCCAATGTATGTTTTTTGTATTTTCTGATGTTTTAATTATTTTTATGTATTTTCTTTTTGTATTTTTTTTCTTTTGTATTATTTAAATTATTCAATTCCCTACTTGCACTAATTTTCTAATATTTTTTGGCAATTTTCTACTATTTTTCCTAATTTCCGCTATTAATGCTCTTTCTTTTTGTTGATTTTGTTTTAACTACTTAATTCAAAATACATGTATTGAACTTATTTTTTCTAATTTTTCTAATTTTAACTATTTAAACACATAAAATGCATTCAATTTCAAACAAGACATGCAATTACACTCAAAAATATTATTTTATTTTAATTTTGGAATCTTGTTTACTTAGTGCAAAAATCATGTGCTCACAGCTGCCCCTCTTTGCTCGGGAACACAAAGAGTTTTAGTGCAAAGACAATTGAGCAGTAATGAGAGATTTTTTGCACGTTGACATATTCCGTGAAAGCATTTTTGAAAACCTTTTGACCGCACCCTGCTTCAGAGATTGCCTACATATCCTGGGCTAAACAGGAATCAGGTCAGTGTAGTTCGGGAAGGTCTGGCAGTAAAAAAACTACCAAACTCACTGTTGCCTTGACACTGTTGAGACTTGCTGACTTACTCCTTATTACACCAGGGGATAAAATGTAAAATCAAGAAGCTATTCTAAACAACGATTCTATAAATTACAATAGTTCCTATCTAGCTTCTTCTTCGCTCTTCCTTTTCTCTTTTTCTTTGATCTTTTGTGATGCTGACTCTCTTTTTGTTGATTTTCTTTCTCTTGCTTCCCCTTTTTTTTTTGATTTTCAATGATACTTCTTGCCCTCAAGCTGATGCCTGCTCAAAACAAAACAAAAACAACAAACTTTTCTTCTGCCTCAGTATGGGCTTTTTCAGGTTACGGTGTTACTCGTGTTAGCTAACACAAAGTAGAGTTGCAGAAATAAAAATTATAGAAAAGTATTCTCTTGTTATCCAGGTGGGGGCTAGATGCATGAAATTAAAAATTTGCAGAAAAATATTCCCTTGTTATCCAGGTGGGCGCTTGATGCATGAAATTAAAAGTTTGCAGAAAAATATTCCCTTGTTATCCAGGTGGGCGCCTGATGCAAGAAATTAAAAATTTGCAGAAAAATATTTCCTTGTTATCCAGGTGGGCACCTGATGCAAGAAATTAAAAATTTGCAGAAAAGTATTCCCTCGTTATCCAGGTGGGCGCCTGATGCAAAAATTAAAAATTTATAGAAAAGTATTCCCTCATTATCCAGGTGGGCGCCTGATGTATGAAATTAAAAATTTGCAGTTAAATATTCCCTTGTTATCCAGGTGGGCGCCTGATGTATGAAATTAAAAATTTGCAGTTAAATATTCCCTTGTTATCCAGGTGGGCGCATGATGTATGAAATTAAAAATTTGCAGAAAAATATTCCCTTGTTATCCAGGTGGGCGCCTGATGCAAGAAATTAAAAATTTGCAGAAAAGTATTCCCTTGTTATCCAGGTGGGAGCCTGATGCATGAAATTAAAAATTTGCAGAAAAATATTCCCTTGTTTTCCATGTGGGTGCCTGATGCAAGAAATTAAAAATTTTGAAGAAAAATATTCCATCAGTTTGATAACTGGGGAGTGGATTTTAAAGATGGTACCCTCCTCTTGTTTTTGGTATTTCCTTTGACTGAATGTCTTTCACCCGTGAATTCCTTCACTTATTGCCGAACTTTCTCTTTTTGGGTTTTCTATCTTTCCACGTTGGTCACATTCACTTTAAAGTGATTAGTGACGATTTGTTCCTGTCTAAATCATGAAACAAAATTTATTAGATATAAACTACTAGCAACTGGCATCTGTCGTCCTTGCCTCTTATTGCTTTCCTCTTTTTTTGATTTTTCCTCCCACTGTGTGGCCTTTCGGTTGACTATCTCCTGCGAGCTCTTTTTGTATTTTCTTGTTTTTCACTTTTTGTTTTCTTTTCTTTTGGCTCTGTTTGCCAAACTTCTTTATTTATCTCCAACTTTTCCTCCTTCTTTTCTTTTTCTTATCCAGTGTTATTTCAGCTTTTATCATCAGGAGCTAGTAGTTAGCTCTCAAAAGGAAAACAATGAAATGCAGAAAAATGAAAAGAGGTTAAGGGTGTTTCAGAGAAGTGGTAGAACTTATTTGGGTATTGTTGGCTGATTCCGCTGACCATGCCATGTATTTAAACTCCGACCCTATTCGTTCAACCCATTATTCTGACTCTGGATTGTTCTCAACCCAAACCGATACTATTTTTTGTTGCCTTTTCTCTTTTCATGATAATCCTCACAATCGCCCTATGGTGCCTCGAAAAGGTTATCACCAATAGGACTCTCTCATTTATTCTCTCTCAGCCTCACAATCGCCCTGCAGTGCCATTAAAGGTTTTCATTGACGAGACTCTCTCATTTTATTTCTCTACCTCACAATCGCTCCACGGTGCCGGTTAAGGTTTTCACCGATGAGATTCTCTTATTTCATCATTTTGTTTTTTCATTTTTTCATTTTTTCATTTTTTTCTTTTGTCTTTTATTTTTTGTACCACTGATGTTGTCCAATGTTTCATTCTTCCTTCATTGCGTTTGTTGTTCTATCGAAATTGATCAGAAGGTCTTTCTTTGGACTGTAGCGTGGCTTTTTGGATGGGTTAAGAAAAAAAGGTAAAAAAGCTCAAAGTTTCACGAGGGTTCAAAAATATTTACAACTCTCGGAATTATAAAATATAACTTCTGCCCCAGTTTCAATATGTGGGGGATTTTTGGATTTTTCCTTTATTGTGATTGAACCTCAGTGAGGCTGCCTACGTACCCTTTCGGGATCAAGTCTAACGTAGTTCATTACTACGCCATCAATTAATGAATTTCTTTTGACTTTTTCCCGACTTCTTTGTCTTTTTTTTTCTTCTTTTTTTTCATTCATTTTTCATCATTATTTTTTTTTCATTCATTTCCTCTTTTTTTTTTTTTTCATTTTTCATTTTTTTTCATTTTCTTTATTGTGCCATAAGCAATTCCGAGAGAGGGGTATGAAAGATTATATCAAACATGGCTCAAAGGGGATGTCAATGGATAAAGTGTTTGGATAGAGAATAAAATGCCTTCGTCATTTCAATTCCAAAATCACAATAAAATACAATTATACAATTGAATATGAATCATACATAGTATCTTTTGACCGCATCTGAATTGATAGCAGTCTCTACACACTTCCCTTAAATGTCTGTCAAATATAATGCCCCATTAGACAACACCCGTGATACCATAAATGGTCCCTGCCAGTTTGGCGCGAATTTGCCCTTTGCTTCGGCCCAATGTGGTAAGATACGCCTCAATACGAGTTGTCCAACTTGAAACTTTCGAGGACGCACCTTCTTATTATATGCTCTGGCCATTCTTTGTTGATACAATTGCCCATGGCAAGTTGTGGCCAACCTCTTCTCGTCGATTAGACTTAATTGTTCCAGCCGGGCTTTTACCCATTCTTCGTCATCTATTCCAGCTTCGGCTATGATTCGCAATGACGGTATCTCTATTTTCGCGGGTATGACAGCCTCTGTCCCATACACCAACGAATAAGGTGTGGCGCCGATAGAAGTGTGCACTATTGTGCGATAACCCATAAGAGCAAAAGGTAACTTCTCATGCCATTGTCTGGATTCCTCCACCATTTTCCTGAGGATCTTCTTTATATTCTTGTTTGCAGCTTCTACTGCCCCGTTTGCCTTTGGACTATATGGAGTGGAGTTGCGATCTGTGATCTTAAATCTCTGACAAACTTCCGCCATGAGGTGACTGTTCAGATTGGCTCCGTTATCTGTGATCATTACCTTGGGAATTCCGAACTGGCATATAATATTTTCATGCACAAAATCCACCACAGCTTTCTTTGTCACTGCCTTGAACATCTTTGCCTCAACCCACTTAGTAAAGTAGTCAATCGCAACCAAAATAAATCTGTGCCCATTGGAAGATGCTGGCTCTATTGGTCCGATAACATCCATGCCCCAGGCAACGAATGGCCAGGGTGCAGACATCGTATGCAGTTTATAAGGTGGAGAGTGAATTAGATCTCTATGTACTTGACATTGGTGGCATTTCCTCACATACCTGATACAGTCTCACTCCATGGTGAGCCAATAATACATGGCTCTCAAAATCGTTTTTACTAAGATATACCCGCTCATATAGGGTCCACAGGCCCCAACATGCCCCTCAATCATAATCTTATCGGTTTGCTGCGCATCCAGACACCTCAACAATCCCAGGCCTGGTGTTCTTTTGTATATGATCCCTCCACTGAGGAAAAAGCCATTGGCCAAACGTCTGATAGCTCTTTTCTGATCTCCGGTGGCTTGATCCGGGTATTTGCCTGCCTTCAAGTATTCCCTGATGTCCTGATACCACGGTTCTCCATCCAATCCTCCTTCCACAGCAAAACAGTAAGCATTCTGATCACGCACTTGGATCTGGAGTGGATCTTATAGGCTTTGTCTGGATGATGTAACATAGAAGACAGTGTGGCCAGAGCATATGCAACTTCATTGTGCATTCTTGGGATATGTTTGAACTCTATGGACTGGAATCTTTGGGACAACTCATGCAAACAATGTCGATAAGGTATCAATTTCAGATCCCTTGTTTCCTATTCTCCCTGAATTTGGTGTATCAAAAGATCCGAGTCACCCATGACCAAAATCTCTTGAACACCCATATCTATTTCCATCCTCAATCCCAAGATACACGCTTCATATTCGGCCATATTGTTGGTACAGAAAAATTGAAGCTGAGCGGTGATGGTGTAGTGTTGACCCGTTTCTGAAATGAGTATTGCTCCGATACTAACTCCCTTACTGTTGACGGCTCTGTAGAAATACATCTTCCACCCTGGCTTTTCGCCCTGTTATATTTCTTCGACATTCATTGCCTCCTCATCTAGAAAATATGTCTTTAATGGCTCGTATTCATCATCCACTGGATTCTCTGCCAAGTGATCTTCAACTGCCTGTGCCTTCATCGTCTTACGAGTTACATAAATGATGTCAAATTCTGTGAGCAGAATCTTCCATTTAGTAAGTCTTCCTGTAGGCATGGGTTTCTGGAATATATACTTCAGAGGATCCAACCGTGATATCAAGTACGTGGTATATGCTGACAAGTAATGCTTCAGTTTCTGAGCCACCCAGGTCAATGCACAACAAGTTCTTTCTAGCTGAGTATATTTTACCTCGTAAGATGTGAATTTCTTACTAAGGTAATATATAGCCTACTCTTTCTTGCCCGTCTCATCGTGTTGCCCTAGCACACAACCAAAGGAATTGTCGAGCACTGTCAGATACAAGGATCAAAGGTCTTTCCGGCTCTAGAGGAACTAGCACTGGATGATTTGCTAAATATTCCTTGATTTTGTCGAAGGCTTCCCGACATTCATCGGTCCATTTCACTGCTGCATCTTTCTTTAACAACTTGAAGATCGGCTCACATGTTGATGTCAACTGAGCGATGAACCAGCTAATATAATTCGGCCTTCCCAATAAGCTCATTACTTCTTTCTTGTTCTTCGGTGGAGGTAGACTCTGGATAGCTTTGATCTTTGATGGATCTAGTTTAATACCCCGCCGACTCACTATGAATCCCAACAGCTTCCCTGAAGGCACTCCAAAAGCACATTTTGCAGGATTGAGTTTAAGATTGTTCCTCTGGAGTCTCTGGAAGAATTTCCTCAAATCCCTCACATGATCATGTTGCTTCTTGGACTTTATGATGACATCGTCCACATACACTTCGATTTCTCGATGCATTATGTCATGGAACATTGTGGTCATTTCCCTCATATAAGTTGCTCCGGCATTCTTTAACCCAAACGGCATCACCCTATAGCAATATGTTCCCCAAGGTGTAATGAAAGCAGTTTTCTCCGCGTCTTCTTCATCCATCAAGATCTGGTGATAACCCGCATAGCAATCAACAAATGAACCGATCTTATGCTTGATGCAATTGTGAATCAATATGTGGATGTTCGGCAAAGGGAAGTTATCCTTTGGACTGGCTTTGTTGAGGTCTCTATAGTCCACACACACCCTGGTTTTACCATCTTTATTTGGGAGTGGCACAACATTCGCCAACCAGGTGGGGTACTTAGTAACTCGTATGACCTTCGCCTCAAACTGCTTCTTCACCTCTTCTTTTATCTTTACGCTGATGTATGTTTTGAATTTTCGCAACTTTTGCTTCACTGGCCAGCATTCAGGATAGATAGACAACTTGTGTACCACCAAGTCAGCACTAAGTCCGGGCATGTCATCATAGGACCAAGCAAAGATGTCTTTGAATTCATGCAACAACTTTATTAACTCTTCCCTGAGGGAGGTTTCTGAATGAATACTGATTTTCGTTTCCCGGACATTATCTTCGCTCCCCAAATTGTTGGATTCTGTCTCACTCAAGTTCGTTTTGGGTTTTTCCTCATATTGGTTCAGGTCCTTACTTATTTCCTCTAGGGTTTCCTCATCCTCATATTCTATCTCACTATCATTCTCAATTTTTTGTATGATAATTCGATTGTCAGAACTAGGCCGGGAATTCTTCATGCATGACATATCATCAGAATCAGAACATATGGAACTGTACAGAAGAAAAGATAAAAAATAAGGCAAAAATGAAGAAAGAAGAAAAACTGCAGTTCATTGATATCTCAAAGATGAACAAAGTTTTGGGTACATTTTGATTTTTATGGGGGGCAGGGGACTACAGAAAGTAAAATTGCTTTTCGGGGAAATGATGATGAATTTCAAAAGCTAACTACCAAGACTCCTTCCTAATCGGGAAAGGAGTGGTTTATCAATTGTTGAGCATAACACCAGATCCCACGAACTGAACGTCCATCCTGCTAGTACTTTCTCCCATTTCTACCATGTTCACATCCCCAAATAACATTTCGAACCTCATCAAGAGCTCCTCATCGAGTCTGGTCTCAGTATACCTAGACGCAGCAGATGTCAGATGTCGTTTCGTACTAGGCTTGGCAAAGGTGTTGGACAGTTTGGGGATGGGTTTAGGAAGGGTCCAGTTTTTTTTTGGTTTTCTAGGCTTTTTGGATGTCGGCATAGAAGGGTTTGAATCCCAAGCCGAAGGTGTCTTTGTTCACTGGCAGTTGGACGGGTTGAGTGATTCCTTGCAAAGCTTTCCCTAGCCCTCTCCCTGGTGTAAAGCCATTCTTAATCATCTCCCGGGCTACCATCACAACGGCAGGTGCCACCGTAGGGATTGGCAATTTCTTACCATCATCAATCTTATTCAGTGTTACAGTATCTGTCACCTGGTATACCCAAGGACATTTGTCTCCATCAACATCATCAAATGGAATTATGACATTGCAGGTGTCTCCCTCTCCATGTACTACGACCTTTTGTTGCTCCCATTCAAACTTGACCATCTGGTGCAATGATGATGGCACGGCTTTGGCTGCGTGGACCCATGGTCAACCCAACAATAGATTGTAAGACACAGCAATGTCTAATACCTAAAACTCCATCGTAAAGTCCACAGGCCTGATGGTGACTTCCAAGATGATATCCCCCAAATGTTCTTACTTCATCCATCAAATCCTCTCACATTCACACTGTTTCATCGGATTCTGTCAGGACTGATATTCAACTTTCCAAGAGTCGATAGTGGGCAAATGTTTGCGTTTGAGCCATTATCTATCAACACCCGGGTGACCACTGACTCCTCGCTTTTCACTGTAAGATAAAGTGCCCTATTATATTCAATCCCCTCAATGGGCAATTCACTGTCTGAGAATGTAATCTTGTTAGATTCAAAGATCTTATTGGTAATCTTTTCGAGATGACAAACCGAGATCTTTTCAGGGACATGTGCCTTATACAATATCTTTATTAGTGCTTTTCTGTGTTCCTCCGAATGGATCAACAATGAGAACAAAGAGATTTGTGCGGGTGTCTTCCTCAACTGTTCCACTATAGAGTAGTCCCGAGATTTTATCTTCTTGAGGAACTCTTCTGCTTTTTCTTCGGACACAGGCTTCTTCATTTGACTTTCTTTCACCACCTTCATTTTTCTTAACTCTTCCGGGGCAAAACACCTCCCGGACCGAGTTAGACCGTGCGTCTCGTTGATCTCTCCAGTCACTTCTTTCCCTTTGTACACTACTGCCACCTTGTTGTAGTTCTAAGGTACAGTCTTGGTATCTACCACCGGCATCTGTACCACTGGTCTTATAATTACCGGTTCCATGCTTGCACCTTTCACCGTTAACACTGGTTTCACACCTGGCACTACAATTTTCAAAGTCTCCACCGCTGGTTGCTTTTTCACTTGTTCTTCAGCTATCACTTTTCCTTTCTCAATTTCCTTTTCTGCTTTGCTGCTGGCCTTTATAATCATGACCGACTGGGATGGCTTCCGGCTGCTCTCCTCTTGTGCCAACTCTATCATATGTGCTTCATGATGAGCCGACAGTGGGTTTTGAGTATTGTTCGGGGCCTCCGGGGCCTATACCTCAATCCTCTAGCTATCAATGAGCTCTTGAATAGCGTTCTTCAAATGCCAACATTTCTCAGTGTCGTGTCCCGGTGCTCCAGAGCAATACTCGCTCCTAACCGACTGATCGATATTCTTTGGAGGTAGGTTCGGAAGCTTTGACTCGATCGGGCTCAACATTCCCAATTCCTTCAATCAGTGATAGAGGCTAGTATAGGATTCCCCTAGCGGGGTGAATGATTTCTTCGCATGATTCCTGTTCCTCATCTCTGGGTCGGGCCTGAAATTGGGTTTGCTCGGGTTTCTTGAATTTCTAGAAGAGGGGTAGGTATTTTATGTGTGATAAACATTCTGCGGGGCCCGGGCTCGCCATACCTGTGGTGGTGGTGGATAAGTTTGGGTTTGTGGATTTTGGTAGTGTGGGGTAGTAGGTGGGTGGTGTGGTGGAGGTAGGTTGTATGATGTTGGTGAGTTGTATGGGGCTGGTCGGTACGGCTGATATGGTCGTGGTGGGTGATGGTATTAGCTACGATTCCAGGGTTTGCTCTCCATAACCGATACTTCCTCTTTCTTCCTTTTCCCAATGGTTCCTCCACTCCCAGTCTGAATGGCCTGATTTGTGGCCTTGATTGATGAAAAACTCATAATCTTGCTAGTTTTCAATCCTTCTTCCATGAAACTTCCCATTTTTACAACTTCATTAAAGTTCTTTCCAATGGCTGACACTAGATGTCCATAGTAGGTAGGCTCCAAAGCCTGCAAGAAACAGTCCACTATTTCACTTTCTTTCATCGGCGGATCCACCCTCGCCGCCTGTTCTCTCCACCTAAAACCGTACTCTCTAAAGCTTTCACCAGGTTTCTTTTCCATCTTAGTGAGTGACAACCTATCCGGTATGATTTCCAAATTATAATGAAATTGATTCACAAATGCTTGTGCGAGATCATCCCAGATAAACCATCTGGTGTGATCTTGGCGCGTGTAGCATTCCAATGCGGAATCACTCAAACTTTGGCTGAAGTATGCCATCAGAAGCTCATCTCTTCCCCCTGCGCCCCGCATCTTACTGCAGTATCCTCTAAGATGGGCCACCGGATATCCGTGTCCACTGTACATGTCAAACTTCGGCAACTTGAATCCGACAGGAAGTTGCACTTCTGGAAACAGACATAGGTCTTTGTATGCCACACTTACTTGTCCCCCTAACCCTTGTATGTTACGAAAGGCATGCTCAAAACTCTTCATTTTCATGGCCATCTCCTCCTGTTCTGCATTCTTGACAGGTTTCCCTTCGATTGCCTCCATCAATGGAGTGTAAGACTCATGCTGCCGGAAGGTTGGTTCAGGTGGGTAGTAGTGGGTGTCTTGTACGTGGAACAACGGTTCACTGGATGACTTATGCAAGGCGGCAGGTGGAGGTGCTACATATACCGGGGCAACCTGGGATGGTTGGGGTGGCACTTGTTTTGACAGTGGTGGCACTTGACAAGTGGAGGCATAGTAGTTGTGATAGTCGGGATATGTAGAGGACGAGTTCATAGTGGGTGGCTCAGGGTTGGGATTGGTTGGAGGGATGTATGCGGGGTTAGCGGGATAAGTAGGCAAGGGTTGACCCCTCGACCAAGCCTGGTACATCTCAGCCATCTGCTGTTTAAGCTTGTACATTTCTTCATTCATCCCCATCACGTCCACGACTTCCTACTCCTGGACGGGGTCCATAACTGTTGGTTGAATCTCTTGTGACACGGCCTTTGTCATTGTCTTAGATCTTGTGTTGTAGGGACGAGTAGCCAGAATGCCAGTTGCCAACTAGAACCTGAATCTCATAAACAGCAACACCCGTTAGTGGTTAGCATATGTAGAGATAAGATGCAACGATTTAAAGTAAACACATTTCTCCTTAGATCGTCATGCATCATCCCGGCCTTCGTTTTATTTTGAATCAATCTCATCATTCTCTTTTTTTTTTTTTTTTTCTCTTTTTCTTTCTTTCTTTTCCCTTTTTTTCTTTTCTCTCTTTTTCCTTTTTCTTTTTCTTTTTTCTTTTCCTTTCTTTCTTTTCTTTTTTCCTTATTTTCTTTATTGATTCGCGTTCCTATTTATTTGCCTATCGTAAATAAAGAATTGATATAAAGCAAAAGGATTGACAACAACTCTTGATTTTTATTTATAGCTCAGAACATCGGTTTACAAGATGGTGTTATACTACTAATGCAAAGAAATATAAATATAGAATGCATGCCCTAAGAATACATTAAAGCTCCTAGTGCTCGTGAGATTCGTTCGGTCTTGCCGCGGGCCTATATGCTAATCCCTTTTGGAGCCTATCCATGTCAGACATGACTTGCTGCACAAAGAACTTCACTGCAGACACAAATGTTCCCCGGGACATGTCTTCACATAGCTGGCTCTTCCGGGTAATGTACTGAGCAATATGAACAATTTTCTCTCGAATAACCCCTATCTCTTGAAGCAATCGGCTGATCTGTTCGGTGCGAGCATCTAAAGTGCGCTGGTTCTCCTTTTGTATTTGTTGTAGCTCAAACTCTAATCGAGCCAAAGTCGTGTAACAATGTTCTCTTTCTTCTTCGAGATCTTTGATGACTTTATTACTTCTGACAGTGGCTGTAACAATCTTTTTTCTCAGTTGAGCTACCTCAAACTCATTCTTATCCTGTAGCTGCTGAACCAACTTGGCTCTTTCCTCGGCATCTTTGGCCATTTGCTTTCGAGCCCTGACTAACTCCTTTTCTACTTTGTTTAAGTCGAAGCTGTAGTCATTCACCTTGCGCCGAAGTGTTTCAATCAATTTCTCGTCTCGGGCTAAGGGAACAGGGGTCTCGGATACAATTTTCATCTTAGCAACCTGAGCCTTCAAAATTTCATTTTCTTTCTTTAGCTACTTTTTCTCTCCTTCGTCGGATGCTGCCTGCAAACCGCTCTCAAACTGGAGATCTCTCAACTGTTTTTCCAGCAAGCTGATTTTGGATTCACTTTCTTTGGCCGCCCAATTCCTATTTTCTTTAGATTGCTCCACCAGATCTTGCAAGTGAGGTCTTTTTGAAGGCCTGTCAAGCTCAATACCCCGTCGATACCATGCAGAATACCCGGACACCACTTCACTCGAGCTCTGTTCTGCACACAAGTATCTACCTTCAAGTTCTGACATTCATTCCAAATTTGACGGACCTTTGCTTTCGGGAATTGCCCATCCGGACTAATCTCTATCACTTGTGAACTGAGGTCCCCGTCCTTTGGTATAACTTGACATCTACCAAGCCGTCGCAATGCCCTGTATGGGGCATAAGGCTGCTTAAGCATAAGGCTGGATACTTTTTAAGCCCATGATCAAAACGTGTGACCCTTTTGTCGGCATATAAATTACCTCGTCGAGAGGCAACCAATCATATGTCCAATCAATCTGGCCGTCGGTCAATGATCGTAGATGCGAAACCAAATCCTTTACTCCCTCGGGCAACTTAACTTCTTTTGTTCTCGTGTAAAATTCTTCGAGGTACGTTCTTCCAGTCGGCCGATAGCTTGATAATGAAGGATGCTGGCATAGATGTTCGATCAACCATATTTGCAAAATCAAGTTGCATCCCTCAAAGAAGTTGGCCCCTGCTTTGCAGGCAGTCAAGGCACGGTAGATGCCTGCTAAAATCGTTTGAGCTAAAGTACAATTGTCTTGTACCACCAAAGTGCTTGCTACCCCGGCAACCTTTATATTGATGTGCCCATCTTTTCTCGGAAATATGATAACCCCGAGAAATGCCACTAAGAAAGCAAACCGTCAATGCTCCTCCCATTTTGCTCGGTTGGACTTGCTACAAAGCTTGTTCGTGGAGTCGTTGAAACCCCCGACATGTCCATATCTGCTATAAATGAAGTTAAGGGAGCAAAATTCGTTGGTTAAATCCTTGTTGTGGACATTCCTAGCAATTTTCAAAGAATCCAAAAAGCGGTGCACCGTTACTACTCTCGGGGCCACCGGGTATTTTCCTTGCAAGGGGACCTCGTTCTTCCCTATGTAGAAAGCAATCTCCTCCAGAGTGGGAGTGAGTTCAAAATCCGGAAGATGTAGTACATTGTGTGCAGGATCCCAATATGTTACCAGTGCTTTGATTATGTCGCCCCGGGGAATTATGTCCAATAATCCCGTGAGATCCTTTAAGTATCCTTTGATCCAGTTTTGACCCTCTATTCCCATGTCGTGCCACCATAGTCTCAGCTCCAAAGGGATTTTATTCATTAAGGTGAAAGGTTCATTCAGTATTGTGTCATACTGCACATTTATTACGGCGATTTTATTTAGAAAAGAGAAAAATCTTTTTCAATGCAAATTTTCATTTTTTGAAAGAGACATGACTCTCGAAGTGGCCATTTTTGCCAAAACAGCCTTCCGGCGTCCTTTCGGAACATTCGACCGTTTCCAAAAATAGCAATCAATCCGATTATTTGAAAAGAAAATCTTTTTGGTCTTTTTCTAAAGGTGTGGTTGGACCCGTTCAAGGGTTGCCTACGTATCCCGCCTAATGGAGAGAATCAAACCTGCGTAGTTCGGTCAGATTAGTTGACCAATTATTTTAACAACAAAGCTATTTTTTTTAGATTTTTTCAAATTTTCAGATTTTCCGGATACACACTTTCACTAGATTTTATTTCTCTCTTTCTTTTTTTTGAATACTTTTCTATCCTCGGGAATTTTGTCGGTCTGCATAACGATCAAGGACAATAAAATGCATCACATAATATGCTCGGTCTTTATAAATACTGGGTCACCTGTCCTAGACGGACCCAACCTCTATGTTGAGTCCCCCTAAGTCAGATATGATGCAAATAATCGTCCTAGACCAATGTTCAACATCTTATAGTTTCATAGAGTTCTAGACCGTGTACCCGAGCGGATAACTCGAATCGAGGAGGTAGCTACGTACCAGTGGCTCGCGGAGTCAATCGGCTTTGTTACTTATCCAGCCTCTGTTTCTTAATTTTGGTGTAACTTAACAAAAAGGAGAGTCTCAACCAGTAAGCACATCCCCGGGGGTGAAGAAGAGAAGGGTTTTTGGCACATTTTTATATACAATCCTCGTAGTATCAAAGCAGTAAAATACATAGCATGTTGTTCAAATCATATAATGAAGTCAAATAATATCAAGAACGGCAATTCTAAGGAGCTCGAGTTCTTAAACCCTGAAACCAAAGTTCTGGGTTGGGATCCCCAGCAGAGTCGCCAGAGCTGTCACACCTCCCTTTTTACTACCCCCACATATGTATATGCCTGAAAAGAGGCTTTTGCACCGATCCGTTTGGAAAGATACATAGGGTATACCTCAATGTTCGAATACTCGAGACTGATATAATAACAAAGAGGAAGGAGTTTTTCCAATTAAAGACAATCGGTTCGGGAATTTTTATCAAATTATCAGAGTCGCCACTTGAGAAAATAAGGGTATCCCAAGTCACCAATTAATCCCGAATCCGAGGAAATTGACTCTGTTATAGTCCGCGAAATAAAGACCTGGATAAGGAACTCTGTTAACCCGGGAGAAGGTGTTAGGCATTCCCGGATTCCGTGGTTTTAGCACGGTCGCTCAATCATCGTTCTCGAATCTTGTTTGTCTTTGTTATAGATTTTAACAATACGTAGGTGTTTTTACTTTAATATTTTATAGAATTGTGACATCGCGAAAATGCACCTTGAGTCATACCGCAACCAATACGCCTGTGACTTGTGGTACATTTAGGCTTTGCCGGGATTTGGATTTGAGTCGCACCAAGTGCACACTCGTTTATAGGAAAGGTATATTATACCGTGCCTAATAGAGTCTAATCGTCTTTTAATTATTTTTTGGTGAGGCTATGGAGTTTTCTAGTAGCCTTCCCGGGTCTATTTATGTATTATCTTATTACTAAAGGGGGCCCCGCTTTTAATGTTATGCGAGGCTCGTGCCAATTACATTTTAAGGCTCAACTTTAATGTTTAACTATGTTTTCTATACATGTTTTTCCCTTAATTATGTTCAACGGTTATCTTAGAATTGGGCCCAGGATCTTGTCACAACTTTATTCGACTTGGGCCTCTATACTTGTACTTAATCAAGCACCAGACCTGCCCAGGCCTCAAGGCCCAGGCTGCCTTCGAGCTTCTACTCAACCGCCCAGTTGGTTTTATATCACGGTTCAGGCCCATGCCACGTATTGGGCCCAAACCAAATAGGGACAACAACGATATAAGTAAATAAATGAAGATACACATCTGAAATTAAAATTGCATTTTTATTAATCATTAAGGAAAATCAATACACAAATCACTAACTCTGAATAAATTATCCATTGTATATGAGAACTTAAAAGATTGTTTCTACTTTCGATTCCAAATAATGAACTTATACTAACATCTAAGTATCTACTAGCTGAAAGGTTTAAGAAAAACGGTTTGATTATATATGAGACTTGATCAAATTGAATGATTCAACTAATTACTTATAGTCTTTAAGTTATCTGAAACTAAGCCGAGTTATTTACAGCTACACTATTATACTACTTGAATAATAAGAAATAAACCTGTTCAATGTTGTCAAAGCCAATCCTATACTAATGATTACTTCAAGTGATCGTTTCTCTTTCTAAACTTACTCAAATTTGAGTTTTATTTTTTAAACAGATTAACTACACGAAGCTTGATTTAAACAGTCTACTCATTCCAATGACATAACTCGAATACCCCACATTTAAAGATCCAAAGACTTAAGCATGGCTACATCACTGATTTTGCTATGACTCAACTCATTACCAAGTTATTAAGCCAATTATGAATGAATTACTGTTTGGATATAACATTTTCTATTTTCGAAGTTCATCTACGTTTAAATGCAGATCTACGTCATTAGCTATGTGATTATGATTTACGAAAACTTCTATGAAGAAATAGTTGATGGTTTGAAAACTGTGATTAGTTAACTTATGTTTTAAGGTTTTACCTATTAAACTAGGTGATGAACTATCTACACTACACTATCAACTATTAAGCTATTACAATGTTTTGTCCTTGTGCTTCTACTACTACACTATAATACAATTAAAACTAAAGATCCTCACTAATACTAAACAACTAATGACATTATGAAACTACACAGTACATGATAACATAAGAATTAAACTGAAACTTCATGTTATTTCAGCCAAATCAACATTACAGCTTCGATTGAACAGTAGTGTACCTGAATCAGCAAGAGAAACCAATGAGTCTAGGGGGTTAAAGAAAGTAAGCAACAACAATAAACTCGAACAACAATTGCAACAGTGATGGTTGAATATCAATGAATAAAAGACCACAGCAACAACAAGAATAGAAATCCAAGCAGCACTCGAGCAAAACCCACAAGAACAGGTGAATACCCCAAACTTCTCACTCGAAATAATGCAGGAAAAGACTATTGCTATATTACTACTATTTTCTCTAAACTTTTCTTCCAAAAGCCAGCCCTTATTCACTCTTGTTTGGTGGTATTTATAGTTGTGAGAAGGGCTGATGACTTGGGGAGAAAGAATGGGATTAAATCCCACTTCTCTCCCTTTTAAAATTACTAAACTTACACTAAGGCCCCTATTTCAGTTATCAAATCCCTTCCAGCATGTGCTGGAAGGTTCTTTTAGATTGCTTTTCGAGGCTTTTACCACAATATCCCTAAGGGTTAAAGATTTTTACATATTTCCCTCTTTAGGGAGGCCATTATACCCTTTAATATCTGCAAAATTGCAGAAATCACGGGTACAAATGACTCCCTTAACCCTATATGTTCTAAATAATTCACTATTTTACCTATTTGGCTTCCTTTTATACCCTTAGTGATTTTACTGTTTTACTCGACCTACCTAGGTCAGGTATTCAGCATTTAGGACTTATTTAACTAATGGCCAGTCCTTGCATTGGTATTTAAGGACGGGCCAGTTCTACTATTTCAAACTTAGCTCTTTTGTTTCATTTTCAATCAACTAAGACCTTTTATTTCATTTTGAAACTAATTGCACGACTAGCCTGCTTTATTGTTGTATTTAAACTATTTAATTTTTAGCCAGTCTCAACTTGAGACTTGGCTTGGGTAATTGAACCCATTTACTGAACACAGTTGGGCCCAAGGCTTTGCAGGCTTAGCCATCTATGGTTCAAGGCTCAAAATGAGCCTTGACAAGTCTGAACTTGCAGACTTAGCCAATCTTTTGCATAATTAGCCTTTTTAAACTGAACACAGGCTGGGCTAAGGTCTTTGCAGACCAAGCCACCTAAGATTCAGAGCTCAAATGAGCCTTGGTGAGTCTGCATTTGCAAACTTAACCAATTTTTTGCACAACTAGCCCTTTTGAGGTGGGCCAGTGTGCTGGACCTTTTAGAGTTGGTCAATTTGCAAAATTGACCACTATTTGGTCACTTATTATCTTATAACCTATGTTTGTTTGATTTTCAGTCTTAAACCTATTTCAAAACTAGCTATTTTTAGGGAACGTAGCACTAGCAGCTATAACCAATCCCCTAAAGTTAATGAATGTTAATCATATGCTCATTATAATAAGAACTACTGAAAATTCAATCATTTTCAACATGTATTGCACACATAGCCACATAAGATCAAACAATGTGCATCAATCAATTAAAACTCAGAAGGGGAAATTTGATAGGGTTGAATCCTAATTAATCAATTTACATTACCCAATTTCATGTGACAAAGTGTCAATCAATATCAATTTAGACTTAATTACAACTAGTTCATGTCATATGACACTTGAAAAACCTCAGAACCTTTAATGTTCATGGCATAAACATACACAGAAGTATAGACTCTCACAAACAATCAATAAGAGATGAAACATGGCTTAATCGGACATAAGGACCACAGACTAAGTAAAACAAGGTAGCCAGGATCCATTTCCAAGTATTAACCCTAACCTTGATGTATATAATAAAGCATAAAAAAAAGTCATGGGAAATAGTGAAGAAGAAACCTAACATTTATCATGCCAAGTAACAGAGAAAGAAGTAAAATCAGATTAACATGCTTCTAGGAATAGAAGAGGTGATATGGACCAATTATTAGAGTCAAATCATGGTTTTAATCAGGAGATGTAGGGGAAAAGATGAAGTAGAATACTCAATATAGGAGACCAACATTTAATCCCAGCACTAAGACTAAACATGAAAAAGACCAGAAGAGAAGACTCATTCAAACTTATTGAGAGCTAATAAAGATGGACTAATACAAGATGAGAGTCAAAGCTTAAACATGCAAAAGGAGATGTCGAAGATCAACAAAAATGGAGAAACTTAATACTAACAGAGGACAAAGACAAAGACAAAGACAAAAGAAAAATATCCAAGTCAAGCCTACAAATCAGAACAATAATCCAAACAAGGAATCATAAAGAGAGGAATAGACATGTTGTTGAAGACTTAGAAGAAAAAGAACATGATAGACAGAACAGAAGAACCAAGTCAAAATAAGAAAACGAACAAGAAGAACAAAAACCCTAATACTAACAGGCTCTTTGAATCAGAGAAAGTAACATAGATGACATAGAAAAATATCATAAAGGAAAGATATGAACAATGAACAAATCAGAAGAAACCCTAGTAGTAACAAATGAAGCACAAGATTTCAGGTTCTTAAGAATAGAAAAACAAATAGAGATATCAAGACAAAAGTAATAAAACAGAGGGAAAACATGAATACGAACAGATAAAGGAAGAAGATAAGACAGAGAAGGGAAAAAGGGCACTTAGCTTAGCAGGGCCTGTCCCCTGAGCTTCCCCTTTCACTCTTCTCACTATTTTTTCAGTCTTTCAGACTCTTTGTTTCTTTTCTTTCGGTTTTCTTCATTTTTCTTTTTTTGGTTTTTCTTTTAGACTTGAAGGTGAAGTCTTTTGGGTTTTTTTATTTGGAGTGGGGTATTTGGGAGAGGTAAAGGCCAGATGTTGATGAAGTCTTGGTTTTGAGTCGCCAGAGTTGGGGTTCCGGTGACTTTATATGGGATATTCGAAGAGTTCTTGGAACATTCGAGGGGTTTCAAGGTCATAGAAGGGTAGATCGGACCAAGGCGGTCCTTTTGGCATTGGTTTGAAGAAGGTTCTCGTTGTTTGGTGGTCACCGGAGGTAGGTTCCGTTGACCGGCATATCAAGAACGAGGGTTCTGTTTTAGGGTTTTCTATGGTTTTGAGGTGGAGAAGAAGAAGAAGAGAAGGGTAGAGGTTAGAAGATGGCCGGAGACCACCGTTGGAGGTGGTGGCCTCCATGGCCGGCTAGGGTTTCAGAAGATGAAGGAGGAAGACGAAGGAGAAGAGGGAGAGTTTGGAGGCAGCTAGGGTTAAGGAAAGTTGAAAATGGCCGCCTTCAACGCGACACAAGCCTTTTATAGGCGAGGGGTATAAGGTGATCTGGACCGTTGATCTGATGAAGATCAACGGCCCTTAGCAGCATTACTAAAACGACGCCGTTCGATCGCTAATGAGACCAAAGGTCTCGACCCTCAGATCATTTTAAATGGACGGATGAGATTTGATCTCACTTCTCAATTAATCAAATAACTCCGGATTGATTCTCAGCCATTAGATTAAACTTGATGAACGACTGAGATCAAATCCCTTGGTGGCCTGGACCGGATCTTTTTGGGCTAAAAGTATTGGGCCACTCAACTCAATTCTTTTGGCCCAAAGCCATTATACCCAATGTAGTTTTTTTTGTATTTTTTGATGTTTTAATTATTTTTATGTATTTTCTTTTTGTATTTTGTTTTGTTTTCTTTTGTATTATTTAAATTATTCAATTCCCTACTTGCACTAATTTTCTAATATTTTTTGGCAATTTTCTACTATATTTCCTAATTTCCGCTATTAATGCTCTTTTTTTTTGTTGATTTTCTTTTAACTACTTAATTCAAAATACATGTATTGAACCTATTTTTTTTTATTTTTATAATTTTAACTATTTAAACACATAAAATGCATTCAATTTCAAATAAGACATGCAATTACACTCAAAAATATTATTTTATTTTAATTTTGGAATCTTGTTTACCTAGTGCAAAAATCATGTACTCACAACCTCTACCACGGCCCCGGCCTGAGGCGGCAGCAATAGGGGGCGCGTGTGCCTGATCCTTACGAGTAGTACGTGTTCTCACCATCTGTAAGAGAATAGAAAATAGAAGTTTAGATTTGGTGCCCAAATATCGCACGACAATGAATTCAAAAGAAATGAAGAGTTTCCTAAATAGATACATAGCCCCTCGTAGATAAATACAGACGTCTCCATATAGATCAGCCAGACTCTAAATAACCGGTCTGTGTCCTGTGACTCCTATGAACCTAGAGCTCTGATACCAACTTGTCACGACCCTAGTTCACGAATCGTGAACATGTCATGACAGCACCCAGTGTTCTCGACTAGGTAAGCCTAACACAATGCGGAATATACACTTTCATGAAAGAAAAAGATAAGATAACAACGGAATGACGAGAAAAAATGTAACAAGTGCGGCTCGGCACATACACTTCGCCGATTACCAGGAGAAAACACAACTACCAAGACCCGGAAACTCACGGGCAACACAGGCTAAGAAAGAGTACAACTGTGGCTCTATATATCCAGAGTGTCTACACAACGAAATAAAATAAATAACTGATGTCACTAAGATGAATAGAAGAAGACCCTCCGGATATGCGGACGTAGCAGATCATACCTCGAGTCTCCTGAAGTGCTGCTAGATCACCTGTAGTGCGCCTGATCGGATGTACCTGGATCTGCACAACAAAAGTGTGCAGAAGAGTAGCATGAGTACACCACAGTGGTACTTATTAAGTCCCAAGCCTAACCTCGATGGAGTAGTGACGAGGGAGGTCAGGGCCCTACCGAGAAATAATAAAATTAATGATTATAATAATACCGAGCAGTTCAAATAAGAATAAAACTTAAATAACAACAATGAGGTAAATACTACAACCGTCTACAATTAAGCTAATAAGGAGAAATCAACACAATAATGTACAAATCAACAAGTCCAGGATCTCCAGGAATTGAACCCGCATTCCCTCTCTATACTCAGCAACTCAGGATCTACGGGAATCAAACCCACAGTCCATATATCAGTCTCACAGGATCTCCGGGAATTGAACCCACAGTCCTTTATCTCAACGTCACAGGATCTCTGGGAATTGAACCCGCAGTCCGTATATCAGTATCTCTGGATTTCCGAGAATTGAACCTGTAGTCCGTATGTCAATATCTTAGGATCTCCAGGAAATTGAACCCGCAGTCCTTTACCTTAGTAGCATTGGATCTCTGGGAATTGAACCCGCAGTCCACAAACACAAACACAATCAATAAGAGGAAAAACACAGAGAAATATGAAGTACATAGCTACAAATTACACCAAATCCAATCTCAACAAGTTCCAAGAACTTCAATTAAGACAAGTAGGCACTTAGACAGATAATCCTATCTAATCATGCATCTCTAACTAACACCAGATAAATGTTACAATTGAATCAATTAAATAACAAGGATATCACGATTTGAAAAATTCAAGTAAGGTGGTTTTTCAACAATCTGCGCAAGTACACGCCCGTCACCTCGTATACAAGGCATTTAAATCAACACATATATATCCTAGGGGAGAAGGTTTCCCCCATGCAAGGTTAGACAAGTCACTTACCTCAATACCGGTACAAAATCGCTAAGAAACGACCCTCTTACAACAAGTATCCGACTCCGAGTGGCCCGAATCTAGTCAAACCAATTACACAGTGTAAATAACATCGCAAGTAACTAATTACAATGATAAAATTAAAGCTACGAAAGTGGGAGAAATGACCAAAATACCCCTGTAGCGCTTGACTCGGAATTGAAATATTCTTGCCTTTTCAGAACCCTTGTACTCTCACGATTCTAACCATATAAAATATATCGAAATCGGAGTTCGTTTGCCCCTCCAAATCGTCAAAGTTTCTTCTTTGAAACTACCCCAATTTAACACCCCAAATCCGAAATTAAAGGAAGAAATTGAGTTTAGACTAGTGAATAATGATCACAAGGGAATAAGGAATCGTTACCCAACAATTGTCTCTGAATGGCACACGAAATATCACTCAAAACCGAGCTCCCAAGCTTGAGTTTTTGCAAAAATGGTGAAACCCTAGCGGATGAAATTTTATATACTGGTTCTGTCTGCCTAGTGATTTACCCTATGCGATCGAGTCACATCTATTGCGATTGCGTAGAACAAACTTTTCAGCCCACCACTTTACACTATGCGATATCACACTTAGCTCTGCGATCGCATTGCTTAACATAACAATACTATGCGATCGCACTCCCAGCTACGCGATCGCATAGAACAAACTAAAGGACCTGGGACCCCTACTCTTTACACTATGCGATCGCATAGTCCCCTTTGCGATCGCAGAGCACAACCATCCAAAGATATGCAATCGCATAGCCCTTTCCGCGATCACATAGAACAAAATTTTGTCTCCTCCCAAACCTTCTATGCGATCGCATCAGCATAGAGCAACCGTCTACAACACTTATGACAACAAAACTGACTTGTTCTTCAACAAGAAATGGTCTGTTTGACCCACGGAAACACCCCCTAGGCCCCCGGGACTTCAACCAAAACCACCAACCTACTCCAAATCACGATACGAACTTGTTCCAATCATAAAAATATATCACTAAACACACAAATCATCCAATTATGGCGGATTTAAGCCTAGGTTTCAACCAAAACTTTTGAAACCTACATGCAATGAAAACCCCAGCCAAACGACGTCCAAATGACCTGAAAATTCGCAGACATATCTAAAATCACCTATAGAAGCTACTGCAACTATTGAAATTCCATTCTGACTCCCGGATCAAACTCTCACGTATCGATCGGATTTCTAAAAATTTCAAACTTCGGCATTTCTAGCCTAAATGAGCTACGGACCTCCAAAATGCATTCCGAACACACTCCCAACCCCAAAATCGCCTAACAAAGCTAATGGAACCATCATATTTCCGTTCCGAGGTTGTCTTAGCACTATTCCAAATACAGGCCATTTTTCAACTATAAAGCTCTCATTTAGGGACTAAGTGTCCCAAAACACTCCAAATTCTTGAACCGAACCTCCCAGCAAACCACAATAGCAGAAATGAACTTAGAGCAAATAGTTAAATTGGGGATCGAGGCGTAAATTTCAAAAACGACCGGCCGGGTCCTTACAAGCAAGAACGATTTGCCCCCAGAAGTGAGCGCATATAACAAAGCCCTGCACCTAGCAGTCAAATATGAAGGTTATTACATGAAAAGGGTCATGGTGGATGGAGGTTCGGGGGTAGACATCTGTCCGCTATCAACTTTACAATGCATAGAAATTGGGACCGAAAGAAATCGACCCAACAATATTAGCGTAAGGGCATTTGATGGTATAAAAAGGGACACGGTTGGAGAAATCGATTTGATTCTAACTATTGGCCCGATGGACTTTGAAATCACTTTCTAAGTCTTGGACATGGATACGTCTTACAACTTTCTTCTTGGAAGGCTTTGGATTCATGCAGCCGCAGCTGTACCCTCTACCCTTGACTAGATGGTAAAGTTTGAGCATGAGGGTCAAGAGATCATAGTCCATGGGGAAGATGAACAATCAATCTATCGGGACCCTTCAGTCCCGTGCCTTGAAGCAAGAGAGGGAGGCGAACACATTGTTTATCAGGCTTTTGAAATTGTGCTCGCCGACCAGTATGAAGAAGGAGACCTTTGTCCCCAACCCTTCCTTTCTAATGCATCAATCATGGTGGCTAAAGAGATGATCCGGCATGGCTTCAAACTGGGAAAAGGGCTTGGGAAATCACTACACGGAATAGCAGAACCCACTACCCTGCCTTCGAATGAGAAGTTCTTCGGGATAGGTTTCCACCATACCCCAGATGATGTGAGATGGGAAAATAAGAGAAAAAATGAGGGATGGAAGTTGCCTCGGCCATTGGCACACTTGTGCAAAAGTTTCATCAGACCAAAATACGTTGAAGAAGAGGATGATGAGGTTTTCACGGCTGAAGAAATAGAAGATATTTGCGGGGCCATGAGAGAAATGCTTTATGAGACTCACATGGTCGAGCCGAGGGAAGGGACTAACACCACTGAGGTGCTTTACATGGGACCAGAAGCCAAGTAAATTGGAAGGCTACCCCATTTGGAGGGAGTCCTGGTAGATTTGTCCTACTACTTTTTCTGCATATCAAGTTATCCAGGGTGTAACTCGAATGTTTTCTTTAGTTTTTGGTCTTTAAATCTTGAAATGTAAACCCTGTTATCTTTAAATTCCAAAAAATGAAATCAAAATTTCATCATTCATTTTCCTTTATTTTTTCTGATTTTTGCTATTTTTTATTCTTTCAGTTCTAATAATGCAGCTTTAAATAACATGACATGCCTACGAACTTCATGCCCAGATTCAAACGCGGCGTCTAATTGTGAAATAATGTAACAAGAGCTCGAATATGATGAAGAAGAGGCTTTTAAGGAAATAAATAGAGAATTGGAACAATTTGAGAATAAGCCTAAACCAACCTTGAATGATACTGATCCATTTAACCTAGGGACCCCTGAAGAAATCCATGAAACCAAGATATGAATTCACACAAATGAGAAAACCTAGGATGCAATAATTCAATTCTTGTTTGAGTTCAAAGATGCGTTTGCTTGGTCGTACGACGACATGCCAGGGTTAAGTGTTGATCTGGTGGTTCATAAGTTGCCAACTTACCCCAATTGCCCTCCAGTCCAAGAGAAACAAAGGAAGTTCAAAAGTGACCTCAGTGATAAGATTAAAGAAAAAATGACAAAACAGTTGAAAGCAGGGGTGATCCGGGTCCAGTATACTACGCGGTTAGTTAATGTATTTCCTGTATCGAGGAAAGCTGCGAAAACTCGAATATGTGTGTACTATCGAGATTTGAATAGGGCAAGCCCCAAAGTTAATTTCCCTTTGCCCAACATCCACATCATTATTGATAACTATGCCAAACATGAGATACAGTCTCTCGTGGATTGTTACGCAGGATATCATCAGGTGTTGATGAATGAGGAAGATGCTGAGAAAACTGCTTTCACTACACCTTGGGGTACATATTGATATAGGGTCATGCCATTTGGTTTGAAGAATGCTGGGGTGACCGACATGAGGGCCATGACCGCCATTTTCCATTATATGATGCACGAGGAAATAGAAGTATATGTGGACGATGTAATCATCAAGTCTAGAACCCAGGATGATCATGTTCAAGATTTGAGGAATCTTTTTGAATGGTTACGCAAGTATGATTTGAAGTTGAATCTGACTAAATGCTCCCCGTCTGGTAAACTTTTGGGCTTTATGGCTAGCAGGAGAGGTATCGAGTTAGACCCAACAAAAATAAAGTCTATCAGGGATTTGCCTCCTCCGATAACCAAGAAAGATGTGATGAGCTTATTGGGCAGGTTAAACAATATCAGTCGGTTAATTGCTCAATTGACTACCACATGTTAGCACATATTCAAACTATTAAAGAAAGAAGAGGCAGTCAAATGGACAACTGAGTGTCAAGAAACCTTTGATAAGATCAAAGAATATCTGTCAAATCCTCATGTACTGGTCCCACCTGAGTCAGGACGACCTATCTTCTTGTATCTGACAGTGTTATAAAATTCTTTTGGTTGCGCTCTTGGGCAACATGATGTGACCGGCAAGAAAAAACAGGTAATTTACTATGTGAGTAAGAAGTTCACCCATTATGAGGCCAAATATACTTTGTTGGAGAGAACATGCTGTGCACTAACATGGGTTGCTTAGAAATCTAGACACTATTTGCAAGCCCATACTACCTATCTCATAACCAGGTTGGATCATTTAAAATACATATTCCAGAAGCCGATGCCCACTCGGAGACTGGCAAAATAGCAAATCTTGCTCACTAAATTTGACATAGTCTATGTCACTCACACGGCGATGAAAGCTTAGGCATTGGCAGATCATTTGGCGGAAAACCCGATTAACGATGAATACCAACCACCAAGCACATATTTTTCAGATGAAGAAGTTAATTCAGTAGTACTCATAATAGAAGACACTCGTGTTTGGATAATGTTTTTTAATGGAACAGTAAATGCAAGAGGTGTAGGCATTGGGGCAATCTTGATATCACTCAATGGTCAGCATTATCTAGCTACAGCTAGACTCCGATTTTTCTGCACAAACAATATAGCTGAATATGAAGCATGCATCATGGGCATGAATATGGCCATTGATCAAGAGGTCGAAGATTTACTGATCATGTGAGATTTTGACTTGATTATCTGGCAAGCACAGGGAGAGTGGGAGACTCGAGATGTAAAGCTCATTCCAGATCGACAATATGTGGATGACCTTACCAAATGCTTCAAGTCAGTAGAGTTCAGGTACATCCCTCGATGTCACAATGAACTGACTGATGCACTCGCCACTTTAACATCAATATTACCTTACCCAGGCAATGCCCATGTTGACCCCCTGGAAATTCAAATCAAAGAAAGGCATGATTATTGTAATACGGTTGAGGTGGGTTATTGTACTCAACCATGGTATCATGATATCAAAAGATTTCTGAAAACACAAGAGTACCCTGAGCAAGCCAGGAGATCAGAAAAGAACAATTAGAAGGCAATCAAGTGGTTTCTTCTTAAGTGGTGATGTTTTGCATAAAAGAACCCCAGACCTAAATCTGTTAAGATGTGTTGATGCTGAGGAAGCTGGGAGAATCATGCATGAAGTGCACGCAGGAGTATGCAGACCTCATATGAATGGATATGTTTTGGCAAAGAAAATCTTGCGAGCAGGATATTATTGGATAACTCTGGAAAGATACTGTTTCAGTTTTGTTCGAAAATACCATCAATGCCAGGTTCATGGTGATTCAATTCATGCACCACCAAAAGAGCTTCATCCGGTGTCAGCACCTTGGCCATTTGTTGCTTGGGGTATGGATGTCATTGGGCTGATTGAGCTGAAAGCTTCTAATGGTCGTAGATTCATATTGGTTGCAATTGATTACTTCACAAAATGGGTTAAGGCCATCACTCTCAAATCGGTCACCAAGAAAGCTGTGGTAGACTTTGTGCATTCCAGCCTCATTTGACACTTCGGTATCCCAGCTACTATCATTACTGACAATGTTGCCAACTTGAACATCGTCTGATGGAAGAAGTACGTGAACAATTCAAAATAACACACAGAAACTCCACTCTTTATCGGCCAAAAGCCAACGGTGCTGTCGAAGAAACAAACAAAAACATCAAGAAGATTCTGAGAAAAATGATTCAAAGCTCTACGTAGTGGCATGAAAAGTTGCCTTTTGCATTACTCGGGTATCGGACTACAATGCATACATCAATTAGAGCAACCCCGTATTTGTTGGTCTACAGAACTGAAGTAGTTATACCAGCAGAAGTAGAAATCCCTTCACTTCATATAATCGTGGAGTGGAAATTGACGACAGTGAATGGGTTAAAACCAGGTTGGGGCAATTGTCTTTAATTGATGAAAAGCGGATGGCCGTTGTTTGTCATGGACAGTTGTACTAACAAAGAATGGCTCGTGCTTACAACAAGAAAGTAGGACCCATGAATTTTGTAGTAGGACAGTTGGTGTTAAGGCGCATTCCCCCCATCATCAGGAAGCAAAAGGAAAATTCGCTCCTAATTGGAATGGTCCATACAACATCAAAAAGATAGTGTCGAGAGGAGCGTTATATCTGGGCAACATTAAAGGAAATGATCCTGAAACAGCTGTGAATGCGTATGCAGTCAAAAGGTACTATGTTTGAGTTTACTTTGGTAATGTCATGGCGCACTTTAAGATGATGAAGGTCTTCTTTCTTGCTATCCCAAACACTATCAATCCTTCGTAAACCCTTTTGAGCTGGTTACGCTCCTTTGATTCACCCTCTTTGGAAATCAAAAGTACAACAAAAAAAACAAAAACAAAAATTATTCCTTGAACTATGTTCTGACTTGATTCCGAAAGGATACGTAGGCAGCCTCTCCCCGAGGTTCAGTCATACCAAAACAAAAATCTCAATTTCCCGAAAATTGAAACTGGGGCAGATGATATGACGGTTCAATTTGGATCCGTCGAAATGATTCCAAAGATATAATTCCACTCAAAATCCTTTTTACCAAAGACTTTGTTCAAGTCCTTCAGATCAATTGGCAAATGCTGGGGATGAAAAATGTCATTGATGGAATATGATATAGCCTGAATTGAGAGAAACAAAATAAGAGAGTCTTATCGGTGAAAACCTTCAGGGCACCATAAGGCAATAGCGAGTATAGAAACTGAAAATGAGAGAGTCCACTTAGTGAAAACGTGCAAAGAGCACTATCGGGCGACAGTGAGAAGAGAAATGAGAGAGGTCGATTGGCGAAAATCCGCAAAGGGCGCCGTTGACCAAAAGAAGTCATCTCGTCACTCAAAAGTCCTGGCAAGGTTCCACGGTTTTTGAAATACGGGTCATCCTGTTCATGTGAAGCTGGAAAGTTTGTGTGGGTCGGGCGTCCAGTCCAAGAAGTATGTCATATTCATTTAAAGCCAGCATAAACCCCGGATAAGTCCTTCTTTTCCCTCGAAAGGGACGCTTCTCTTTAAACACATTTTCTTGCCTTTTTGTATATTTATTCTTTGAATCCCTTTCGGTTTAACTCTTATTCAGGAGTTACTACAAAGAAAAGGTAGGAGAACAGATTTTTACAGGTCTCTGCCTGGTTAAGGTCGAAGAAAATGCCCAGCCTCAATTAGTGCGTCAGGCCAATCCTGACTGATCAAAGTGGTTGATATTGTCGAAGTAAAGACATTGGGAAAGAAAGAAAATCAAAGGCAAGAGCTGAATAAAGTGTAAAGGTTAGAGCCCACACAGGTAAGTCAGAATGAAGTTTTGAGAAGTTGAACCCAGTTGGTTTGAAAAGAGATTCACCCTCAAGGCTAACAAGTAGCAAGTTCTCAACGGAAAAGAGACCAGGATCAAGCAATTAGGATGATCAAGGCCGCAAAACCAACCACCGTTTTAAACTAATAAACTTTCTTTGTTGAAAACAGGTTTATTCAATGCGATCATGCATGAAGCAGATGCAACCCAAAAAGAAATGAAATGCGCAAGCATTGAAACAACTTTGCAGCTAGAAAGCGACCAAAAGGGAAGTTTCCCGAAATTCTTTCATACATTTTTGATATTTGAAAAGAATAAAAAAGGGAGAAAAGAAGAAGAAAATAAGTGAAAATGAAAATCCCAAAAAAAAAACAAATCATGATAGCAAGGAGCCTTTTTCTTTCCAAGTCTCGGCATAACCCAATGACTACCCGGAATAACCCGATGCCTTCCCGGCATAACCCGTGGACCTTTAAACGGCATAACCCATGAGCCCTCTTTGGGAATAACCCGATGACTTCCCTGCATAACCCGTGGACATTTTCCAGCATAACGCAATGATCCTTCCTGGCATAACCCAAGGACCTTTTCCGGCATGACCCGATGAACCTTTCCCGGCATAACCCGATGATCTTTCCCGGCATAACCCGTGGACCTTTTCCGGCATAATCCGATGACTTCTCGGCAAAACCCATAGACCTTTAAACGGCATAACCCATGAGCCTTTTCTGGCATAACCAATGATCTTTCCCGACATAACCCGTGGACCTTTTTTGGGATAAACCCATAACCATTCCCGACATAAACCATGGACCTTTAAATGGCATAACCCGTGAGCCCTCTTTCGGCATAACCCGATGACTTCCCGGCATAACCGTGGACCTTTTCCGGCATAACCCGATGATCCTTCCTAGCATAACCCGAGGACTTTTTTCGGCATGACCTGATGAACTTTTTCCGGCATAACCCGATGATCTTTCCTGGCTTAATCCGCGGACCTTTTTTGGCATAAACCGATGACTTCCTGGTATAACCCGTGGACCTTTAAATGGCATAACCCATGAACCTTTTCCGGCATAACCCGATGATATTTCCCGGCATAACCTGTGGACCATTTTTGGCATAACCCGATAATGTAACACCCCGCCGAACACACAGCAGCGGCAGCTCAATTGGTGAGAGGTGAGGGAGTAAAATCCCTGAAAAGCCTTGGGGTCTTAGGTTCGATTCCCAATAGCTGCAGCTATGCGTGGAATGCTCCTATACCCAAGGGTAACAATTCCTTAGGCTGCGTGTCACTGCTGTGTGTTCGGTGGCACGGCCGGCATCGCCGCTGCTGTGTGTTCGGCGGGATGTTACAAAAAAGATTGTGACGACCCAAAGGGTCCTCACTTATTTTATTAATAATTTCGAGCTTATGAGGCCTTGAAAACCTCATTATATGTTGCCTCGATTTACGTGCACGATCCGAGCATGTAGCCGGAAAGATTTTGTGATAGAAAATATGAATTCTATGAGAAAATTGGATAAAAATGATATTAATATTGATATGGTTGACTTCGGTCAACATTTTTGGTAAACGGATCCGGACCCGAGATTGGATGGTCCCGAGAGGTCCGTAGAAAAATATGGGACTTGGACATGTGTCCGGAGTCGAATTCGAGGCCTAGAGCCCAAGTTATGAATTTTTATGTGAAATTGTTTTTGATGCAATTATTAAAGGAAATAAATTGATAGACATTGGTATCGGGCTCGTATTTTGGTTCCGACGCCCGGTACAAGTCTTAAATATTATATATGTGATTTTTGTAAAGTTTGGTGACATTTGGATGTCGTTTGAGATGTTTTGGACCTTGAGTTCCAAGTTAAGAAGTTTTGAAAATCAAAAGTATGAAAATCATGAGTTTGAGGCTCGATTTGATTAAAACGAAGTGATATTGGCGATATGATCGCACGAACAAGTCCATAATGTGTTTTTGAGGTTGTGTACATGTTTGGTTTGGAGGCCGGAGGGCTCGGGTAAAGATTTGATAGGCCGTTGGATGAAATTCTGAATTTTGAACTGCTGTTTTTTTCACCCAGCTGTTGGCTTCGCAATTGCGAAGAATTTCTCGCAATTGCGAAGGGGACAATATAAGGCAAGGCTCGCAAATGCGAACAATTGATCGCAAATGCGAAGCCAGCCTTGTTCGCAAATGCGAACAATTGTTCGCATTTGCGAAGGTCCCCAATGCTGCCTTGGTTCGCAAATGCGAACCATTGTTCGCAAATGCGAACGTCTCAGTGACTGCCTTGGTTCGCAAATGCGAGCCATTGTTCGCAAATGCGAACAATGCCTTGTGCAGCATGTGTTCGCAAATGCGAACTGTTCGCAAATACGAACAAATGTTCGCAAATGCGAACTTTACACCCTTAGCTTATTTTTCAAACTCCAGAAATTGGTCGGGGTTCGCAATTGCGAACCCATGTTCGCAAATGCGAACACAGAGACCTGAAAAACACGGATTTCAATCATTTCTTCACATTTTTACAAAACCAAAACACCCATTTGCGATTCTTCAAGGATTTCTTCTTCATCAAATCGATTGTAAGTCACTTTTTACTTAATTCTTTCAATCCCTAACATCATTAAACATGTTTTTCATTAGAAATCAAATGTTTTCATGGTAAAATTCTTGTTTTTGTTAGAAAATAGGGTTTTTCATAAATTTGGGAATTGGACCTCGAATTGAGGTCCGATTTTGAAACAAATTATATACATGAACTCGTGGGGGGATGGGTAACCGGATTTTGGTCCTAACCCCGAATTCCGACCATGTGGGCCCGGGGTTGAAATTTACTATTCATGGTAGAATGTTATAAAAGTGTTATTTGGTATTAAGAATTAGTTTGTGGAGTAGAATTGATGATATTAAATCAATTGTGTATAGATACGGTCGAATTGGAGCCAAATTGAAAGAAAAGACATATCCACGGATTGAATTGTTCATAAGCACTCGAGGTAAGTGTTTGTTCTATCCTAGCTTGAGGGAATAGGATTATGTGTTATGTGTTTTGTGATCGAGTGCGGTGTATGGGCTGTGGTGACGAGCATCCATACACTGGCGTCTAGTATGACCGTGAGTCTTTGGAAAAATGATTATTTGAGATATATTACAGATGAATTGTTATTGTTCTTCCTTGTTAGGACTTGTTGTGAAGATAATTATTGATTGCCCTTGATGGGACGATTTATGAATTGTTGTTTCTTTCTTTGCCCTTAACTGTGATTGTTATGTGGGTGAGGAAGAGAGATAATGCACGAAGGGTGATGCCGTGCCATGTTTATTATTGATTATGCACGAAGGATCATGCCGTGCCCTATTATTGAACCATGTACGAAGGATCATGCCGTACTATGGATGTGAGGATGAGAGTAAAAGCACGAAGGGTGATGCCGTGCAACTATTTGCTATTCCTTGACTTGATATTACTTGTTTTTCCATTATATTTTATTTGGGTGATGACGTGCAACTATTTGCCATTCCTTGACTTGATATTACTTGTGTTTCCATTATACCTTGTTTTCCTTGTGAACTTATTAACTGTTGTTAATTGTTGAGTTCTTTGAGATATTCCTTATTGTGTTATTACTTGGTTAATTCTTGTTATTTGTGGTAATATGATTATTGATATATTTGGGAGCGGGTGGTACGCCTACCACAAGATATGATTATTGAAATATTTGGGAGCGGGTGGTACGCCTACCACAAGATATGATTATTGAAATATTTGGGAGCGGGTGGTACGCCTACCACAAGATATGATTATTGATATATTTGGGAGCGGGTGGTACGCCTACCACAAGATATGATTATTGAAATATTTGGGAGCGGGTGGTACGCCTACCACAAGATATGATTATTGAAATATTTGGGAGCGGGTGGTACGCCTACCACAAGATATGATTATTGAAATATTTGGGAGCGGGTGGTACGCCTACCACAAGATATGATTATTGAAATATTTGGGAGCGGGTGGTACGCCTACCACAAGATATGATTATTGAAATATTTGGGAGCGGGTGGTACGCCTACCACAAGATATGATTATTGAAATATTTGGGAGCGGGTGGTACGCCTACCACAAGATATGATTATTGATATATTTGGGAGCGGGTGGTACGCCTACCACAAGATATGATTATTGATATATTTGGGAGCGGGTGGTACGCCTACCACAAGATATGATGGGAGCGGGTGGTACGCCTACCACGAGATATGAAATGAGAGAGGAATTGAGACATGAAAGTCAGATTTATTATGTTGATTAGATTATTTTAGGTATCGTGAGTTATTGAATATTATTTCAGAGCAGAGTATTTCCTTATAAATGTGTTATATATATATATATATTGCAACTGCACAGGTTTATGTGGGTGTCTGGTCCTAGGCTTGTCACTACTTCGCCGGGATAGGCCAGGCACTTACCAGCACATGGGGTCGGTTGTGCTGATACTACACTCTGTGCTCTTTTTGCGCAGATACAGGTTACGGACAGCAGCAGCGGCAGCAGTAAGTAGATTGCGTGGGAGTTGATCATATTTGAGACCGAGGTAGCTTGCAGGCGTCCGCAGGCCCGGCGTCTCTCTCTTTATCTATATTATTAGCTGGAGTCTCTTTGTTCCGAGACAAACAGAATTGTGTTATATTTCTTCAGACTTTTATGTGTAGTATTCCATAGTAGTTTGTGAGGTGGTGACTCCACATCTTGGGTAGAGGATTTTCGGTATGGTTTTACCTTGTGAATTGTTATTTCCATTTCGATAAAGTATTCCGCATTTATTCAATCAAAATTGTGTTAAAAACAGGATAGTATGAATACAGGTGGCTTGCCTAGCTACCACGAGTAGGCGCCATCACGATCCCGATGTTGGGGGAAAATCCGGGTCGTGACAAGTTGGTATCAAAGCTCTAGGTTACATAGGTCTCACCACTCACGAACAAGCTTAGTAGAGTTTGAGAGGTAGGTACGGAGACGTTTGTACTTGTCCTCCAGAAGTCTATTGAGTTAGGAAAGAGTCTCTCATTTGTTCTTTCTTATCGTGCGAATTTGTTCTTCAAAGTGTTAAGTTAAATTTCCACTCTTGTCTTCCCACGAATGGCGTAGTCACGTACCGCTTATCCAGCAGAACAATGGCACAGACTGGTGATAGATCAACTATGTCTTCAAAAGTTTTACGGAGGACAGATAGGTTTCACCAAAGTCTTCGCTGCCACCTTCAGCGGTGCATCTTTTGAGAACCCACGAGATTGTGCTTGACAGGTTCTTATGAGGAATTACAGAACGTGGGAATAGTCGAATGCGAGGAGTTCATTTTACTGTGCTACGGAAGGCACACAGAAGTAGTGGGAAGATAATGTATTTACCACACAAGTTATGGTCCCAACGGAAGACGCAATTATATCGGGAGATCACCTAATAAATCGTGTTGGGTTTCAACGGACCTTGACGTCCGGTCGATGTGTTGGAGTTGTGAAGGACAAATATGATGAGTTATTGGAATGTATATATATGGTATGGAAAGGTCCTCCAAATAATTTGTACACAGTTAAGGTTGGTTCTTTTCATGGGGTAAGAATCGCCCCCAGAGAATGACGAAGAGTATATGAGTAAATGGGGTAGCTCAGCAGTGTTAAGCCAACATAGGAAAAGAAGAAATTGGCCGTCGATGTTTGTGACAAGCCTACGAAGAGGGAAAACCGGCCAACGCAACGCTATCTACTAATCTCTGTTTTAAGAAAATGTTCCGAAGACGTCACCCCCGAGATTCTCTACAATATGTAGTATATGTGATCTGAACGGTTGTACCAGGTCACAATGACTGTGTCCGAATATATATTGCCATGAGCAATAAGTTAACCGATCCTTAAAGGAATTGCTGTGAATGTGGAATATTGGAGAAATACAATTTTAGGAAAGCACTCAGGCTACACGCTCCATTGCAGTTAATAATTATCCTACATGGCCAGCCAGATGTAGAGGTTATGATGTTAGAGGTGGAGGTGAAAATCCTAGAGGTGGAGACCCAGCCATTGATATAATTTTTATGATGTGAGGGAGGTCACTGCACAAAATGTGGTCATCACACGTATAATTCAGATTGTTATAGACAGAATAATTTTCCCTTAATTTGATTTGGTTTTTGAGAGAAAATTTAGGCGAGTCCTTTTAATATGCTCCATTCATGAGCGAGCATCGTAATCATCAAATCTACTTAGGGAAATACTCACGTTGAGATATTACATGAGGATAGACATCCCTATTATTAGGTGTTAGTCATTAAAATATCCATGAGGCTAAGAGTGACTTTATATTACTTATTACAATGGGTTTTGATATAATTTTCGGGATAACTAATTTTAATCGTTAATTGTGCTCCCTATCAGTATGAGGGCTTATTTTATGTCGTGATTACCTTTGACGGACAATTATTGAAAGGAAGAAAGAAAGGAAATGAAAAATTTCAGATGATATGATGTGCAAGCACTGTGATTCAGAGTTGAGGATGAGATCCTCCAATTTTTGGCATAATGTGAAATATTTCTAAGCCGAGCTTCAAGTTGCGGTGGATATCATATGAGGACTGGGTCCTGGTAGTAAGAGTTTATGTGTTTAAAATTCTTCTTTTATGAAATTAATATTTTCGTATTGCATCCGTAAATAAGAGTCATGCCCGTTAGGACTATTTGACAATTCTTGTATAGTTTCTGTTCATATTTAGCCATTTCTATTTTGAAACCGTTGAGCTTAGCCCTTGAGACGGGCACCAGGTAAGGATAAATATGACGCATTAATTCGGGAAAATAATCACGAGGTCACCATACCTCATTCTGAGTAAAGTGGGATTTGTAGAATAAGGTATTTGATAACAGGGTTAATTGACGATGTTGTAATTTAAGAACAACTCTTATGGCCAGACTTCAGAGTCATGGATATGTGCATACGCATGAGTGTGTTCGTGCCTTATTTAGACTTGTTCGTTGTAGTCTTCATTGTTTCCATATTGACATACTCCTGCAGTCATGAGGAGCATGCACAACATCTCAGAGTGACTTTGCAGACTCTGAAAGATAGCCAACTATATGCAAAATTTTGAAGTGTGAATTTTGGCTAAGTTCAGTTGCATTCCTGGGTCATATTGTGACGGCAGCAGGTATTCAGGTTGATCCGAAGAAGATTGAGGCAGTCAAGGACTGACCTAGACTGACATCAGCCACAGAGATTTGGAGTTTCTTGGGATTAGCGGGTTATTACAGGCGTTTCGTGGAGGGGTTTTCACCTATTGCAACCCCACTGACCAGATTGACACAGAAAGGCGTTCAATTTGAATGGTCAGATGAATGTGAGGCGGGCTTTCAAAAGCTCAAGACAGCCATGGCCACAGCACCGGTATTGATTTTTACCCACAGGTACGGGACCTTATACTGATTATTGTGATGCTTCCCGTATTGGGCTTGGTGCAGTGTTAATGCAGGATGGCAAGGTTATTGCCTATGCTTCGAGGCAGTTGAAGATGCATGAAAAGAATTACCCAGAGCATGATGTAGAATTTGCGGCGATTATTCACGCATTGAAGATCTGGAGGCATTATTTGTATGGTGTATAGTATGTGAAGCACCGATCATAAGAGCCTTCAGTATTTGTTTAAACAAAAAGAGTTGAATTTGAGGCAGAGAAGGTGGCTGGTATTGCGAAAAGATTTTGATGTCACCTTTTTATATCATCAGGGAAAAAGCAAACGTGGTGGCTGACGCTTTGAGTAGGAAGTCAGCCAGTATGGGCAGGTCTTGTTTATATTCCAGTCAATCAGAGGCCAATTGCTTTGGATGTTCGGTCCTTGGCCAATCGATTTGTGAGGTTGGATATTTCTGAGCCTAGTCGAGCACTAGCTTGTGCGATCGCTCGCTCTTCATTATTGGAGCGTATCCGCGATCAACAATATAATGATTCCTATTTACGTGACCTTAGAGACACGGTTCAACGAGGAGGTGCTAATCAGGTCACCTTAGATGCTGATGGGATCAATTCCTGCCTTTGGCAGAGTTTGCTTATTATAATAGTTATCAATCGTGCATCCGGTTTTTCACGTATCTATGCTTCGGAGATACCACGGCGATCCCACACATGTGTTAGACTTCAGTACTGTCCAATTGGACAATGATCTATCTTACGAGGAGGAGTCGGTAGCCATTCTAGACAGGCAGGTTCGACAGTTGAGGTCGAAGAGTTATCCTTCTGTGCGTGTTCAGTGGAGAGGTCAGCCTCCTGAGGCATCGACCTGGGAGTCCGAGTCCGATATGCGGAGCCGCTACCCACACTTGTTTCCTGACTCGGGTACTTCTTTCTTTTGTCCGTTCGAGGACGAACTGTTGTTTTAGAGGTGGAGATTCTGACGACCCAAAGGGTCCTCACTTATTTTATTAATAATTTCGAGCTCCCGAGGCCTTGAAAACCTCATTATATGTTGCCTCGATTTACGTGCACGATCCGAGCATGTAGCCGGAAAGATTTTGTGATAGAAAATATGAATTCTATGAGAAAATTGGATAAAAATGATATTAATATTGATATGGTTGACTTCGGTCAACATTTTTGGTAAACGGATCCGGACCCGAGATTGGATGGTCCCGAGAGGTCCGTAGAAAAATATGGGACTTGGACATGTGTCCGGAGTCGAATTCGAGGCCTAGAGCCCAAGTTATGAATTTTTATGTGAAATTGTTTTTGATGCAATTATTAAAGGAAATAAATTGATAGACATTGGTATCGGGCTCGTATTTTGGTTCCGACGCCCGGTACAAGTCTTAAATATTATATATGTGATTTCTGTAAAGTTTGGTGACATTTGGATGTCGTTTGAGATGTTTTGGACCTTGAGTTCCAAGTTAAGAAGTTTTGAAAATCAAAAGTATGAAAATCATGAGTTTGAGGCTCGATTTGATTAAAACGAAGTGATATTGGCGATATGATCGCACGAACAAGTCCATAATGTGTTTTTGAGGTTGTGTACATGTTTGGTTTGGAGCCCGGAGGGCTCGGTTAAAGATTTGATAGGCCGTTGGATGAAATTCTGAATTTTGAACTGCTGTTTTTTTTTCACCCAGCTGTTGGCTTCGCAATTGCGAAGAATTTCTCGCAATTGCGAAGGGGACAGTGTAAGGCAAGGCTCGCAAATGCGAACAATTGATCGCAAATGCGAAGCCAGCCTTGTTCGCAAATGCGAACAATTGTTCGCATTTGCGAAGGTCCCCAGTGCTGCCTTGGTTCGCAAATGCGAACCATTGTTCGCAAATGCGAACGTCTCAGTGACTGCCTTGGTTCGCAAATGCGAACCATTGTTCGCAAATGCGAACAATGCCTTGTGCAACATTAGTTCGCAAATGCGAACATTAGTTCGCAAATGCGAACTGTTCGCAAATGCGAACAAATGTTCGCAAATGCGAACTTTACACCCTTAGCTTATTTTTCAAACTCCAGAAATTGGTCGGGGTTCGCAATTGCGAACCCATGTTCGCAAATGCGAACACAGAGACCTGAAGAACACGGGTTTCGGTCATTTCTTCACATTTTTACAAAACCAAAACACCCATTTGCGATTCTTCAAGGATTTCTTCTTCATCAAATCGATTGTAAGTCACTTTTTACTTAATTCTTTCAATCCCTAACATCATTAAACATGTTTTTCATTAGAAATCAAATGTTTTCATGGTAAAATTCTTGTTTTTGTTAGAAAATAGGGTTTTTCATAAATTTGGGAATTGGACCTCGAATTGAGGTCCGATTTTGAAAGAAATTATATACATGAACTCGTGGGGGGATGGGTAACCGGATTTTGGTCCTAACCCCGAATTCCGACCATGTGGGCCCGGGGTTGAAATTTACTATTCATGGCAGAATGTTATAAAAGTGTTATTTGGTATTAAGAATTAGTTTGTGGAGTAGAATTGATGATATTAAATCAATTGTGTATAGATACGGTCGAATTGGAGCCAAATTGAAAGAAAAGACATATCCACGGATTGAATTGTTCATAAGCACTCGAGGTAAGTGTTTGTTCTATCCTAGCTTGAGGGAATAGGATTATGTGTTATGTGTTATGTGATCGAGTGCGGTGTATGGGCTGTGGTGACGAGCATCCATACACTGGCGTCTAGTATGACCGTGAGTCTTTGGAAAAATGATTATTTGAGATATATTACAGATGAATTGTTATTGTTCTTCCTTGTTAGGACTTGTTGTGAAGAAAATTATTGGTTGCCCTTGATGGGACGGTTTATGAATTACTGTTTCTTTCTTTGCCCTTAACTGTGATTGTTATGTGGGTGAGGAAGAGAGATAATGCACGAAGGGTGATGCCGTGCCATGTTTATTATTGATTATGCACGAAGGATCATGCCGTGCCCTATTATTGAACCATGTACGAAGGATCATGCCGTACTATGGATGTGAGGATGAGAGTAAAAGCACGAAGGGTGATGCCGTGCAACTATTTGCTATTCCTTGACTTGATATTACTTGTTTTTCCATTATATTTTATTTGGGTGATGACGTGCAACTATTTGCCATTCCTTGACTTGATATTACTTGTGTTTCCATTATACCTTGTTTTCCTTGTGAACTTATTAACTGTTGTTAATTGTTGAGTTCTTTGAGATATTCCTTATTGTGTTATTACTTGGTTAATTCTTGTTATTTGTGGTAATATGATTATTGATATATTTGGGAGCGGGTGGTACGCCTACCACAAGATATGATTATTGAAATATTTGGGAGCGGGTGGTACGCCTACCACAAGATATGATTATTGAAATATTTGGGAGCGGGTGGTACGCCTACCACAAGATATGATTATTGATATATTTGGGAGCGGGTGGTACGCCTACCACAAGATATGATTATTGAAATATTTGGGAGCGGGTGGTACGCCTACCACAAGATATGATTATTGAAATATTTGGGAGCGGGTGGTACGCCTACCACAAGATATGATTATTGAAATATTTGGGAGCGGGTGGTACGCCTACCACAAGATATGATTATTGAAATATTTGGGAGCGGGTGGTACGCCTACCACAAGATATGATTATTGAAATATTTGGGAGCGGGTGGTACGCCTACCACAAGATATGATTATTGATATATTTGGGAGCGGGTGGTACGCCTACCACAAGATATGATTATTGATATATTTGTGAGCGGGTGGTACGCCTACCACAAGATATGATGGGAGCGGGTGGTACGCCTACCACGAGATATGAAATGAGAGAGGAATTGAGACATGAAAGTCAGATTTATTATGTTGATTAGATTATTTTAGGTATCGTGAGTTATTGAATATTATTTCAGAGCAGAGTATTTCCTTATAAATGTGTTATATATATATATATTGCAACTGCACAGGTTTATGTGGGTGTCTGGTCCTAGGCTTGTCACTACTTCGCCGGGATAGGCCAGGCACTTACCAGCACATGGGGTCGGTTGTGCTGATACTACACTCTGCGCTCTTTTTGCGCAGATACAGGTTACGGACAGCAGCAGCGGCAGGAGTAAGTAGATTGCGTGGGAGTTGATCATATTTGAGACCGAGGTAGCTTGCAGGCGTCCGCAGGCCCGGCGTCTCTCTCTTTATCTATATTATTAGCTGGAGTCTCTTTGTTCCGAGACAAACAGAATTGTGTTATATTTCTTCAGACTTTTATGTGTAGTATTCCATAGTAGTTTGTGAGTTGGTGACTCCACATCTTGGGTAGAGGATTTTCGGTATGGTTTTACCTTGTGAATTGTTATTTCCATTTCGATAAAGTATTCCGCATTTATTCAATCAAAATTGTGTTAAAAACAGGATAGTATGAATACAGTGGCTTGCCTAGCTACCACGAGTAGGCGCCATCACGATCCCGATGTTGGGGGAAAATCCGGGTCGTGACAGATAACCATTCCCGGCATAATCCGTGGACCTTTAAACGGCATAACCCGTGAGCCTTCTTTCGGCATAACCCGATGACTTCTCGGAATAACCTGTGGACCTTTTTTGGCATAACCTGATGATCTTTCCCGGCATAAGACGAGAACCTTTTCCGGCATAACCTGATGTACCTTTTCTGGCATAACCCGATGATCTTTCCTGGCATAACGCGTGGACCTTTTCTGGCATAACCCGATGACTTCCCGGCATAACCTGTGGACCTTTAAATGGCATGACCCATGAATCTTCTTTCGGCATAACCCGATGACTTCCCGGCATAACCCAATGACCTTTTCGGCATAACCTGATGAATTCTCGGCATAACTCGATAACCATTCCCGGCATAACTAGTGGACCTTTAAATGGCATAACCCAATGATTTATGGCATAATCCGGCAACTTCCCAACACAACTTCGATCCGTTTCACAAGGATACATAATCTTGATTTGACTGTTTAGATATGTGTCATAACTAACTCACGAAATTTTTCTAGTGCAAACTGGGGGAGAAAATTTTGTTTGTTTGTTTGTTTTGGATGTCTTAAAGCAGGTTGATCCCAAAACACAAGGTGCAAGATGACCGATGGAATAAACCTCCCTCCAGAATGTAGAAAAGAAGAGAAGAGGAAAAGAAATGAGCTTGAATATTGGGGCAAACAAAAGGGCAAACTGCTCAAAATTTGATAGAAGTCGCAAGCCCCGCCAATCCATTTTTTGCTCATTGCTGCAGAAAGAAACAAGCACCAATAGCTTGCGAGCATCAAGATTCAGATCGAAGTCCATAGCAAAATCAGCTAAAGCTCAAGATCAAATTTCGAAAGAATTATAGATAGGAATCTTGTAACTCATAATTGATAAACATAGCTAGCTTTTCTTTGATTTTCTTTGGTGTAATAAGGAAGTCAGTAAGCAGTAACAGTAGTAACAACAGCAACAACAGTAACAACAAGATCACAATTTCATGGTAGTCCCAGCTACCAAAATTCCTGAACTACATTGACCTGATTCCCTTCTTGCCAAGGATATGTAGGAGACCTTTTGAAGCAATGGTTCGGTCAGGTCTTGCAAAAAATGCTTCACACGGAGTACTCAAACGGGCAAAAATCGCTCGTATGTGCTCACTTTATCTTTGCACAAAAACTCTTCGTATTTTCGAAGAAACAGGGGCAGCTGTGAGCACGTGATTTTTTCCCTGTACGAATTACTCCAAAAGAAATCCAAAATAAAATAATTCCTTTATAGTTTGGAAATATTTTGAATTTTTGTGTTATTATTGCATTTGTTTGTGCATGTTTATTTGTTAAAATTAATATAAAATACAAAAATATGTTGCATTCACATCTTTTGGTTTAAAGAAATCATACCGGAAAATTATTTATCTGAACACAGAAGAAAAAAATGTTTAGCCCCGGCTTTCTATTTTTGTATTTGATATCATTAAACTCCCGTCGGCACAAACGCCACCTCTAACTTTTTCCAAAACCAATGGTTGTCCAAATACACCACCATATCCAAGAACTTATTAGATATATCATTCATATCGGTAAGTGATTTGTTAGGCTCATAAGGTAATCTAAAATTGTAAAGTTAGTTTGCTATATTACTAGTGGCGAAAATAATCGCAGGCTTTGTCATCCTTATAATACAAGGAGCGCTAGCCAGTAAATGTTACTACTATATTTTAGTTTGTTTATAGAATAATATGTCTATCAAATATCATTAATAGTATTTTTATTTGAAATGTCCTCAAAGCAAAGATTCTATGAATTTAAGTGAGAATACAAAAAGCACCAAATATTTTTAATAGACCAAATACATAATTATACAATTAAGACTAACAGGCAAGACTACGAAAATAAAAATGACTAAAAGAGTTTGAAATGGATATTAGATGAATTTATTTAGGACTACAAAAATGTTTTGTAAGTTTCAAATAATATTTTTCACCTTATTATGTTTTCATGTAAAATATAGTAAAGAATTAAAGGCATGTTATAAATCAATAAAAGAAGAAGATGAGCATTGCAGATAAAAGTAAAGAGACAGAAATCTTATTGATTTGGGATGAATAAGAATATAGCCACAAAGTAATAAACCCTAAAATATCTCTAAATATAGACATTCACCATAAGTAAAATTCTATTTATAACACTCCCCCTAGAATGTCTATTCAATAGGTAATGTGCATGTAGACAATAAATTTGGTTCGAGAAAATAAAATTAAGACCGAAAATATCGTAACAATCGTAGTATTTTATTTTAAATATTTGAGTATTACAATCTCTATGATTCCTCTCATTCTACTTTTCTAGTATAAATTCAAGGGCCTTTGAGCTTGAGCTTGATCTTGAATATGTATTTGATTTATCCGTCGCGAACACTTTGATTGGTACCATGAATTTCAGCACGAACAAGTAGACTTGATCTTGAACGCCTTGTATTTGATTTGACTTCGTTCTTGATCTTGAATACTTGAATTGTTCTTCGTTCTTGAGCTTGAACTTGATTCGTTCTTCGTTATTGAGCTTGGTTGCTTGAAGCCTGAAACTTGTAGACAACTTTACGACGTTTGATCCACGAGCTCTCTCTTGCTTCTTGTTATAACTTCTGGTGTCTTTTCTGAGTTATGAAGACCCCTATTTATAGTTGTGGAAGGGAGGAGTTGTGATAAGAACAAACTCTTTCTGACCAATCAAATTGAAGTGTGACACGACCGCATTTGATTGGCCTGAACATGTCACTTGCATACGTGGCGCGATTTCATTGTCCTTTTAGTGTGACTTGGCATGCCTTGTCATTGTGACATGTGGTATGATCCTATTGGCTCTTTCGCTTGACTTGGCGCGCCACGTCATTTTGTCACGTAGCACCAAACTGGGCCTCTAGGAAGATGACATCTTGGGCTTAATGAAGTGGGCTCATCACTTTGGCCCAATTAAATTGGCTAGCCCAATGTATTAAGACTTATTTATTTAATCCATATATATTTGACATATATAATTAATTCAATTACATTAGCCCATAATATTATTTAGACCAATATATCTTAAATTTAAAATATATTCCAAATAATTTTATGAATTTAATTTAAGAAAAATTTACATACCTATAAATGCCCCATATTTTAAGACTTGTCACAATATCAACTTATCAATTTTAAAAGACGAGGCTTGAAGTATTAATGAATTGATGAATTGATTGTTGCGTTTACAACTGCCTACGTATCTTAAGAGTATTCATAATAAAGTAAGGGAAAATTTCTTAATCTTGGTCTACATGGAAAGGATGATATCCTTATTTTATTATGAATACAACTTATTTTATTATGAATACAAGACCCTTTTGGATTTTCCGTCTTAAAGTGAAAGGATTAATATGAATACAGAATTTCCTTATTCATGCACTCCTAATTGAATCCAACAAGGTTGTATCGGTGAAAAATCTGATCGTATGGCAAGTACTGAACCAGCCCCGTCCTAATCGGCTCCGAGCAAATGGTCAATGAACTTGACTCCACCTTGTCACAACCAATTCTAAGACAAGCAAAGGGGATACGATCCCCCTGGAAAAAAAACGTCTCCTCGACTCAGCTACGACGACTCATGACCAGCTCATGAAGCTTGTAACTATAAATATCAAAGAAGTGGACCTTCTTCGGGAACTGTTCAAGATGCATAGAACAGAATAGATATGCTCCAAGGGAAAGCCAAAAAGAACATGATTGTACTTCCCAAAACCTTTTCAAGGAGATGCAGATCAAGCTATTATGATTAATACAATCCCAAATTTATCTCTCCTCAATTCTATCTTCTGATCCAGTGATTAATTATACTTGGCTATGATTTATCCATGATTTATTTTGATTGATTTTCTCAAAAAGTATTCGAAAACTTTTCTAGTGAAGATACCTAATTATTCCAGGATTGAAGGAAAAGAAACACCAGAAAAAAATCCAACTCGAATGAGAGTCAAGGACCACGCATCGGGAAAAAAGAATCCGATGTGTGTGCCGGAGATAAACGTTTTTGCCCTACAAATCTCGAACGGCCCGAACAAAGAGATATGTGATGCAAAGAATCTCCCCTCCGGGCAGAAGTACAAAGCATTGCTCGCCATCACCCCCATACGACGTCAGATCAAAAACCAGTGCGGAGGTGAGCCAAACACGGGATCGAAAACCACCCTGAAGCAACTCTAACGCTACAGTCTGGCAAACAACCATAGCACGTGTACACTAGTCAAAACGAAGTGCTTAAGCTAAGTGACTTCGCCATCAAAGTAGATAGTTCGACCTCGTTCGAACTATAAGGGTGTGCCTTCGCCATCAAAATCGACTGTTCGACCTCATTCGAACTATAAGGCTATTCCTTCAGCATAAAAATCGATAGTTCAACCTCGTTCGAACTATACGGCTAAGTGCTTTCGCCATCAAAGTATATAGTTCGACCTCAATCGAACTGGGGCTTAGGCTAAGTGCCTTCGAAATCGAAGTAGATAGTTCGACCTCGTTCGAACTATAAGCATGTGCCTTCGCCATCAAAATCGATAGTTCGACCTCGTTCGAACTGCAAGGCTAAATGCCTTCACCGTCAAAGTATATAGTTCGACCTCAGTCGAACCGGGACTTAGGCTAAGTGCCTTCGCCATCGAAGTAGATAGTTCAACCTCGTTTGAACTATACGGCTAAGTGCCTTCGCCATCAAAGTATATAGTTCGACCTCAGTCAAATTGGGACTCAGGCTAAGTGCCTTCGCCATCAAAGTATATAGTTCGACCTCAGTCGAACCGGGACTTAGGCTAAGTGCCTTCGCCATCGGATTAGATAGTTTAACCTTGTTCGAACTATAAGGCTCAGTTCCTTCTCCATCAAAGTATACAGTTCGATCTCAGTCGAACCGGGACTCAGGCTAAGTGCCTTCGCCATCAATGTATATAGTTCGACCTCAGTTGGACAGAAACTTATTCTAAGTGCCTTCACCATCGAAGTAGATAGTTTGACCTCGTTCGAACTATAAGGCTAAGTGCCTTCGCCATCAACGTATATAGTTCGACCTTAGTGGAACCGGGACTCAAGCTAAGTGCATTCACCATCAAAGTATATAGTTCGACCTTTGTCGAATTGGGATTTAAGCTAAGTGCCATCGCTATCGAAGTAGATAGTTCGACCTCATTCGAACTATAAGGTTGTGCCTTCGCCATCAAAATTGTCAGTTCGACCTTGCTCGAACTATAAGGCTAAGTGTCTTTGCCATCAAAGTATATAGTCGACCTCAGTCGAACTGGGGCTTAGGCTAAGTTCCTTTGCCATTGAAGTAGATAGTTCAACCTCGTTCGAGCTATAAGGTTGTGCCTTCGCCATCGAAATTGAAAGTTCGACCTCGTTCGAACATAAAGCTAAGTGCCTTCGCCATCAAAGTATATAGTTCGACCTTAGTCGAATGGGGAATCAGGCTAAGTGCCTTCCCCATCAAAGTATATAGTTTGGCCTCAGTCGAACCGGGACTTAGGCTAAGTGCCTTCACTATCAAAGTAGATAGTTCGACCTTGTTCGAACTATAAGGCTAAGCACCTTTGACATCATAACGTCAATACGATCAACGCCAATCAAACTTAGGAAGGGCTTCCGCTTCAAGTAATCTCAGGAAAAGGAACAACACAAAATAAACACAAGACAAGTGGTGAAAAAGAGACTTTTTTATTCATGAGAGTCAAGGGTCGTCCCAGCTTACACCTGGCCATGGCCGATCAACACAAGAAAAATGAAGAAAATGGAAATCAATAGGAAACCAATGAACGCCAACTGTCGAATGCAACAAAGGAAAACAAAGAATAACATTTTTTTTCTCCTTCCACTCGGCGCCACCATCGCCGCTACCATCACCATCCCCATAGGGATCTTCACCATCATCTCCAACATCCTCACCTACCTTAGGCATCGCCACGTTATAACCATAGATAGCATGAGCCTCATGAGTCCTTTGGCGCGCCACCTTAAAGGCCGCTTCAGTCATGGTGCCCGCTTCCCACAACTCCTTGAAACTTTTGCGCTGAGCTTCGGCATAGACCCAAAGCTCATGATCCTGGTTGGGAACAATAGTGCGTGATGGACCAGCTTGGTCCTTGAGCCAATAGTTCTTCTCCTCTAAGGCTGCAATTTGTTCCATCAAAACTTGGGCCTCGTGATCAAGGGCATTATTTCGCCCCTCAAGCCTCCCTCCCTAAGAACAGTAGTGGTCTTCTCCAATGCTCACCGAGACTCATGTATGTGGATCTCCTCTTCCAACGTCGTTGCCTTCATGGAAGCATCCCTTTCCTTATGACTTAAACCACATACCTTTCCCTCCAACGCAGCCAGTTTACTACCCCATTTGACAGTCATCTCCTCTGGTCTAGCCCAGTTCTGCTCCATCTCCCATTACATCTCCCTCAACTTGCAATGCAGATGCTCGCATTTCACTGCCACCCCCTTTCCAACCTCAACCTGCTCACCCTTTAAGCAAAATTTTCCTTCAAGCTCGCTTTTATCGCTAAGCGCCTGCATCAACTCCTGCTCTCACTTCTCCAACTCCTCACCCAAAGCCTTGTTACGAGGATCAATCATCGAATGCTTCTGCAATTCACGGCACCTATCGCGATAGCGGCAATACTTTCCCAACATTTGTAGAAAGATCATCGAATGGATGTTAGCCCTACGAATGATCTCCACCTCCAGCAAGTAAGTCTGCAAAAGCAAAAAAGAAGTTAAACTGAAGCTTGTCCAGAGATGGGAGAGAAGTTAGCTAAATTCACGGTAACATACTCGTAGGCCTATCATGGCCACTTTGTTCGTCACCTCAACATCTGAAACGCTCCTTTGAGACACGTTTTCAGCCTCTGAACACAGCAACTCAAATTGCGAACCCAAGATGCTTCCTTTGGTCAGCAGGTTCAAATCTGAAGAAATCTCAATATAACGGGCTGGCCCCTCAGCGCGAGCTATACAGTGGGTAATGTCCTCATCAAACATTCGAACATCATGATGGACCAAATCAGCCTCAGATGTGTACTCGTCCTCCACCACATTCTTCCCCCTCTCTATCGCTGATGGTACTGATCAACTCGCCGTGGGTGACGAAGGTGTGCTCGAGGTTACGACGGCAGTTTTTAAGGATCGACCCTCCACCTTAGTAGTGGGAACTTCTGACCAGGTCACCAAAACAGCAACATACTCCCAGCTCGAACTAGCAGGGGCAACTCCGACCAATTGCCCTCCCTCAATGACAGATGTCACGATAGCACCTTTTTCTGAATCTGATGGGGGAGAATCAAAATTGATCATCGTCATAAGAGCTGCTGTGAATGCTACCCTTCACCTCCTTGGCGACTATTCTTCTTCCCCGGTCGATGGTGAATCAGTTCAAAGATGGATAGTCCCAGATAGCCCCTTATCTTGAGACATATCCTAGGTTGGAGAGGCTACAATTGATGATTCCACAGACACCACCCTCGATGAAGGACGACCTGTAGGCACTGCACTAAGGTGATCGACCACAACCGCGGGGTGAAAGACTAGCTGTGGGGCTTCGACTCGTCAAACTCTCCCTAGTCACGACTAACAAACATTTTTTCAGTAAAAGTGAAACATGCGCGGAAGGGAATAAAGTTTTTGTCTCACCTGTTAGGGGACTAAGTCCATATTTCACCCAAAATGACGACCACGTGCAAACCCCCGCAGTATGGGGAAGCACATCTTTGACCCATTCTCAGATCCCCTCCAAATGAGGCAGAGGCAGCTTCTCGACTACAAAACATTGGGGCAGATCAAGGATTACAAACCTAAGATAAAAGAAATGTAAAAGCAGAACATTTTACCAGTCAGAGGCGAGGACTGATGTGCAAAGTTTCACACTTTCGGTAACCCTGTCGGGTCGGCCACAAGATGTTCGATTTGAATGTAGAAAAAATTATCGAAGAAAAAACGGTTGGTCTGGTCGTCCATCCTGACCACCAACCCCCTTGTCCCATAGGGGAGCGCATGGATCGTGGTGTCTTGAATCTTATGACGAGCAAAGAGGCTAAGCACGCACCTCAGAGTAATCTCCCTACCGGCCAACTCTACGTACTTGATGAACATAAGAAATAAATTGTATAGATAAGGGGAAAGTTGAGCAAGGCACACCTCATACTTGCGACAAAAGTCAACCACCAGCATATGGAGTGGGAGCATGTATCACACAAGGAAGGGATAGGCGTAGAACAAACAAAATCCATGATGATCAATCGGACCCTCTCCTGTGTCTTTGCATGCACGATCTCGAAGAAACTAGGAATGCCCCATCGTTCCGTCAAGTATGCTACCCCAACTTCCCCCGTTAGAAGATGGATATTTACCTGTTCAGCACCATCATTACGCCGAAGTTCGTCACTGCCTTCCCCAGATGGGACATGATTTCCTCAACTAAAGGAACTTCTTCGCTTTCGATCAGCTCCAGGTCTTCAGTTGCCTGAGCGAAATCCTTGAACACCAGACAATTTGACAGAGGATTGTTACGAGAAGAAGTTCTTGCCATTTTTGACTCAGAAGTAAAAGAAAGAAGAACCTTGTGGTAGAAGCAAGAAAATCACAAATTATAGTGATAAAAAGAGTAGTGAAATATTTGATTTAGCAGAAAGGAAGATATCCCAGGATTACTCTCAATAATAAGTGATGAATGTGTGAAAAGCAAATGACGAATCCTTTCTATTTATAAGAAACAAATTCTCCAACCACGAAACCCAATGTCCATGATTAATACATTACTAGGCACGAAATGGGTCAATTTCCTGGAAACGTGCGCCATTACGATTGTCTGCACAAAGCGGTGCTTTACTTGCCTACTGATGTTTTAGTGTCGGAATCATCATAACGATATACGGGCACCAAAAATGTGCCCCCAGATAGTTTTGGGCTTCCCCAATGCCATTAATGAATGGAAAGTGAGCCTAACTCTTCCTGGTTACATCACGCACAATTCATCCGTCGAGGTCAGCAAGGCATGACCCCGACGAACGGAGGGACTAACTGTATTGGTAAAAAATCTAATCATACGGCCACTACTAATCTAGCCCCATCCTAATTGGCTACGAGAAAATGGTCAATGAACTTGAATTCACCTTGTCACAACCGATTCTAAGACAAGCAAGGGGACTACGGTCCCTCCGCAAGAAAAAGAATGTCTCCTCGACTCAGCTACGACGGCTCAAAACCAGCTCATGAAGTTTGTAACTATAAATATTAGAGAAATGGACCTTTTTTAGGGACTGTTCGAGATCCATAGAATAGAATAGATATGCTCCATGGGAAAGCCAAAAAGAACATGATTGTAATTCCCTGAACCTCTTCAAGGAGAGGCAGGTCAAGCTATAATGATTAATACAATCCCAAATATATCTCTCCTCAATTCTATCTTCTCATGTTTCGATTATGTCTTATAATCCAGTAATTAATTATGCTTGGCTATAATTTAACCTTGATTTATTTTGATTGATTTGCTCAGAAAGTATTCGAAAAATGTTTGGGACAAACAAAGGTAATTTCTACGTTAGAGGATTCAAAGATGATTTCTGTCTTCGCCTGACTCACGCTACCAACTTCAATTAGAAGACTAACTTGTATAATTCAAATCCTTGTTGGATTTCAATCACAACAGCCATCCCACATCAATACTTTCATGTTTTGGCAGCCTTCTTTGACATCTATATAAATCCATGTGCTTGTAATTGTTGCGCATAGATTCGCATTATTTGCAAGCAACTTGAGCCTAGTTTTGTAATTCGGAAGCATTAACATGAATGTAATTTCTTCTTTTTTTCTTGTGCTTTTCTTGTCTTTTGTCTTTTATTTTTGTAGTTTAAGCGAGATCCATGCTTGAAGGAGGCTCTCTTAGGGTGTGATGGAATGGGTACTCATCCCTTCCCAAATATCGGAGGGATTACTTTCATGGCCCGATTCTTTGAGAGATTACTCTAAATGTGGCCAATTCTTGGAGAGATTACTCGCAATGTGGCCCAATGACCGGAGAGATTACTCTCAAAATAGCCCGATTCTTGGAGAGATTACTCTCAATGTGGTCCAACTATTGTAGATCTTACTCGTAATATGGCCCGACTACCGGAGAGATTACTCTCAATGTGGCCCAATTCATGGAGAGATTACTCTCAAAATGGCCCGACTATGGGAGAGATTACTCTCAATGTGGCCCAATTCTTGGAGAGATTACTCTTAAAATAGCCCGACTACGGAGAGATTACTCTCAGTGTGGCCCAATTTATAGAGAGATTACTCTCAAAATGGCTCGACTACCAGAAAGATTACTCTTAATGTGGCCCAATTCTTAGAGAGATTACACTCAAAATAGCCCGACTACCGGAGAGATACTCTCAGTGTGGCCCAATTCTTGGAGTGATTACTCTCAAAATGGCCTTACTACCAGAAAGATTACTCTTAATATGGCTCGATTCTTTGAGAGATTACTCTCAAAATGGCCCGACTACCAGAGATATTACTCTCAATGTGGTCCAAACCATCAGTGATGCCAACTTAAGGTGCAAAAGGACTCATATGTCCACCTTAAGATTGGAAAGTTATAGTTCCTTTTAAGGACAAACTCACGAGGAGGCCAACTTAAGGTGCAAAGGGACTTATATGTCCAACTTAAGATGGAAAGTTATAAAGCTTCAACTTGAAGACGACATCAACTTGAACACTTAGAAAACTTTGAAGATTTGGCGGACTTTGTGGACTTCAACCCGAAGATTCAGAGGAATTAAACAATTTAAATTTAAGATCAGTGAATTTGAAAACTGTAACTTGAAGATCGGTGGAGTTGAAGACTTCAACTTGGGGGCTTAAAAATTTCAACTTTAAGACCGGAGAATTTGAAGACTTCAACTTGAAGACTAACGGACTTGAAGACTTCAACTTTTAGACTTGGAGGGCCTAAATATTTCAACTTGAAGATCGTCGAATTTGATGACTTCCAACTTGAAGACCCACAAAGTTGAAGATTTCAACTTGGGGACTTCAACTTGAGTACCGAAGGACTTGAAGATATCGATTTACCATGGAGGGTTGCCCATTTTAAATCAAATGATATCAAAGTTTGACAAAAGGATGGCATTTCAGCTTGATTTTGCATTCCTCCATACTTCAGTTGGACAACAATTGGGCAATATGTGTCTTTTAAACTTATGTGACTAAACTTAGAACGAAACTCTAAGCTGCCTACGTACCCCGGTGAAAAGGATCAAGTCATACCGTAGTTCAGACAGGGTAGTTGTTTTTACGTCCTAACTTTTATCTAGGCCACCTCTTTCGAGATTTTCTATCTAGCGGATATTTTTTTTACGCCCTAACTTTTGCCTAGGTTGCCTCTTTCAAGGTTTTCAATCTAGCGGGCCTTTTTTAGGGCCATACATAGTTTATACTCTTGCAAGCCAGGAGTGTAGTAACATGCAGTTTAGCCTCACGTGTCAAGGAACGTCATGACTTACAGTTTAGGATCGTACTTCAAGGAGCATTATGACTTGCAACTTCATGGATAATACTTCTTCAGAAACTTGCCGTTGACCATCTGCATCAACCAGATTGTAAACCCCACTTGAATAAGCTTCTTGTACGATATATGGCCCATCCCATTTTGAAGTGAACTTACCATAGGTTTTGGGAAGTAACCATGGGTCTTCGTACGACAAGGACTTGATATACTACTTGAAAGGATCTCGGACGAACTCTTTTATTGAAGCTGCGATACAATCGAGCTTGATAACATTCAACACTCTGTTGAACTTCCAATAAGAGATTCCAACTGTGCTAATCGAAGTCGAACATTTTCATCATCAGTGATCCCTTCTTGAACAGCCAGTCGTAACGAAGGTATTTGACGCTGAAGTGGCAAGATGGCTTCGAGTCCATAAATGAGTGAATAAGGAGTTGCCCGTGTTGGCATGCGGTGAGTCGTCCTATATGCCCATAGAGCTTCTTCCATATAGTCATTCCAACCACATTTGGATTTGGAGACGACATTCTTTAACAAGTTTCATAGAGTCTTGTTGAATACCTCAATTAGACCATTGGTGGCAGCATTGTACATCAAAGATTTACGTTGCTTAAAGCCAAAGAGATCACAAATCTTGTTCATCATCATATTGTCAAATGGCTTTCCATTATCCATTATTATGTAATAAGGAATGCCAAATTGATAAATAATGTTTACTCAGATGAAACTTGCGACATTTTCCTTCTTTACTTCTCTAAGAGCAGCAGCTTCAGCCCATTTTGAGAAGTAGTCAGTTGTAGCCAATATGTATAGGTGCCCACAGGAGGACTTTGGCAATGGTCCAACAACATCCAATCCCTAAGCGTCCAATGGCCAGGAGGTAACAGTCGGGTGAAACACTTTAGAAGGTTGATCAATAAAATTTGCATGGAATTGACAAGCCTTGCATCTTCGAGTGTAGGCCAAGAAATCTTTTACCATTGTAGGCCAATAGTATCCTATCCTTTTTATATGGTAGTGGAGCTTTGGTTCGGGCTAGTGTGACCTACATACCCTAGAATGCGCCTCTTGCAAAGCTTGGAGAGCTTCTTCTTCTCCTAGGCATCGTAAGAGTACTCCCTGGAATGACCTTCTGTATAGAGTATCCTTGTAGTAAAGGAAGTGAGGTGCACGATGACGGATTTTAGTCCTTCTCCTTAGAATTTCTGGAAGTATCTCATAACATAAGTAGTAGATAATGGGTTGTTGCCATTCATCTTTCCCAACTTCAGAAATAGCAACAAGATGCTTGAGTTTGTGTTCTTCACCATTTGTCTCATTTGGGGGCGGTACTAACCATTTTTGGCATACGGTAACTTGCACTTGGTCAGGCAAGGCAAATGATGAAGCTAGAGCAGCTAAATCATCAGCCTTCTTATTTTCTTTCCTTGGCACATGCTGAATAATCACATCACCAAGCCACCCCATCAACTTTTTAGCGTAATCATGATATGGGCGTAATTTAGGCTTCTTAACCTCGTAATTACCCAAAAGCTGAGTCACCACTACCTGGGAGTCACCAAAGACTTGTAATTGCAATTGCTTCATATCAACGGCCATTTCGAGCCCAAGTATTAATTCTTGATACTTAGCAACATTGTTGGAACAGAGTTGTGTCAAGGTGAATGAGTAGGGCAAGACTTCACCTTGGGGAGTGACAAATACTACGCCAACCCCATATCCCCCATAATGCGCAACACCATCAAAGTACATCTTCGATAGAGGTTGAACGTCAATGACTATTGCATCCTCATCAGGTAGTTCATCAGTTAGCTCCCTCATCAGGTATCGGATGATCTACCAAGAAGTTTGCCAATGCTTGTCCTTTTACAGCCTTTTGAGGGATGTACAAAATCTCAAATTGTTGAAATTGGAGGTACCATCTTGCTATCGATCACTAAAAATAGGTTTTGACATCACGAAATTGATGGGATTTGCTTTAGAACAAGACATACAACATGATCTTGAAAGTAGTGTTTCAATTTTTGAATTGAGAAGACTAGAGCCAAACACAACTTTTCAATTGGCGAATAATTCAAATCGTTAGGTGTCATTATCCTGCTCAAGTAGTAAAGAGAGTTTTCTTTTTCCTTACTATTTTCTTGGGCCAACAATGCTCTGACAGACCTTTCCTGCGCCACAATGTATAGTATCAATGGATTTCCTGGTGCAGAAGCTTCTAAAACTGGAGGCTTCATCAAGTAGGTTTTGATACATTCAAGGCATTTCTACAAGCTTGATCCCACTTGAAAGGAATGCCTTTCTTCACGAAGCGACTAAATGGTTGGCACTTCCCAGCCAGGTTTGATATGAATCTTCCAAGGTATGCTAGCTTTCCTTGCAAAATTTTCAATTCATGGATATTTTGAGGCTCAGGCATTTACAAAAATGCATTCACTTTTTCTTGATCAATTTCGATCCCTCGATGTCGAATAATGAAACCAAGGAACTTTCCAAAAGTAACTCCAAAGGCACATTTCAACGGATTCATATTAAGTTGGTACCTCCAGAGCAATTCAAATACCATCCTCAAGTCTTTCATGTTGTCGCCCTTCTCTATTGATTTTACCACTAAGTCCTCAATATAGCATTTGACATTCTTGTGGAGAAGATCATCAAAAATATTATGCATAGCCCTTTGGTAAGTAGCACCGGCATTTTCAAGCCAAAAGGTATTACCTTGTAGCAATAACTACCTCTGGGGGTGAGGAATACAGTAAGCTCTTTATCTTTTGGTGCCATGCGAATTTTGTTATAGCCCGATGAATCATCCATGAAAGACATTACCTCATAGCATCATTCATCAACTCTAGAATATGAAGCGGGAATTCATCTTTGGGACATGCATTATTGAGGTCCATGCAGTCAACGCAATACTCGAATTCGACCATTCTTCTTCCTGTTGATACCCAATTTTTCCCTATGTATTTGTATACCCAAAATACTTTTAAAATAGCTTATATAAGTACACCAAAGGATTTTGGCATTTTAATGTTTTTAAACCAATTTGTTGCCCATTTGTATACCATAAAATCCGATAATTATTCCCAAAAAGCTATCCTTTTGGTGGACAATTTATTTTATTCCCATATTTACATCAAAGTATAGATAACATAACTTTTGCGTATTTTTACTAATTCGTTTGGTATTTCTTTTTAAAACTAAATTGCATATAATTGCAATACTAGCCTCTTTAAGATTTTATAGTAGTTTGTAATTATAAAATTAGTTCCAGTATTTTTAAATTAATATTCATATATTATTAACTTATTCAGTACCTTTAATTTAATATTAAAATCATTTCTATCATTTCATAAAATAAAAGGGGAAAACTGGCTATTTAAGTTATAACCCCTATTCCATTTCAACTTTAGGCTAAAATCAACCCAATTGGACAAGCCCCAATTCCAATTTTAAACCCGACCCCCCGATCTAACTATTTAACCAGCCCGAATTTCTTTTAATCCTGACCTTTGATCTTTTTGATCACCGTCCACGATCAACCCTTTCCTTTTTAATTTCGCCTAACCCAACCCTAATCCTCATTTTTCTTCAGCAGCTGCCTCTGAAACCCCTCTCCTCTCAAACTCTCTCGAATGGTCCCAAAACCCTATCCCCTCTCACCTTTCTCTGACCATAATCTCACCGGAATCCATGGTTTCCCAGGCCATGGATGGCCTGCACTCACCTTCATTCACCCCTAAACCATGGTTGTTCAATATTTTGAGGTCTGAACTCGATGGAGTTCGTTCAAAACCCCTATAGATCTGTGGTTCTATGTCATCTCCATCCTTGTTGCGGCGTGTTCAAGCTTCAGGAGCCTATCTCTAGCCATCTCCGACTCGAGACTAGACTTTCTTCTAAGCCTTCTCATTTCTAGGGTTTCTTTAAAACTCTAAAGCTGTTCAAGGTTTTTCTCGGGTTTTTTCTTAGATCTATACTATATCTGTGCTATATTTAACGTTTTATGCTTTTTCCCCAATTTTTCTTTCAAAATTAGTTTATTTTCAATTTAGGGTTTCTGAAAAAGTCTTAAAATGATTTATATTTCTTCTTCTTCTTTTCTTTGTGTGAATCTGTATGTGCCATGTTCTTATGTTCCCTCTTCCAACTCGCATGTTCTTTTTCTCTTGTGTTCTTATGTTTGCCATGTTATGTATGTTCTTCTATTTTTATACTATGTTCTTTCTTTTACTGGTTTCTATAGCATGCTTTTACATGTCTATCTTATATATCCCTATACTGTATTTTTTACCGAGCTTTTAATCCTGATTTGCCTTTACTGAACCTTTGTTTTAACTCTAAGCATGCTTGATCTACTGTTTCTCTAAGCTTACATCGCCTCTTCTCTCCTAAACTTGTTTGAGTAACATGATTTTCTTAAATGTGTTCCCTATGTTTCAAATTAGTTTCTACATTCCATTTGACTTGAACCTGCTATGCTATTTCTTTGTTTCCTCATAAGTCTCTAGAAAGAGACTACTAAGCATGTTCTAGTTATTGTCTTCTCGTATATACATCTGGTTCGAGTCCTAGTATTTGGGGTTTTTTTTACAGGCTTGACTTTGTGTTTGGACTAGGGTTTTATTCATAACCTTTGACTCTCTCAATCTCATTCTGAGTCTATGAACTAAACCTTCTTTGTTATGACTTTGAATTGTTCTATGCTAGTCTCTCTCTTGTTTCACATGTCTGTATGCTTTATGTTCGATAAACTCTTCTTTCAAAAGGCCTTTTGCCAACTTGTGACTGATTCCGAATCCCTTATTATAAGGTTTGATTGAGTGTTATTTCTTTTCTTTAAAATAAAACCTCTCTTCACCTTTCCTGGTTAGCTTCAGACTCAAATCCTGATTTTACTGGCTGTTAATTGATTGCCTTTCCTTATTTGTTTCCCAAACCGTGTACTACTAGACTTGTTCCTCAAATATGTTTCTATGTATTTACCCTCATTATACTGCTTTGGAAAAGATTTTGAACCCAAACCCTTTCCTTAATTATTCTTCCCGTTTGAAAATTAAATCCCTTGACTGAAGGAAGATTGTATGAGATTGATTTCAAGGTTATTTCTTACCTTTTTCTTACTTTTTTCTGCACTATAAAATGAGGCTACCCTTCTACACCTTTTAACACCTACACTTTCATAGACTAAGACTCTCGAGTTGCGTTCTTACACATATTAAACATTATGCCTCCTACTCTCTTCTTCTCTTTTCTTCTCCTCTTTATTTTCTGAAATATCTTTGAGTTCTCTTCGAACTTCCAAGTGTTCAGCAGAAACCTGTGTTTGTTCTTACTAATTTCCTGTTGTTTTCTTGCTCTGTTATTCTGCTTATTCTTACTTTGCAACTGGTACGTTCCTTTTAGTTTAAATAATACTCCTCCATTATGTGTTTATATCCTAGTTCCGTTATGCTTTCCTTCATTCCATTGCTGCAACTTTGTTACTACTTCTTTTATGTAAACTCCCTTTCCCTTTCCCTTTTGTGTGTGAGTTGTGGTTCAAGCCATAGCAACACCTTAATTATGACGATCCGACTGGTCGTTTTGAAATTTATGCCCCTAACCCCAATTAACTTCTTTCCCTAAGTTCATTTCTACTATTTTGGTTTGCCAAGATGTTCGGTTCTAGAATTCAGAGTGTTTTGGGACACTTAGTCCCTAAATGAGAGCTTAATAGTTTAAAAATGGCCCGTAATCGGAATAATATTAAGACGACCTCAGAAAAAAAATTTGATGGTTCCACTAGCTCTGTTAGGTGATTTCAGGGTTGGGAGTGTATTCGTAATGTACTTTGGAGGTCCGTAGCTCATTTAGGCTTGAAATCCCGAAGTTTGAAAATTTTTAAAAACCGATTGATAGGTGAGATTTTGATTCGGGGGTCAGAATAGAATTCTGACAGTTCCAGTAGCTTCGTTAGGTGAATTTAGGTATGTCTGTAAATTTTCAGATTATTCGGATATTGTCTGGTCGGGTTTTTGATTGGATGTTGGTTTCAGAAGTTTTGGTTGAAACTTAGGCAGGAATTCGCCTTAATTTGATGATTCGTGTGTTTAAGGGTATGTTTTTATGATTGGACAAGTTCGTGTGATGATTTAGAGTCGATTTATATTTTTGGTTGAGGCCCCGAGTTCCTCGAGATATTGTCAGAAGGTGAAACGAAAGAATTTGGAAGTTGGAACTGCTGGTGTTTTTATTGCAGAAGTGACTTCCGCTTCTGCGGAAGGCTGACCGCGGATGCGGCTCAGTAGAAGAGGAATAATAATCACAAATGCGAGATTTTGAGTTGGTCAGTGAAGTTTCGCAGAAGTCGAATTATTTTCGCGTAAGCGGCATCGCAGGTGCGAGTATTATTTGCAGAAGCGGTCTAAGGGGATCCAAGGGAAACTCGCAAAAGCGGAAGAATGTCCACTTAAGCGGCCTCGCAAGCACGCGTCCGCTCCTGTGGAATATTGGTCGCTTTTGCGAACCTGACTTTCGCTTCTGCGGAAGGGTGACCGTAGAAGCGGATCCACAGAAGCGGAATAATGATCGCAGATGCGAGATTTTGAGCTGGTCAGTGATGTTCCGCAGAAGCAGAAGCGTTCCAAGTGGATCTAAGGGAAAGTTGTAAAAGCGGAAGAATGTTTATTTATGCGGCCTCGCATGTGCGCATGTTGAACCACAAAAGTGCTAAGAGACGCAGAAGCGACCAATATTCCGTAGGAGCGGACACGCGGAACCAGCTCTTTGGCCGCATAAGCGAAATATGCCTGGGGTTTAATGTAACAGTGCTGGTTAGGATTTCAAAATTATTAATTCATTTGGGGCTTCAAACTTAGAGGCGATTTTGGCGATTTTGAGGAGGAAATCAAGGGGTATCATCAGGTAAGAGCTCATGGATTCAAATTATGTTAATATATTGATAAACAATGGATTTAACCTCTGAAAATAGAGGAATTAAGGTGTAACAATGGGGTATTTTGCTCTAAGCCTAAGAGAATGAAAATTGATGATTTGAATGAGCTAATGGACTCCAATTTTGATAAATTTTATATGGTTAGACTCGTGAGAGTGCGATGGTTCTGAAAATGTAAAAATATTTCGATTCCGAGCTTATAGATAGAGGGTTATTTTGGTCATTTTAACAATGTAATTAGTTTCTTATGATGTTATTTACACTATGTAATTGGTTTGAATAGATTTGGGCCACTCGGAGTCGGACTCTCGAGGTAAGGGCATTATTTCTTAGCAATTTTGTAGCAGGATTAAGGTAAGTGACTTGTCTAACCTTTTGTGGGGGACCTTTTCCCATAGGATATATTATGTGTTGATTTAAATGCCTTGTGCACAAGGTGACGAGCGTGTACTTGCACAAATTGCTAAAAATCCACTTTACTTGAATTGTCCAATCGGTGATATCTCTATTATTTGGCTGGTTAATTGCAAGACTTATACTATGTTAACTAGAGAAGCATGATTGGATAGAATTAATTGTCTACATTCCTATTTGTCTTAATTGAATTTTGTGGAACCTGTTGAGATTGAATTTAATTGTTAATCGTAGCAGTATATATCATTTTTCTCTATGTATTCTCTTTGTTTGATTGGGTTTGTTCTGTGGATGCTGGGTTCAATTCCCGTAGCTCCAAAAGGAGTGCGGGTTCAAGTCTCGAAGATCCTGGTTACTGATAAAAGGACTGCGGGTTCAAGTCCCAGAAATCTTGGTTACTGATAAAAGGACTGCAGGTTACATTCCCGGAGATCCTGGTTACTGATAAAAGGATTGCGGGTTCAAGTCCTAGAGATCCTGGTTACTGATAAAAGGACTGCGGGTTCAAGTCTCGGAGATCCTGGTTACTGATATAAAAGGATTGTGGGTTCAATTCCCGAAGATCCTGAGCTACTGAGTTACATGGACTGCGGGTTCAATTCCCAGAGATCCTGTGCTATTTATTCTATACTTGTTGTGTTAAATTTTTCTTTGTTAATTTAACTATAGATGATTTGTAGTTTCTACCTTCTTTTGCTGTTATTTCAGATTGTTTCCTGCTTTACACTGTTCGATATTTTGTTATCATAATTCTCGGTAGGGCTCTGACCTTCCTCGTCACTACTGCATCGAGGTTAGGCTTGGCACTTACTGAGTACCACTGTGGGGTACACATGCTACTCTTCTGCAAACTTTTTTTTGTGCAGATCCAGGTCCATTTGATCACGCACACTACTAGCGATCGAGGAGATATATCAGGAGATTTGAGGTATGCATCTACTGCGTTCAGAGATCTGGAGAGTCTTCTTCTGTTCCTTCCTAGTGACACTAGTTATTTCCTTTCTTTTCGGTTGTATAGATACTCTTGGTGGATTGAGCCACAATTTTACTCTCCTTAGCCTGTGTTTGCCCGTGAATTTCCGGGTTTTGGTGGTTATGTATTTTAGAAATTATGGTAAAGTGTATGTGCCGAGTGGCAGCTATTACATTCTTCTATGTTATTCTGCTATTACTTTTAGTTGTTGTAAAAGCTGTAAATTTCACAAATATGTTAGGCTTACCTAGTCGCGAAGACTGGGTGCCGTCATGAAAAGTTCACGAGTGGTGAACCAGGGTCGTGACAAATTGGTATCAGAACTCTATGTTCATAGGAGTCACAGGACACATGCCGGTTATTTAGAGTCACACTGATTGATACGGAGATGCCCGTATTTATCTACGAGGGGCTATGTAACTGTTTAGGAAAAATCTTCATTTCTTTTGAATTCCTTGTCGTGCGGTATTTTGATACAAAATCTGAACTTCTGTCTTCTATTCGCTAACTGATGGTGAGGACACATGCTACACGTGAGGATCAGACACCCGTACCCCGTGCTGCCACCGCCAGAGGCCAGGGCTGGGGTAGAGGTTGAGGATGCACCTGAGGTGCAGCCACAACACCCGCGCGCGCTGTTGTTGAGGCACCACCAGTGGATCAGGTTGGAGCGCATGCACCTGGTACACCTACTACAGCTACTACGACTCCACCACTCAAGGAGACTCTGGCTCTGTTTATGAGCATGTACACTACTCTGGCTCAGGCGGGGTTGCTTCCTCTCGCTGCAACAACATTCCAGGTCGGGGGAGGGGCCCAGACTCCCGCAGCCCGCACTCCTAAGTAGCGAGTGACCATGGAGCAGGTTCCAGAGGTTATCCTATACCTCCTACCGCACCAGTATAGCCTGGAGGTGGGTCAGCTGCCTCTGAGGACAAGCAGCGCAGATTGGAGAGGTTCAAGAAGTATGATCCCCCATTGTTCAGTAGTTTAGCTTCAGATAATGCCTTTGGATTTCTAGGAAAGTGTCATCGCATCCTCCGTACTATGGGTATAGTGGAGCCCAGTGGGGTTTCTTTTACTGCTTTTCAGCTTCGAGGGGCCGCTTATGATTGGTGGTGCACATATGAGTTGGATAGTCCAGTCGAGTCTGCCTCGCTAACTTGGACACATTTTTTTGATATGTTTTTGAGGGAGTTTGTTCCTAGAGCCTTAAAGATGCTTGGTGTGGGAGTTTGAGTGGTTGTGCCAGGGCTCTATGACAATATATAAGTATGCCATCAGTTTTACCCGGTTAGCCAGACATGCACCGGCTTTGGTCGCCATGGTCCAGGAGAGAGTGTGGAGGTTTATTAAGGGTCTAATTCCTCCTATCTGGCCCATCATGGCTAGAGATGTAGAGAAGGATGTGCCATATCAGTAGGTGGTGAGTATTGCCAGATAGATTGAGGGTATGCTCGCTAGAGAGCGATGAGAGAGGGAGGCCAAGAGGTGTCGTGAGTCGGGTCATTTCTCTGGTGCCTGTACTGCAGCAGCCGGTTGATTTGGTTAGGGTTATTCCGGTCATCCAGTTCATTCAGAATCGCCAGCAGCTGGTGGCACTCCAGCTCCTCCAGCACCTCAGGAGCCTTACTATGCTCCCCCAATTTCCAGTGCTCCTCCTACGCCGCGTACCTCCAGAGGTCAGTCCAGTGAGAGTGGGGCCAGCCAGTCACATCCACTACATCCTCCCAGTGCTTTTTATGAGTGCGAGGATACTCGCCATCTTATTAAGGAGTGCCCTGGGTGTGGTAGAGGAGCGCCTTCACAGACTTCACAACCTCAGCATGGTTCACAGGGCTAGCAACCCATTGTTCCAGCTCTAACTGCCACCCCACCTGCCCAGCTAGCCAGGGGCGGGGATCAGGGTGATAGAGGTCGCCCTCGAGCGAGGGGCCGGGCCAGAATTTATGCTATTCCTGGTCATGCCGCAGCCGTTGCCTCTGATTCTGTTATTATAGGTATTATCTTGGTTAGTCACAGAGAGGCATCAATTCTATTCGATCCTGGTTCTACTTTTTTATATGTGTCCTCTTATTTTGCTTCACATCTGGGTGTGCCTTGGGATTCATTGAGTTTCCCCATTTATGTTTCTACTCCAGTGGGCGATTCTTTGGTTGTGGACCATGTGTATCGGTCGTGTTTGGTCACTATTTGTGGTTTTGAGACTAGAGCTGATCTTTTATTGCTCGGTGTGTTTGATTTCGATATTATTCTGGCAATGGACTAGTTGTCGCCTCATCATTATATTCGTCATTGTCACGCCAAGAACGTGATGCTAGCTATGCCAGGCATTCCATGTATTGAGTGCAGTGGTACTCTAGATCACACCCTCACCCGCGTCATTTCATTTATCAAGGCTCAATGTATGGTTGACAAGGGGTGTTCTACTTATCTAGCTTATGTGTGGGAATTCAGTGTTGACACCCCTTCTATTGATTTAGTCCCAGTGGTGCATGATTTCTCTGATGTGCTTCCAGATGATCTCCCGGGCATGCCGCCTGATAGAGATATTGATTTTGGCATTGATTTGTTGCCGGGCACTCAGCCCATTTCTATTCCTCCGCACCGCATGGCTCCTCCTGAGTTGAAGGAGTTGAAGCATCAGTTACAGGAGTTGTTGGGTAAGGGTTTCATTCGACCCAGTGTTTTTTCTTGGGGTGCTCCTGTGTTGTTTGCAAAGAAGAAGGACGATTCTATGCGTATGTGCATTAACTATCGCCAATTAAACAATGTTGCAGTGAAGAACCGGTATCCTTTGCCATGTATTAATAACTTATTTGATCAGCTACAGGGCACACAGGTGTCCTTCAAGATTTATTGATGCTCTGGTAATCATCATCTAAAGATTCGGGAGCCAGATATCCCGAAGACTGCCTTTAAGACTCGATATGGTCATTACGAGTTCCGCGTTATGTCTTTTGAGCTGACTAATGCCCCAACAGCTTTCATGCATTTGATCCAGAGTGTATTCAGGCCATATCTTGACTCATTCGTGATTGTTTTCATTGATTATATTTTGGTATATTCCCGGAGTCGGGACGAGCATGAGCATCACCTGAGGATAGTGCTTCAGACTCTAAGGGAGAAGCAGTTATATGCAAAATTCTCTAAATGTGAGTTTTGGTTGAGTTCGGTGGCATTTCTAGGCCACGTGGTGTCAAGCGAGGGTATTTGAGTGGATTGGAGGAAGGTGGAGGACGTGCAGGGTTGGTCCAGGCCCTCCCCAGCTACTGAGATTCATAGCTTCCTTCGTTTGGCGGGTTATTACCGTCGCTTTGTGGAGGGGTTCTCTTCGATTGGTACCTATGACCAGATTGACCCAGAAGGGTGCCCCTTTTTAGTAGACAGAGGAGTGTGAGTCGAGCTTTCAACAGCTTTGACTTCAACCCATATATTGATGTTGCCTACCGGTTCGGGGTCCTATACAGTTTATTGTAATCTCTCACGACCTCGACTACGGCCTCTGGCTGGTGGCAATGGTGTTCATCCACCTCATCCTATAGCACGAGTCCTCGGCATCTGCGAGAGAATAGAATAAAAAAGTTCAGTTCTCGGAACAACAAAGTCGCACGACAAAGTTCAAGAAATGTGAAGTGTTTTCTAAGGGTCTGCATCCTCCCGAAGACAAATACAGACGTCTTCGTACCGATCCGCGAGACATTACAAACCGGCTTAAGGCTCATGAGGATTAGTAACCTAGGCTCAGATACCAACTTGTCATGACGCCAAAACCCGACCGTGATAGCGCCCAGCACATGCTAGGCCAGTCTAACTTACCATTCAAAACATGGAGCTACCAGCTCTCACTTTACCCTTTTAGCATTTAACGGTAATAAGAAATGATATAGAATCTAGCACATCTGGGAAAATATCCCAACACCAGTATAACACCTCCCACCGAATCAGGAGTCACAAGTCATGAGCCTCTATCATAATACAACTGTAATATTGTATACAATTGTGACTACAAATGCAGAAATGTCTAAAGATAAGATAAGATAGACGGGAGTGTCAGGTCCTTCGGACGCTAGCACCTACCTTGACAGTCCGGATGAAGCACTCTGAGCATCTGGGAATTTAGCCCTGCTATGATGTACCTGGATCTGCACACAAGGTGCAGGGACACAAGGTGCAGGGAGTAGTGTGAGTACTTCCAACTCAGTGGTAATAAGCATGGGTAAGACAGCGAAGATAAGAACACCCAATAAAGCACTAAGCAAGGCTATACAACATTATTCTTTAACATTATTAACATGATTAGTATCAGAATCAGCAATGTCAGCTAAATAGTACAACAAGTATATCTAAATGAAATCCAAAGCATGAACATGACCGCTACGGTGCGTAGCCCGATCCATTTGGGTACCCGTGCTCACTGTGGGGGTTCAGACTCCGGAGGGGCTCCTACAGCCCAAGCACAATATCAATGATATGCTGCGGCGTGCAGCCCGATCCACTACCAGTTCAGCTACATGCAATGCAAGCCTCACAGGCACATAAATAACATTTGAAATCTCTTTTTATCATTTACAGTAAGAAACAATGTTTCAGAAATTCCAGAGTTTGGAAAACTATTTTAGACAGAGAGCTCAAGACATGTATCAGAATAACAAGCTATATCAGAGAAGCAATGATAACGATCCTCACGGAATCCAGATAACTGGCTCACATCCCAAAGATAACCACAACCATCCAAGTAGGAGGTTTACCGGCTCAATAATAGCCAACAACACAGTATAATAATACCTGGTTGGACTAAGCCATAGTCCCCAATCACAATTGACCCCGTACTCGCAGGAGAGTACATGTATCGCCTCAATACAACATCACATAGTGATATACCAGGGTTTCGAACCCGTTGGTCATCACCCACACCCATTACTCACCTCGCTCGGTTTGAAGACTAGCTCGCAATTCCCTGGCCACGAGAATCGGCCTCCACGGGTGCAAAATCTGATCAAAACCAATAGAAATGGGTCAAAATAGTCTAAAGGAATATAACCCAATTGAAACAACTCGAATTACAGTAAAAATCACGAAGTTGCTAAAATCCGACCCTCGGGCCTGCTTCTCAAAAATATACAAAAGTTACATTTTCAGAATCCTTATCTCGACGTGAGTCCATACATATAAAGTTTATCAAAATCGGATTCTGTTTGCCCATTCAAATCAATAATTTTCAATAACCTAGGCTTAGAGCAAAACCCTCCATTAATACACCCACAATCCTCCATTTTTAGATGTTAACTCCATAATTTAACAATATAATAACATTAAATTGCGTCCATGAGTGCTTGCCTGATGAATTCCCTCAATTTCCTCCTCAAAATCGCCTAAATCGCCTCTTAGTTCTAAGCCCCAAATGTGATATAACTTCTGAAATTCGAACCCTTCTTTTTCATAAATCACTTACGACTTTCGCTTCTGCGATACCAAGCTCGCACCTGCGCGAGCGCTTCTGCGAAAAACCTGTCGCTTTTGTGACTTTTCATTAACGAGCCAAGACCGCTTCTACGGCTCAGGTCCTGCACCTGCGAGACCGCTTCAGTGGTTCCCTTCCCGTTTCTGCGAGATTGCCCAACAGGCCAACTTCCGCTTCTGCAGAACACCTAATGCGCCTGCGATGCCGCTTCCGCGGACTTAGCTCCGCTTCTGTAAACCTGCCCTGGCCAGCCTCAAGTCGCTTCTATGAGCAATTCCACGCTTCTACAGAGCCGTTTCCATGGTCCTCCATCCGCAGAAGCAAAACTCCTGCTGTAATAAACAACAGTTGCTGCAACAACTCAAAATTTTACCGATTAACCCTCTAAAAACACCCCGAGGCCCCCGGGACCTCAACCAAAAATACGAATCCACCCTAAATCATCTCACAAAATTGTTCGAGTCATAAAAACACACCCTCAAACACACGAATCATCAAATTAAGGCTGGTTCAAGCCTAAGATTTAACCAAAACTTGCAAAACCTACATTCTATCAAAAACCCGTCCAAACAATGTCCGAATGACCTAAAAATTTGCAGACACATCCAAAATCACCGAACAAAGCTACTTCAACTATCAGAATTCCATTCTGACTCCCGGATCAAAATCTCACATATCGATCGGATTCAGCCAAAATTCCAACTTAGCCAATTCAAGCCTATTTCTATGCCGTACCTCCAAATTTAATTCCGATCACTTCCCTAAGTCACAAATCAACTCCTGAAGCTAACCAAATCATCAGAATTTGATTCCAAGCCTTCTAACCACATAGTCAACTTTAGGTTGACTTTATCTAAACAAACTTCACTCTAAAAGGCTATATGCCTTATTTTCAACCAGAATCAATCCCAATTCACCCGATAAACTCTAACATAGATATAGAAACATGAAACACATAAATGAAGGGGTAACAGGGTGGTATCTCTTGTGACGACAGGCCGGGTCATCACAATGGTAAAACCAGTCAATTAACGGTGTAGTCGACGGTTCCGTGCCTTCCCCTCTTGAGTTTCCGCTCAAGGGTACCGGTCTATCACTTCAAAATAGAAACCTTATTTGATTTAAATCGTACATGCATCATGGTCAAACCTAGCCAACTCAGTTATGTTGTCCACATAATAACTCATTAAGATAGCCTTGTCCAAAGTCCACCGGGTTTCCTTGAGACCCAAACAAACGCCTTCAGGTTCTATGAATTTATTTGGAGAACTTAAGTGCTTTTCTATGCTAATTATTAATTTATACAGTCGATTATGGAGGAGGTAAGGGCCTAACACTCTATTTTATAGAAAATAAGGCACGAAATCCCCAGATTTGGCATGGTAACCAACATTCATCCAAGGCTGCTGAATTGGTGGAATGACCTCCACTCAAGTAATCAAACACTCGTCCGCAAGTACCTAGGGAATCTACCTTCTTTCCTAGAGATTCAACCTAACAAAAGAATCATAGAGGTTCCAATGTTGTTCTGGGATAGCGACAAATATGTGTTCCGCTTTGGTGATCTAGAAATGACTCCTTTACTTGTAAAGATAGGGGGTCTAGCTGGGATTCCTTGGGAGACTTCGGCTTTGCTCATGCCAGAAAATCACAAAATGAGGGGTTTTCTTAGGATGATGGGATTGAAGAAAAACCTATACTTAACCTTTTTGAAAGACTCCTACATCTCGTTTGACTATCTATATGAGATGTACGGCCATAGCAAGTCATATCGCACCTATTCAGACAAATTTGATATCACCTTATTGGGGCATGTCCATAGAAGGGTTTTTGTCTTCATGTTGTTCTTTTTGAGGATGATCGTGTTCCCTATGAAGAAGGCTAGGATCCACACCAGACTAGCCATGGTAACCACAACTTTGATGGAAGGGATTGGTGGGCAAACTTTCAGCATAGTGCTCGTGATCGTCGTCGAGATATAAAGTGCCTTGGACTAGTGTCAATGACAAAGTATTCATTTGGAGGGTTGCAATTTATTGCTTCAACTGTGGCTCATGGAACACCTCCAGAGAGATTGGGATGATCTTATCACCTTCCACCAGCCAAGGAGTATGAATTATATGCCTAGAGTGTTCCCGTAGCCAAAGGACGCTAAAGGATGGGTGGAATTATTTGAAATCTGAAAGAAGACTAGGTGCAGTGGATGTTTAAGTGGTTCCCCACGGATGAGTTCATCATTCAATCCCGAGATGCACCATTTCTCATACTAATTGGCTTGAGGGAACTTATCCTTACGTTCCCCTCTTAGTCATGAGACAAGCTGGGAGAAAACAAATCATACCGAAGGTCGATAAGACAAGTCACCTCAGGGCTGATTTCCAGGATGACGATAGCCCTCACTGGTGCAAAGCTCAGCATTTGTGGCATTGTAAGATTGTTTTGGAGAAATAATCCATTGAGCCAGACAAGTACCACGCCGGTTATCTGCCTCATTGTTTGGGTTGGTTAGAAGACAATGGCATGGGTCAACCAAGATCTGTTCGGGGTCACAAAATTATTGACGAGCATGATAAAACATAGGGTAAGTATAAACAACTGCGCAAAAGAATCCAAGAGTGTGAAAGTGAGCATAAGGAAATACAAGAAGCCCATTATAAATTGATCAAGGAATGGAAAGAAATGGTTGTCAGCACCAACAACCAGTTAGGGTATTTGGAGCGGGGTCTAGTAGAGCTAGAAGGAAAGTTCATCAAGAGGATTAAAGACTGCCAAAGCATTGAAGGAAATGTAGGACGGACATCTGGTCCGAGCCTACTTACTGTTATGATTACGCGAGTTGGTGGAGCTGTTCAAGGGAGACAAGACTGCCAAATCTGGGGAAGGTTCTTCTGGGACCAAACAGTTAGGAACCCTTTATTCTGCTTTAATGATGTGATAAGGCCCCACTAGTGACATTTACTTTTTGTTATTTAGAGTCATTTTGGATTCGTCTTATTTTTATCTATAAAATGAGGCATTTAGTTATAAGTTCTTCAAAATTATTTGTCGCTAGGCCTACCTCAGGCACAACGAGGCACAAAAATTAGGACACGATTTATATTTTCGCACAATGTTTTTAAATACTACAACTTTTTTCCTCAGAACCCACACTAACTTGTTACCTTTTTTTTTTCTATTTTTATTCCCTTCCCCAAAGGTTAGTTCGTGCATTCTGGCACCATCGGCATATTCCAAAAGATCCAAAGGCCCTCCACCTCCTCCTCCTCTAAGTCCTGTCCAAAATAAGAACAAAGGAAAAATGGAAAACACAAGTGCTAGAAAGGAGACTAAAAGGGAGAAAACTTCTCAGAGTACCCAGATTGCTAAGGGAACTGCTACTCATCTTGAACAAAAATTGTTGAAATTTCAGGAAGAGTTGGACCAAGTTTGGAACTTGGCAAGCCTATCATTCTCTCTTGTTGCTCCTAATGTCAATGCCCAAAATCCCGCACCTCCACAAAACACCCCGTAACAACAAATACAACCTACTCACATCCAAACCTACAACACATGCAAAAAACACACTCACCCCCGAGCCACTGAACACAACAAATGGCCTTTTCCATAACACTCCTATCTTTGTGGAAATTGTACCTCACTATACCCACGATCTCAAATGCACCTGAGTCGGATAACAAAGACTCCCTCATCAGGAACTTAGCAGCTGAGCTCAAGAAGTTAACTAGCCGGGTCCAGGGTGTCAAAGGTAGAAAAGGCATTGAGGGGATGAACTATGAAGACTTCTGCATTCAGCCAAATATGGAACTTCCGAAGGGGTACAAACCTCTCAAGTTTGAAATGTTCGATGGAACCGGAGATCCCAGAGTCCGTCTAAGGACCTATCTCGACAAGTTAGTTGGTGTTGGAACAGACAAAAAAATGCGCATGACACTCTTCATGAGGAGCTTGAAGGGAGATGCACTATCCTGGTATATCAGTCAGGACCCCAGGAAAAGGACGAGTTGGGTAGGCATGACATTGGACTTCATGGATAGAGTCATTTCAATACGAAGAACGTATCAGATATGTTCTACATACAGAATTTGAAGAAAAGCCCACCGAAACATTCTAGAAGTATGCTAATTGTTAGAGGTCAGAAGCTGCAAAGGTCAGGCCATCCCTGGAAGAAGAGCAAATGAATAAGTTCTTCGTCCGGGCTCAAGATCCCCAATATTATGAAAGGTTGATGCTGATCGAGGGTCAAAAGTTCTTTGATATCATCAAAATCGAAGAAACAATCGAAGAGGGCATTAAGAATGGCATGGTAAAAAATTTTGAAGCATTGCAAGCCACTAATAAAGATTTACAAATTGGTGGCGCATCCAAAAAGAAAGATGTAAGTGCCATGATAATCGCACAGGGATCCAAATCACAACTAAAATAGCACACTTACCCATCACCTCCACTTACATATCAGCCTATCCCAAATTACCAAGCACCCACACCCTCCTATCCACCTCACGTTTACCAGTCCACTCCATCTCTCACCTCATCAACCCACTTCACCCAAATAATCTCAACCAGCACATGTAACCAAGCTTATAATGCTCAACCCTCTCACTACCAATCGCCACATACCCGCCAAAACTTTCCAAGGCCCAAACCAAATTTTGACCGAAAACCTCCCAAACAATACCCAGCCATCACTGAGCCAATTGACCAACTATATAAGAGATATAAAACTGCTTGTTGTGTCACTCTTATCCCAGCCAAAGCCCCAGAAAATCCCTCCCAATAGATCAACCCCAACAAGACCTGTGCGTATTACTCCGGCATGAAGGGGCACACCCTTGAGGAGTGCCGTTCATTGAAAGACAAGATTTAGACTTTGATCGAAAATAAGGTTATTGTAGCAAAGGAGCCCGCTCCTAATGTTAGTATTAACCCCCTTCCTGACCATAAATGTGGAGACATTCATTTGATTGAGATCAAGGATGATTCGGAGCCCAAAGGGTCAATAGGTTTGATTGTTGAAGGGGATGAACCAAAGAAGCCATCGGTTACTACTAACCCAATTGTTGTGCAGAATCAGCCCTCCAAGGATGATGAAGCAAATATGTCTATACCTCTTAAATTTGAAGCGCCTCCTTCTGCAAAGGCGTGCGAGCCGGTTGAAGTTGAATTTGGGCTTCTAAAGGCACTTATACCCTTTGAAGTTGTTGTGTTACCACCAAGGGTGCATATTCCAATAGCAATGACTGGCATAGCACCATTCCACTCGAATGTTGTACCATGGGATTACACTATCGAAGCGAAGAGAAAAGGAAAGACCAGGACAGGTGAAACGACTTCTGCACAAGAAATGACTAGAACAGGAAGGGTTTACACCCTAGAGCACCTAGCCGAGTCCAGTAAGAAAGCCCCGGGACGTCCCATTGATACCGGACCCGACAATCTTTAAAGCAAATAGAGGCTAAGGATTACTCGATCACTAAACAATTGAACAAAACACAAGCATATATATCTATCCTGGCTCTTCTGCAAAGTTCAGATGCACACAAAAATGCCTTAATGAAGATACTGAGCGAAGCCTATATGCCCAGCAATATAACTGGGGGTGAAATGGCGAATATGGTGGGGTAAGTGCTCGAGAGCCACAAAATAACCTTCCACAAAGGCAAATTTCTGCTAGAAGGTTTGGGTCATAACGAAGCACTGCACATCACTGTGCAATGCGAAGTTTATTTCATCACTAGAGTCCTGATCGATGGAGGATCTAAAATCAACATATGCCCACTTGTAACTCTCAAAACTTTGGGAAAAGGCCTACACGAGATCAAGGACAGGGTTATCAATGTCAAAGTCTTTTATGGGTCCCAAGAATCTACTATCGGAGAAATCAGCATGTGCTTGCAAATGGGACCAACATGGTTCGACGTCGACTTCCAAGTGATAGACATCCCGGCATCCTATAACTTGTTGTTAGGATGCACCTGGATCTATGCTACCGGAGACGTAGCATCAACCCTGCATCAGGCATTAAAGTTTGAATGGAATCACCAGGAAGTGATCATTCATGACGACGGTAGTAATCCCATATATAGTCGCCAGACCATCCCAATGATCGGGGGAAGAAGTAGAATAGGCGGAGAGACATAACACCATATCGAAAGGGTCAAAGATGTAGACAAAGATAAGTGGCGGGACAACAAGATTGAAACCATCCTGAATTGGTGTGTGTACGAGCCTGGAAAGGGACTCGACAAGAATCTCCAGGGGATCACTAAGTCCATCACACTGAAGAAGCATGCACTACCTTTTGTTTAGGATAAGGCTATACTTGGGAATAATTCCAGAACTGGTCTCCATCATGGTGTGGCTCATATTATCCATTGGAGTTTCCGATACCTAGTGTGGATCAAACCTTCCGGCCAACATATATTATATATGGGTCCGAAGAAGATGAAACACTGGCAGACATGAAGAATTTGTTCCTAGAGGATGATGATATGCACTGTTGTGTTCTTTCTTGGAGGAGGGGGAGGAAGGCCCTTCCATACAAGCCGCAGGCAAAGCAGACCGCCTTAGCAACTGGTCAATTAGGACCGTCAGGGCCCAAAAGTTTTTGGGGTAGCAAGGCTAAACAAAAGCACCATACATCTCATTTTTAGCTTAATAGTTCATTTTCTTTTCGCATTGTCTTTTATTTCTAAAAAGAGCTCCGATGTTTCAAACAATTATGAATTTAATGAAAGAATTTCAGTTTATCACATATATCTCGCTTGTTATTTTATCTATCATTTACTCTATTTTAGATAGCATTACTATTACTTATATTTACGATGAACCAATGACTGTGATTTGCAAAGAAACAATGCAACAAAGGGACTTAGATTTAGAAGAAGATGAATGTCACGACCCGGATTTTCCCCCAAATATCGGGATCGTGATGGCGCCTACTCGTGGTGGCTAGGCAAGCCACTGTATTCATACTATCCTATTTTTAATACAATTTCATAATTAATTTATCAACAAACCATAACTTTAATTAAATAAGTGCGGAATACTTTATCGAAATAGAAATAACTAGTTACAAGGTAAAAATCATACTGAAATCCTCTACCCAAGATGTGGAGTCACCAACTCACGAACTACTACTGAATACTACACATAAAGTTTGAAAGAAATATAACATAATTCTATTTGTCTCGGAACAAAGAGACTACAGCTAGTAACAGAAGTAAAGAGAGAGAGAGACGCCGGGCTTGCGGACGTCTGCAAGCTACCTCGGTCTCAAATGTGATCAACTCCCACGCAATCGATTTACTGCTGCTGCTCCTGATCGTAACCTGGACCTGTGCAAAAACACACAGAAGTGTAGTATCAGCACAACCGACCCCATGTGTTGGTAAGTGCCTGGCCTATCCCGGCGAAGTAGTGACAAGCCTAGGACCAGACACCCACATAAACCTGTGCAGTTCAATATATATGTATACCACAGAATAACAAGAAATAACCAAGTAATAACACAATAAGGAATATCTCAAAGAACTCAACAATTAACAACAATTAATAAGTTCACAAGGAAAACAAAGTATAATGGAAACACAAGTAATAACAAGTCAAGGAATAGCAAGCGAGTTGCACGGCATCACCCTTCGTGCTTTTACTCTCATCCTCACCAAATAAGCAAATAAAGTACACGGCATCACCCTTCGTGCTTTTACTCTCATCCTCACATCCATAGTACGGCATGATCCTTCGTACATGGTTCAATAACAGGGCACGGCATGATCCTTCATGCATAATCAATAAAACATGGCACGGCATTAACCTTCGTGCATAAATAATAAATCAAGGCACGGCATCACCCTTCGTGCATTATCACTCTTCCTCACCCAAATAACAATCACAGTTAAGGGCAAAGAATGAAACAATAATTCATAAACCGTCCCAACAAGGACAATCAATAATCATCTTCACAACAAGTCCCGACAAGGGAGAACAATAACAATTCTACAACCTGGCAAAGGTTCAACAATTCATCTGCTAATATGTCTCACAATAAGCATTATCAACGACTCACGGTCATACTAGACGTCAATTTAGGATAGAACAAACACTTACCTCGAATGTTTATGAACAGTTCAATCCGTGGCAATGCCTTTTCCTTTCAAATTTGGCTCCAATCCAATCGTATCTATACACAATTGATTTAATATCATCAATACTACTCAACAAACTAATTCCTAAGGCCAATTACAACTTTTACAACATTCTGCCCGGAATAGTGATTTTCGACCCCGGGCCCACATGGTCGGAACTCGGGGTTCGGACCAAAATCCGGTTACCCATCCCCCACGAGTTCAAGTATATGTTTTGTTTCAAAATCGGACCTCAATTCGACGTCAAATTTCCCAATTTATGAAAAACCCTATATTCTACCAAAAACAAGAAATTCTGCCATGAAAACCTTTGATTTCTATTGAAAAACATGTATAATGATGTTAGGAATTGAAAGCATTAAGTAAAAAGTGACTTACAATTGTTTTGAAGAAGAGGCAATCCGTGAAGAATCGCAAATGGGTGTTTTTGGGTTGTGAAATGTGAAGAAATGAACTGAAAATCGTGATTTACAGGTCTCTGTGTTCGTATTTGCGAACATGGGTTCGCAATTGCGAACCCGACCAATTTCTGGAGTTTGAAAAATAAGCTAAGGCTGGGAAGTTCGCATTTGCGAACATTTGTTCGCATTTGCGAACACTGGCTGTATAAGGCAGTGTTCGCATTTGCGAAATAATGTTCGCATTTGCGAACAAGCTGGCTTCTGGGCTTTGTCGCAATTGCGACACATTCTTCACAATTGCGAAGCCAAGAAATATACTGAAGGCCTCGCATTTGCGAGGTTATGTTCGCAATTGCGAACTCTGGCCCATGTGTGACAGTGTCGCATTTGCGACACTTTGTTCGCATTTGCGAACTTGGCTGGTTCTGGCAGGCATCGCATTTGCGATAATGGGTTCGCATTTGCGAACCCAACCTTGAACTGCCTTCTTCGCATTTGCGAGAAATTCTTCGCAAATGCGAAGCCAACAGCTGGGTGAAAAACCAGCAGTGCAAAAATTCAGAATTTAATCCAACGGCCTATCAAATCTTTACCCGAGCGCCCCGGGCTCCAAACCAAACATGTACACAACATCAAAAACACATTATGAACTTGTTCGTGCGATCACATTGCCAATAACACATCGTTTTCAAAAAATCAAGCCTCAAGTTCATGATTTTCATACTTTTGGTTTTTAAAACTTTCAAACTTGGAACTCAAGGTCCAAAACATCTCAAACGACATCCGAATGTCACCAAACTTTACAGAAATCACATATATAATATTTAAGACTTGTACCTGGCGTCGGAACCAAAATACGAGCCCGATACCAAGGTCAATTAATTCATTTCCCTTTAACAATTACATCAAAAAGAATTTCATAGAAAAATTCATAACTTGGGCTCTAGGCCTCAGAATTCGACTCCGGACGCATGTCCAAGTCCCATATTTTTCTACGGACCTTCCGGGACCATCCAATCTCGGGTCCGGATCCGTTTACCAAAAATGTTGACCGAAGTCAACCATATCAATATTAATATCATTTTTTTTATCCCAATTTCTCATAGAATTCATATTTTCTATCACAAAATCTTTCCGGCTACATGCTCGGATCGTGCACGTAAATCGAGGCAACATAGAATGAGGTTTTCAAAGCCTTAGAAACTCGAAATAATTAATAAAATAAGTGATGACCCTTTGGGTCGTCACAATCTCCACCTCTAAAACAGCCGTTCGTCCTCGAACGGACAAAAGAAAGAAGTACCTGAGTCAGGAAACAAATGTGGGTAGCGGCTCCGCATATCAGACTCGGACTCCCAGGTCGATGCCTCAGGAGGCTGACCTCTCCACTGAACACGCACAGAAGGATAACTCTTCGACCTCAACCGTCGAACCTGCCGGTCTAGAATGGCCACCGGCTCCTCCTCGTAAGATAGATCATTGTCCAATTGGACAGTACTGAAGTCTAACACATGTGTGGGATCGCCGTGGTATCTCCAAAGTATAGATACATGAAAAACTGGATGCACGGCTGATAAGCTAGGCGGCAAAGATAATATGTAAGCCACCCCTCCTACTATGTCTAGAATCTCAAATGGACCAATATACCTAGGGCTGAGCTTGCCCTTCTTCCCGAACCTCATCACGCCCTTCATAGGCGACACTCGGAGCAATACTCGTTCACCAACCATGAAATCTACATCTCGAACCTTACGATCCGCATAAGTCTTCTGCATGGACTGAGCTGAACGCAATCTCTCCTGAATAGTCTTGACCTTATCCAAGGCCTCCTGAACTAAGTCTGTACCCAACAACCGAGCCTCTCCCGGTTCAAACCATCCAACCGGTGATCGACATCGCCTACCATACAACGCCTCGTACGGAGCCATCTGGATGCTAGACTGGTAACTGTTATTGTAGGCGAACTCTTCTAATGGCAGAAACTGGTCCCACGAGCCTCCGAAATCAATAACACAGGCTCGAAGCATGTCCTCAAGAATCTGAATAGTCCTCTCGGACTGGCCATCCGTCCGAGGATGAAATGCTGTACTCAACTGAACCTGGGTGCCTAACTCCTGCTGGACCGCTCTCCAGAACCGCGAGGTAAACTGCGTACCCCGATCAGAGATAATAGATACTGGCACTCCATGGAGACGAACAATCTCCCTAATGTAAACCTCCACTAACCTCTCCGACGAGTAGGAGACAGATATTGGAATAAAGTGTGCTGACTTGGTCAGCCTATCAACAATGACCCAAATAGCATCAAATTTCCTCCGAGCCAAAGGAAGTCCAATAAAGAAGTCCATAGTGATCCGCTCCCATTTCCACTCGGGAATTTCAATCCTCTGGAATACACCACCAGGTCTCTGGTGCTCATATTTCACCTGCTGACAATTTAGACATCGAGCGACATACGCAACAATATCTTTCTTCATTCTGCGCCACCAATAGTGTTGCCGTAAGTCCTGGTACATCTTCGCGGTGCCTGGGTGAATAGAATACCGCGAACTGTGGGCCTCCGCTAAGATCAACTCTCGAATCCCTTCGACATTGGGCACACAAACTCGACCCTGCAATTTCAATACCCCATCATCATCTAGATTTACCTGTGTGGCACCTCCCCGCTGTACTGTATCTCTCAACTCACGCAAATGAGGATCATCAAATTGCCTCTCATGGATACGTTCTAATAAAAAAGAACGAGCGACCATGCAGGCTAACACCCTGCTAGGCTCAGAAATGTCTAATCTCACGAACCGGTTGGCTAAGGCCTGGACATCTAGAGCTAATGGTCTCTGACTGACCGGAATGTTTGCAAGACTACCCATGCTGGCATACTTTCTACTAAATGCATCGGCCACCACATTGGCCTTACCTGGGTGATATAAGATAGTAACATCATAGTCTTTTAGCAACTCTAACCATCTCCGCTGTCGTAGATTTAGCTCCTTTTGCTTGAACAAGTACTGTAGACTTTTGTGATCAGTGTACACCTCACATGTCACACCGTATAGATAATGCCTCCAGATCATTAAGGCATGAACCATTGCTGCTAACTCAAGATCATGAACTGGATAATTCTTCTCATGTATTTTTAACTGCCTCGAAGCATAAGTGATAACCTTACCATCCTGCATCAATACCGCTCCAAGCCCTGTACGAGATGCGTCATAATAAACTGTATAAGGCCCTGCACCCGTAGGTAGTATCAACACTGGTGCAGTGGTCAAGGCTGTCTTGAGCTTCTGAAAGCTCGCCTCACACTCCTCTGACCACTGGAACTGGACACCCTTCTGGGTCAACCTGGTCATCGGGGCTGCAATAGAAGAAAACCCCTCTACAAATCGACGGTAGTAACCTGCTAATCCTAAGAAACTCCGGATCTCAGTCACTGAAGCTGGTCGAGGCCAATTCTGGACTGCCTCAATCTTCTTTGGGTCTACCTGAATACCTTCCACTGATACAATGTGACCCAGAAATGCTACCGAACTCAGAGCCAGAACTCACATTTAGAAAATTTGGCATATAGTTGGTTATCTTTCAGAGTCTGAAGAACCACTTTGAGGTGCTGCTCGTGCTCTTCCTGGTTGCGGGAGTACACCGGGATGTCATCTATAAAGACTATCACGAACAGATCTAAGTAAGGCCTGAATACCCGATTCATCAACTCCATGAATGCTGCTGGGGCATTGGTCAACCCAAAGGACATGACCAAGAACTCATAATGCCCACATCTAGAGCGAAAGGGTGTCTTAGGAATGTCAGCCGCCCTGATCTTCAGCTGATGGTAGCCTGACCTAAAGTCTATCTTTGAGAATACCCTCGCTCCCTGGAGCTGGTCAAACAAATCATCAATCCTCGGCAATGGATACTTATTCTTTATTGTCACTTTGTTTAATTGTTGGTAATCAATACACATCCGCATCGAGCCATCTTTCTTCTTTACAAATAATACAGGTGCTCCCCAAGGGGAAACACTGGGCCTGATAAATCCCTTCTCAAGAAGGTCTTGCAACTGATCTTTCAACTCTTTTAGCTCCGGCGGGGCCATACGATAGGGTGGAATAGAGATGGGCTGAGTGCCCGGTGCCAGATCGATACAGAAATCAATATCCCTGTCGGGTGGCATGCCCGACATGTCTGAAGGAAAAACCTCAGGAAACTCCCATCCAATAGGGACTGACTCAATGGAAGGAATCTCTGCGCTAGAATCACGAACATAAGCCAGATAAGCTAGACACCCCTTCTCGACCATGCGTCGAGCCTTAACATAGGAAATAACAGTACGAACGGAGTGGCTTGAGGTACCATTCCACTCTAGTCGGGGTGATTCTGGCAAGGCCAATGTCACGGTCTTAGCATGACAATCTAGAATAGCATGGTATGGGGACAACCAGTCCATCCCCAATATGACATCAAAATCCACCATATCCAAAAGCAACAGATCAACACGGGTCTCAAGACCCCCAAATATAACTACGCACGAACAACGCACCCGGTCGACTACAATGGAATCACCCACTGGTGTAGCCACATAAACTGGAATATCCAGAGCATAGCTGGGCACAGCCAAATACGGTGCAAAGTAGGAAGAAACATAGGAATATGTAGATCCAGGGTCAAATAATACTGAAGCACCTCTGCCACACACAAGAATAGTACCTGTAATCACGGCATCCGATGCCTCTGCCTCTGGCCTGGCTGGTAAAGCATAGAATCGGGGATCTGCACCTCCCCTCTGAGCTGCGTCTCTAGGACGACCATCAACTGGCTGACCTCTACCTCCGGCTGGACGGTCTCCACCTCTACGGTCTCGACCTCCACCTCTATAATCTCCACCCCCGCCTCTGGCTGGATGGGCAGGCTGAGGGTCAGCTGGGGCCTGAATCATAGGACGAGGACCTCGCTGCTGAGAGTTGCCCGTTGCTCGAGAGCAATACCTGATAAAATGACCTGGTTCACCACAACCATAGCAACTCTTAGACTGATAGGGCTGCTGGCCCTGACGACCTGAATGGCCTCCACGAACACTCTGAAGAGGCTGAGCATTAATAGGAGGCTAGTCTGAATACTGCCCACGAAACCCATGATCACCTGGTCCACCCTGTGAAACCTAAAGGGCGGAATGGAAAGGCCTGGAAGACTGGCCTCTGTCAAAAGATTCTCCGCCACCAGAAGAAGAACCACTAAACCTGCCTGAATGACGAGGCCTCTTGTCTGAAGAATAACCGCCTCCCCGAGCAAGAGCCATCTCAACTATGCGTGCTGCATTAGCTGCCTCCTGAAATGATATGTCACTCCCCACGCCCATAGCCATCTGGAGTCTAATTGGCTGATTAAGCCCATCTATAAACCTGCGGACCCTCTCCCGCTCTGTGGGAAGTATCACCGCTGCATGACGAGCCAAATCGACAAATCTCGTCTCATACTGTGTGACCGTCATAGTGCCCTGATGGAGGCGCTCAAACTGCCTCCGAAGTACATCCCGCTGAGTAGCAGGGAGAAACTTCTCCATAAATAGTTCTGCAAACTGATCCCATGATAAAGCTGGGGACCCTGCTGGTCGAGTCAAGCAATAATCTCTCCACCAAGTCTTGGCGGATCCTGCAAGCTTGAATGTACAGAAGTCAACTCCATTTGTCTCCACGATCCCCATAGTCTTGAGAATCTCATGGCAACTGAATAAGAAGTCATGAGGATCCTCTGATGTGGCACCGCTGAATGTAGTGGTAAACAACTTGGAGAACCGATCAAGTCTCCATAAAGAATCGAAAGTCATGGCCGCTCCATCTCCAGCCTGAGCTGTGGTACCTGACTGAGTGGCCATAGCTGGCTGAACTACTAGTGCCTAAGGCTGAGGAGCTACTGGCTCCGGAGTACGAGCAATAGGAGTCTGGGCCCCTCCTCCAGCCTGAGAAGCGGCTGGTGCAACCGATAATAAACCCGCTCTGGCAATGCTGTCCATAAATCCCGCTATTCTGACCAAAACATCCCGGAGATCTGGGGTAAATAAAGCCTTTCCTGGGGCCTGAGCTGCCCACTGGAGCTGCTGGGATTGGGAACTCCTTGCCAGTCTCAATATGAGGCTCCACCTCTGGAATAGCTGCCGGGGCTGAGCTCTGCCCCTAGCACGGCCTACGATACGGCCTCGGCCCCTGCCCCTCACGGGAGCTGCCTAGGGCTCAGGCTGCTGGTCGGTGGACGAAGAAGCGCGTGTCCTCACCATTTGCGAAAGGACAGAATAGAAATTCAATCAGTAATTGAGAAACAAGTCGCACGACAAGAAAGAACAAATGAGAGACTCTTTCCTAACTCAATAGACTCTGGAGGACAAGTACAGACGTCTCCGTACCTACCTCTCAAACTCTACTGAGCTTGTTCGTGAGTGGTGAGACCTATGTAACCTAGAGCTCTGATACCAACTTGTCACGACCCGGATTTTCCCCCAAATATCGGGATCGTGATGGCGCCTACTCGTGGTAGCTAGGCAAGCCACTGTATTCATACTATCCTGTTTTTAATACAATTTCATAATTAATTTATCAACAAACCATAACTTTAATTAAATAAGTGCAAAATACTTTATCGAAATAGAAATAACTAGTTACAAGGTAAAAATCATACTGAAATCCTCTACCCAAGATGTGGAGTCACCAACTCACGAACTACTACTGAATACTACACATAAAGTTTGAAAGAAATATAACATAATTCTGTTTGTCTCGGAACAAAGAGACTACAGCTAGTAACAGAAGTAAAGAGAGAGAGACACCGGGCTTGCGGACATCTGCAAGCTACCTCAGTCTCAAATATGATCAACTCGCACGTAAAAGATTTACTGCTGCTGCTCCTGATCGTAACCTGGACCTGTGCAAAAACGCTACGAAGTGTAGTATCAGCACAACCGACCCCATGTGCTGGTAAGTGCCTGGCCTATCCCGACGAAGTAGTGACAAGCCTAGGACCGGACACCCACATAAACCTGTGCAGTTCTATATATATGTACACCACAAGATAACGAAAAATAATTAAGTAATAACACAATAAGGAATATCTCAAAGAACTCAACAATTAACAACAGTTAATAAGTTCACAAGCAAAACAAAGGATAATGGAAACACAAGTAATATCAAGTCAAAGAATAGCAAGCAGTTGCACGGCATCACACTTCGTGCTTTTACTCTCATCCTCACCAAATAAGCAAATAAAGTACACGGCATCACCCTTCGTGCTTTTACTCTCATCCTCACATCCATAGTACGGCATGATCCTTCGTACATGGTTCAATAACAGGGGCACGGCATGATCCTTCATGCATAATCAATAAAACATGGCACGGCATTAACCTTCGTGCATAAATAATAAATCAAGGCACGGCATCACCCTTCGTGCATTATCACTCTTCCTCACCCAAATAACAATCACAATTAAGGGCAAAGAATGAAACAATAATTCATAAACCATCCTAACAAGGACAATCAATAATCATCTTCACAACAAGTCCCGACAAGGGAGAACAATAACAATTCTACAACCTGGCAAAGGTTCAACAATTCATCAGCTAATATGTCTCACAATAAGCATTATCAATGACTCACGGTCATACTAGACACCAATGTATGGATGCTCGTTACCACAGCCCATACACCGCACTCGATTACATAACACATAGCACATAATCCTATTCCCTCAAGCTAGGATAGAACAAACACTTACCTCGAATGTTTATGAACAATTCAATCCGTGGCAATGCCTTTTCCTTTCAAATTTGGCTCCAATCCAATCGTATCTATACACAATTGATTTAATATCATCAATACTACTCAACAAACTAATTCCTAAGGCCAATTACAACTTTTACAACATTCTGCCCGGAATAGTCATTTTCGACCCCGGGCCCACATGGTCGGAACTCGGGGTTCGGACCAAAATCCTGTTACCCATCCCCCCACGAGTTCAAGTATATGTTTTGTTTCAAAATCGGACCTCAATTCGAGGTCAAATTTCCTAATTTATGAAAAACCCTATATTCTACCAAAAACAAGAAATTCTACCATGAAAACCTTTGATTTCTATTGAAAAACATGTATAATGATGTTAGGAATTGAAAGAATTAAGTAAAAAGTGACTTACAATTGTTTTGAAGAAGAGGGAATCCGTGAAGAATCGCAAATGGATGTTTTTGGGTTGTGAAATAATGAAGAAATGAACTGAAAATCGTGATTTACAGGTCTTTGTGTTAGCATTTGCGAACATGGGTTCGCAATTGCGAACCCCGACCAATTTCTGGTGTTTGAAAAATAAGCTAAGGCTGGGAAGTTCGCATTTGCGAAGTCTAGGCAATGCTGGGGATTTCGCATTTGCGAAATAATGTTCGCATTTGAGAACAAGCTGGCTTCTGGGCTTTGTCGCAATTTCGACACATTCTTCGCAATTGCGAAGCCAAGCAATATACTGAAGGCCTCGCATTTGCGAGGTTATGTTCGCAATTCCAAACTCTGGCCCTGGTGTGACAGTGTTGCATTTGCGACAGTTTGTTCGTATTTGCGAACTTGGCTGGTTCTGGCAGGCATCGCATTTGCGATAATGGGTTCGCATTTGCGAACCCAGCCTTGAACTGCCTTCTTCGCATTTGCGAGAAATTCTTCACAAATACGAAGCCAACAACTGGGTGAAAAACCAGCAGTGCAAATATTCAGAATTTAATTCAACGGCCTATCAAATCTTTACCCGAGCCCCCCGGGCTCCAAATCAAACATGTACACAATATCAAAAACACATTATAAACTTGTTCGTGCGATTACATCGCCAATATCACATCGTTTTCATCAAATCAAGCCTCAAGTTCATGATTTTCATACTTTTGGTTTTCAAAACTTTCAAACTTGGAACTCAAGGTCCAAAACATCTCAAACGACATCCGAATGTCACCAAACTTTACAGAAATCACATATATAATATTTAAGACTTGTATCGGACATCGGAACCAAAATACGAGCCCGATAACAAGGTCAATTAATTCATTTCCCTTTAACAATTACATCAAAAACAATTTCATAGAAAAATTCATAATTTGGGCCCTAGGCCTCAGAATTCGACTCCGGACGCATGTCCAAGTCCCATATTTTTTTACGGACCTTTCGGGACCATCCAATCTCGGGTCCGGATCCGTTTACCAAAAATGTTGACCGAAGTCAACCATATCAATATTAATATCATTTTTTATCCTAATTTCTCAAAGAATTAATATTTTCTATCACAAAATCTTTCCGGCTACATGCTCGGATCGTGCACGTAAATCGAGGCAACATAGAATGAGGTTTTCAAGGCCTCAAAAACTCGAAATAATTAATAAAATAAGTGTTGACCCTTTGAGTCGTCACAATGAAATACCTGAATAGGTCATTAGAGAGGTTGAGAATTTTGAGAATAGACCTAAGTCCAACCTGGAAGAAACTGTGGTCATTAATTTGGGAGATCCAGAGAATGTCAAAGAAACTCGCGTCATCGTTCACTTGTCGCAATTAGAAAATGAGGAATATATGGAATTTTTTATAGAATATGAGGATTTATTTGCTTGGTCATATGATGATATGACTGGCCTCAGCACGACCATTGTAGCTCATAAGTTGCCAACAAATCTAGCTTGTCCGCCAGTAAAATAGAAGCTCAGGAAATTCAAACCCGGCATGAGTTAGAAAATCAAAGATGCGTTTACTAAGAAATTCAAGGCTAAGGTTCTCAAAGTGGTCGAGTATCCAACATGGTTAGCCAACATCGTGCCAGTACCAAAGAAGGACGTGAAGGTTAGAATCTGTGTCGACTACCGGGATCTCAACCAGGCTAGTCCCAAGGATGACTTCCCCTTGCCAAATAAACACATTATTATCGACAAATGCCAAGCATGAGTTGCAATCATTTGTTGATTATTTTGCTGGGTATCATCAGATATGGATGGATGAGGAGGATGCGGACAAAACAACTTTCATCATGCCATAGGGACTGTATTGCTACAGAATGATGCCACTTGGATTGAAGAATGTTGGTGCCACCGACATGAGAGCCATGAATACTATCTTTCTCGGCATGATACACAAGGAGATCGGGGTATATGTGGACGATGTCATTATCAAATCCAAAAAAGCCACTGATCATATGGAGGATCAGAGAAAGTTCTTCAACAAATTAAGAGGGTATAACCTGAAACTGAATCCTGCCAAGTGTGCATTCGGGGTCCTTGCTAGAAAATTACCAGGTTTCATCGTGAGTCGTTGAGGATTAGAATTGGACCCATCAAAGGTCAGAGCCATCCAAGAATTGCCACCGCCAAAGAACAAGAAGAACATGATGAGTTTCCTGGGGAGACTCAACTATATTAGCCAGTTCATTTCCCAGTCTACAGTCATTTGTGAACACATCTTTAAAATGCTAAAGAAGGACGCTGCTACTAGATGGACCGATGATTGTCAAATAATCATGGCTCTACGACATCAAGGATTACTTGACAACAAGAGAATATCCAGAACTTTCCAACATCTCTTAGAAACACACACTTCGGAGATTATCTAACAACTTCTTTCATAGTGGGAGAATCCTATACAGGAGGAATCCTGACTTGGGCGAACTAAGGTGTGTTGAAGCAAAAGAAGTGATAATATGTAAATTTGACTATAATTATTCCCTAAATAATCACACTTTGTTATGGAATTAATGTTGTTTATAAGGACAAAATGCTTTGATTAGTGTTTGTTTGTGTGTTATAGGTACATGTGATACATTGGATGCTAAAAATAGCTATTTTGGAGTCATATGTTGATGAAAAGGCCAAGAGAAGAGCTAAAGTGAAGAGAGCTTGAAGAATCATAGAAAAATTAGACGGACTGTTCATTCGCGATTCACTCACGGCCACGGATGAACTGCGAAAAAAGAGGTTCTCTAAAGTTTACTGTTCGTGGTCCGTCCGCGGCCGCAAACGAACCGTGGAAGTCGCCGCAACAGGAATCCTAATTGTACTCAAACATAGTTTTTTAAGCCCTAAAACCTCTATATAAATCCCTAGTTCACCCAATAGAGGCATGTTGTCTATTTTTCACTACTTTTGCAAGACAATTAGTAAGAGAGAATCCTCTCAACTCATTCCTTTATTTTATATCAAGTATTTATTTATGATTTCAATTATTATTCTTGTTTCTTTAAGCATGAGTAGCTAAATCCTTTTCTAAGGTTTTGATGGAACCTATTGGGTGATGAACTTATCGTTTATGTGATTACAAATTGTTAGCTATATTTCTATTTGTTCAACTTCATTCTTATTGTAGTTAATTGGTAGAGCTCCCAATTAGCGGTGCCTATTTAGTGTGCATAGATTGGAAAAGAGTGCATATTTAGGTATATTGTTGAACAACACCACACCTAGGTTATTGGAGGAATCTATAACTTTAGGCGTAAAGACGGGGTTAGGAATAACGAAGTCTTGGGTGCAATCTTAAGTGAACTATTCAAATTAAAGCTAGCTAGGGTAGCTTGGGAGAGTGCACTAGTAAATTATTGTAATTGCTCGGGAGAGGGTTACGATACACATAGCGTTCATGATAGATAGAATATATTAAAAATTTGTATGAGCATAACGATAAGGGAATCCATCAATAGGGGAAATCAATACCTTAATCCTTCTCCATATTATTTTTACCCAATATTCAATTCTTTCTTTTAAGCCTTTTTAATTTTTGCAAAGGTAGTAGTTAGTTCGAAATCCATATAAACATATACTCGAAATTTTGGGAACTTGATTCGTAAGCACTCTTGGGTTGTGAAAGTTGTAATTGATAGGTTAATTCCCTGTGGGATCGATCTTGGACTTATTAGACCAGGTTATATTGATTGCGACCGTTGCTTGGACGTGAATCAATTTTGGCGTCGTTGCCGGGGAATTAACGGAATTATCAATTGCCATTGATAGAACTTTAAGATTCTTGTGTAGTCAGGTTCTTTCTACACTTCACATTGAATATTTTGATGGTTGTTGATTTGGGTACTCAGGTGGATGCCTAGAAAACCTGCAAGGACTGGAGAACTAATTGAAGGACTCTCAGACCCCGAGCAAACTTTCCGGGAATGTAACAAGGCTATCAAACAAATTCAGCAATCTCAACAACCAATCAAACTAGACTTCGACATGGGTGACGTAAATGAACAAAACCAGCAAGTCGGGTTACATATGCAAGAGGCGTAGGAGGCACAAGAAGGTGCACTGTTTGACTGGGCACAACCCACAGCGGATAATTTGGCAACTCCCATCGTTGTGTCAGCAATTCAATCTGAGTCTTTCCAGATCACTAAAAACATGCTACACTTGTTGCAAAACAAAGGATTATTCTTTGGGTCTCATGGTTGAAGATCCACAGCAGCACCTGAAGAACTTTCTCTCAATATGCAAGACACAGAGGCAACCGAATGTAACTCCGGAAGCCATCAGATTATTACTCTTTCTGTTCTTAGTTACAGGAGATGCACGGATATGGCTAAACTCACTCCCCATAAACTCCATTGCAACTTGGGATGAGTTAGTCAAGCAATTCCACAACAAGTTTCATCCACCTAACAAGACAGCTCAACAAATTGATGAGATTGTGAGCTTCAAGCAGAAACCAATGGAGACATTACATGAAACTTAGGGCAGATTCAAGGGTATGCTTGTTATGTGTCCTTACCATGGGATTCCTGAGCAGATGTTGGGTCAAAGGTTCTACATGGGGCTTTCAGATAGTATGAAGAATATTGTAGATGCTTCAGCAGGTGGGGCTTTTTTGAGCAAGACTTGGAGAGCGGGCCAAAATTTGCTAGACAAGATGGCTCAAAATTTCGGGTGGACGACCAGGAATGCTCCTATCACACACCAGTGGTACACTCTGTACCTCTGAATCCATCCAGAACTATGGAGGAGAACATGGCAACCTTATTGACACAAATGAGCATTCTGACAAAGACGGTGGAAGAATCTGGGGTCAAGCAGCAGGTTCTTATTGTAGATACTACCAATGGTGGTTTATGCACATCTTGCATTAGCCAGCCCATATGTAATCCATGTGGTACAGACCAAGAACATCATCAGCATGAAGACATCATGTATGTGGCTAACTATAGAGGGCAGCGACAAGGTAACCAGAGTTGGGGTCAGCAGGCTCCAATGCAGTATAGGCCTCCTCAGCCACAATTTAATGCAGCAGGTATGAGGCCACCACACAACATGGCTCCATATCCTAGACCTCAGAATTTTGGCAATCAGCAGCACGGATATCATCCACCTCCACCACCACATGGGGGTAGACATGACGATGGGTTTGCAAGATTGGAAGCTATGATGCAGCAGGTAATTGGGTCAAATACCAAAACCAATGAGAGAATAGATGCACATGATGCAACCATCAAGAATATTGAAGTATAGGTGGGCCAGATTGCTATGTTTCTCAACAATCGTCCTCAAGGGACATTGCCTGCAGACACACACGCAAACCCAAAAGATCAAGTCCCAAAGCAGATGATGGCAGTGACTCTGAGAAGCGGTAAAGATCTTGATGCTGAGAAAGAAAGTGAGAAAATTGATGGACAGGCTGAGACACTCACTCCAGTGCCCATTGAACGGGATGAGTCCTCAGGGTTGAAGGAAGTTACAGTCCAGCCAATTGCTGAAAATAAAGAGGCAAAGAAGGGAACGAAGAAAGTAGCTGAACAGGTAGACCAGCAGATTGAAGAGAAAGTGATAGAGAAAGAAAAGTCCCAAGTCATTGGGAAGAAAAGGCCTCCACCACCATTCTCCCAAAGGTTGACCAAACACCAGAAAGAAGAGAAATACAAAAAGTTTTTTGAGATGCTCAAGCAAATCCAGGTAAAAATTCCCTTAATTGAAGCTTTAAAAGAAATGCCTGGGTATGACAAGATGATGAAAGATCTGATGTTGCAGAAATTTGATTTCCAAGACTTGGCCACCGTAACACTTACCCAGACTTATAGTGCAGTGGTCTCAAGACCCATTGCTGAGAAGCTATCTGATCCAGGTAGCTTCACCATCCCATGCACTATAGAAAATTATGCCTTGCAAAGGCATTGTGTGATTTGGGGGCGAGCATTAATCTCATGCCCTTGGTTATTTATAAGAGGCTAGGCATTGGGAGAGCCGGACCTACCTCTATGTTATTACAGCTTGCTGACAGGACGGTTAAGCGTACATTTGGTATTTTAGATGATGTGCTTATCCAGGTAGGGAAGTTCGTGTTTCCCACTGATTTTATGATTGTTGATTGTAAGGTGGACGAGGAAATTCCTATAATCCTAGGAAGACCATTCCTAGCCACCGAGAGAGCTCTAATTGATTGTGAAATTGGGGAATTCAAGATGAGGTTGGATGATGAGGAGATCATATTCAATTTGCAAAAATCCATGAGGCGCCCTAGTGAGTTCGTGAATTGCTCTCTTATTGATGCAGTTGATGTGATAGTGGAGACCGACGATGCAGAGTTGACCATTGAAGATCCACTTCAAGCATGCCTGATGAACGTGGAAGAGGGAAATGGTGAAAGTCTTGCAGAATGGGTATTATCTCTGGAAGGCAAGGGGTTTTTGGAGAGAGAGCTGGAATTCAAGCCTCTACATCTAGAGAAAAGAGAGACCCCTCCTGCAAAGCCATCCATAGAAGAGCCACCAAAGCTTGAGCTTAAACCACTACCATCTCATCTCGGGTATGAATTTCTAGGTCCTAACTCCACTTTACCTGTTATTATCTCATCTAGTTTGTTAGATATGCAGGCCCAAAAGCTTATACAAATACTCAAGGAATGCAAGACTGCCATTGGGTGGACCATGGCAGACATAAAAGGGATCAGCCCCGCATATTGCATGCATAAAATTCTCCTGGAAGAGGGACACATACCTTCCAGGGAACATCAAAGAAGGCTGAACCCTAACATGAAGGGAGTGGTGAAGAAAGAGGTAATAAAGTGGCTAGACGCGGGAATCATCTTCCCAATCTCAGACAACAGCTAGGTTAGCCCGGTCCAATGTGTGCCAAAGAAAGGAGGCATGACGGTAGTGAACAATGAGAATAATGAATTGATTTCAACTAGAACCGTCACCGGATGGAGAATATGTATGGATTACAGGAAGTTGAATCTAGCCACCCGTAAAGATCACTTCCCACTTCCCTTCACTGATCAAATGCTCGACAAATTGGCAGGGATGTCCCACTTTTGCTTTCTGGATGGATACTCGGGATACAATCAAATCTCCATAGCCCTCGAAGATAGAGAGAAGACCTCATTCGCATGCCCGTATGGCATTTTTGCCTTCAAGAGGATGCCATTCGGACTATGCAATGCACCTGCCACATTCCAAAGGTGCATGATGGCTATTTTCACTGATATGGTGGAAGACATTATGGAGGTGTTCATGGATGATTTCTCAGTAGTAGGGAATTCATTCGATGAATGCCTTGCCAATTTGACAAGAGTGTTGAAACGGTGTAGTGAAACAAACTTAGCGCTAAACTGGGAGAAGTGCCATTTTATGGTACAAGAAGGTATAGTATTGGGGCATCGGGTTTCAAGCAAAGGCATTGAGGTAGACCATGCTAAAGTTGATGTCATTCAAAGCTACCTCCTCCAACATCTGTCAAGGCCATAAAAAGCTTTCTTGGGCACGCCAGTTTTTACCGGAGGTTCATCAAGGACTTCTCCAAAATATCAAACCCTCTCTGTAAGTTACTTGAAAAAGATCATCCTTTGTTTTCTCTGATGAATGCATGATTGCTTTTGAGAAACTAAAGAAGAGGTTGGTCATAGCACCCATCATCATTGCCCCTGACTGGGAGTAACCCTTTGAGCTAATATATGATGCAAGTGACTATGATGTGGGGGAATGCTGGGCCAAAGGAAAGACAAGCTGATGCATCCAATATACTATGCAAGTAGAACCTTGATTGGAGCACAGCTAAACTACACAGTGACGGAAAAGGAGATGCTTGCGGTCGTGTTCGCATTTGACAAATTCCGGTCCTATCTCATAGGATCCAAGGTAATTGTATACACAGACCATGCAGCTTTAAGATGTCTAATTGATAAAAAGGACTCTAAGTCGCACCTGATTCATTGGGTGCTGCTTCTCCAAGAGTTCGACCTTGAAATTAGGGATAGGAAAGGTACTGAAAATCAAGTCGCTGATCATTTGTCACGACTTGAAGGACCTGAAATTGTCAAAGAGAGTGGGGAAATTCTGGAAACCTTTCCAGACGAGAAGCTGCTCACCACCGCTCTACTTGAAGCACCATGGTATGCTGATTATGCTAATTACCTAGCCAGTGGTATTGTTCCTTACGACCTCTCATCGGTCCAGAGGAAAAGATTTTTTCATGAAAGTCAGCTTTATTATTGGGATGAACCCTATTTGTTTAGGATATGTCTAGATTACTTTATCCGGAGATGCATCCCCGAGATAGAACAATCTTCTGTTTTGCAGGCATGTCACGCTTCAGCATATGGCGGTCACTTTGGAGAAATACGTACAGCTGCCAAAATACTTGAGGCACATTTCTATTGGCTAATGGTGTTTAAAGATGCACATTTGTGGGTGAAAGGTTGCAACGAATGTCAACGCACCGGGAACAACTCCCGGCATCATGAAATTCCAATGAACCTAATCCAGCAAGTTGAAGTTTTCGATGTCTGGGGAATAGATTTCATGGGGCCCTTTATTAGCTCATACGTCAATAAGTACATACTTGTTGAAGTTGACTACGTGTCCAAATGGGTGGAAGCTGCATCACTACCCACCAATGATGGCTAAGGTGGTGGTGGGGTTTTTGAAGAAGAACATTTTCACCCGATTCGGGACTCCAAGGGCTATCATCAGTGATGGGGGCACACACTTTTGCAACCGGGCGTTTGAGAAATTATTGGCCAAATATGATGTGAAACACCGTGTAGCCACTCCGTATTACCCGCAAACCAGCGGGCCAGTTGAGGTCTCCAACAGGGAGATAAAGAGTGTATTGACTAAAACAGTGAACGCCACAAGGACCGACTGGTCCAAGAAGCTTGATGTCGCACTATGGGCTTATAGAACAACATTCAAGACACCAATTGGCATGTCACCATACAAATTGGTGTTTGGGAAAGCTTGTCACCTACCGGTTGAATTAGAGCACAAAGCATGGTGGGCACTGAAACAATTGAATCTCAACTTGGACGAAGCTGGTAAATCAAGGCTCACTGGGTTGCATGAATTAGAAGAATTTCGGTATCTGGCATTTGAAAGCACTAGACTATATAAAGAGAGAATGAAGCAGGTTCATGATCAAAATATCGTTGAGCGGAACTTCAAAAGTGGGGACAAAGTATTATTATACAATTCAAGATTACGGTTGTTCCCAGGTAAATTGAAATCAAGGTGGCCAGGACCCTTCCGGGTATTTGAGGCATTTGAGTCAGGAGCTGTGGAAATTCAAACTATGGATGCATCACGCACATTCAAGGTAAACGGACAGCGATTGAAACCTTATGTAGGCTTGCATGACACCGAGGACAAGGTAGAATTGCGGTTGGATGAACCTCAAAGGTCTAGCGAGCCTTAAAATGCGCTAAGTTGAGTCGTGCCACGACGTTAAATCAGGCACTACGTGGGAGGCAACCCATGAAGATGTTGTAAGTATTCTCATTGTAGTTAGTATATATTTTAATAAATAAAAAAATAATTGCTGACAGCGGAGAAATTTTTTTCAGAGGATCACTGTTCGCGGTCCATCCGCGACCGCGGATGAACCGCGGAAAAGTGAGCTCTCTGAATTTTGTCTGTTCGTAGTCCGTCCGCGGCCGCGAACGAACCGCAAAAAATTGACCCCTCTGAACATTGACTGTTCGCAGTCCATCCGCGGCCGCGAACAAACCGCGAACAATTGCGGCTCCGCGGTCAATGATAATAAAAAGATTTTTATTTTATTTTCTTCCCCCCCCCCCCCTCCTTCTTTAAAATCCTAAAACATAAACCCTCACTCCCACAAAACCCAAAACAGCCGCCCCTCTCTCAAATCTCTCTCTCTCTACATCAAATTCTCTCCATTCTCTCTACAAACCCTCACCCCTTTCTTCTCCAAATCAATCCCCCTCTTCCACCATAATCCTCCATTGATCTAATTAGTAAGTTTCTCTACTCTTCTTCTTTTTATTTTTTTCTTTTAGTTCTTTAATGTTTATTTCGTAGACTTAATTAGATAATGTTAGTGTAGGGTAGTTCATGAATATTACTTGGTTTCTTGTTGCACATTGAATGTTCCATGAATTTTTCTTAAGGAACCTTGTGATATGATTGAAAGTTTGGTAAAGATTGGGTTATTGGGTCTCCAATTAAGTTTATAATGCTAAATTTGTGATTTGGTGACCTAAAAGTGTTGTGATTATCTGTGTTGGTTGGTTGGCCAAGTTGGGTAATTATCCTTGGTAATAATTGATGAATATATTTTTAGGAGAAATAATACCCAACTCATGAATTGGTTGTTGTTGTATTTTATTGGGGATGGCTTAAGTTGATTGGGTAATGTTAGAGTGTCAATATAATTAAGTGTGGGGTGATTGCATAGGCATGTGTAAAATCGTTAGATAAGAAACTAAGTATATGAGTTATGAGGTGATTGCACAAGAATGGTCAATTGTGATATTCCACGGATGGCGAAGTCTGAGTAGCCACCGGTGACTAACAGTTTGCAAATTTGTGGTTATCTTACTTGTGCAGGAGCATGGCCCCTTAGAGATCTCGACATGGTGCTAGCTCTTCGAGGCAACCTACTTATGATGAGTCAAGGTTCTCTTGCGAAGAAGCGGAGAATGGATTTCACACTAAGGCAGCTAAGAAATGGCTCCAGGAAGTTGAAGTTGACCGGATAGCTATCCGCTCGGAGAAGCCTGAAATATATGACGAAATTCGCAGACGCGAAATGGAGTTCCTCTTTGACTCCTAATGTAAACAAGATGCTTGTCCGGGAATTCTACGCCAATGCTCCTTACGCGATGGCCAGGAGGGTATTCGTCAGAGGTAAGGATGTCAATGCTCATATTCCTACTATTAGGCAGGTACTTAGAATGCCAATTCACACTAGTGATGTCGACTATTACCATGATAGGCCAGGTGTCACATGGGACATGGTAATTGAGGCGTTATGTGTAGACGGCACCCTTGTGTGGATTAGAAATGAGACTCTGCACTCTAACTGCTTTACACACACCGCTAAATGCTGGTTTTCTATAATATGTAACCGTATCTTGTCCTCTAGCAACACCACGGATGTCAATTTTAATAGGGAACTTTTAACTTGGTATTTTGTAACACAGCGGGATGTTGACATCCCCGCTTAATTAGTGATGAGATAGTGTTGAGGGGATCCCTCACTGCCAAGGGTTTTTACTACCCATCTCTTGTCATTACACTGTGTCTCCTCCATCAGACCCCAGTAACTGCCACTGATGGTGAGCTACTACCAAAAGATCCATTTAGAGCTGCTCAAATTCGGGTTGGACGAGACACTACCCCAATTGACCTGGATGAGGAAGACGACCCTGTACCGGTTGCCCGGGCCAGGCACTCCACTGATTCAGCCGGACCTTCCAGGCATGCTCACCGTGGAGCGAGTATGTCTAGGTCCGAGTCCTCACGACCTATGCTTAGGTCCATGGAGGAGGAGGTTGCTGATCTGTGCACCTCCGTTGATGGCTTGCACACGCGTTTATATGCTATGTCTCAGAGGCAAGCTCGGTCAGACAGTAGGTTTATGGCATGGCTCAAAGCACTTGGACAAGCATGTCACGTCGATCCATCCACCATCTCTGACTCCGAGTGAGTCTCAGGTAAGTTTTCTCGCCCCTCTTGTGCCTTATTTTTCTTGATGTCATAGGGACATGACATATTTTTAAGTGTAGGGTGGGTCACTTATTTTGTATATGATGTATATATTAGTTGTAGTGGTTAATATAAAATTATAAAAACACAAAAAAATAGAAAATTTTAAAAAAAATATACAAAATTATAATTAGAGGACTCTTCCTAATGACAGACTATTTAGGACAAGTACTCTTGAGGGAAGCAGTCCACGTAGGAATTTTTCTTTCTTTTATTTTCTGTTTCTAGGTAGTGTATCATCTCCCCCTTGGTTTTCTTTTGACCACGGTTCTTTTCCAAGGGTTTTTATTTGAACCGGGTTAGGTAGATTTTTCTTTTCTTAGGATTAGAGGAAAAAGGGTAACATGTAACCCCGAGTCTGCACATTAGCAAAAGCTTAAATTGAACTTGAGAATGTATCTTCTAAGCTTGACTGTAGAATCTCAATATGCCTTAAATTTGCACAATAATGCTTGCTTAAACATCGATAGGACTTTGTGAATAAACTGGATTCCAAATGAGTTGCATGCTATGTGTGTGTGAGGTTTTACTTACATTGTATGCTTTACATGATGCCTAGAACTTGCCTTGTGTGTTTGCAAAGCGATATAGAAGTTGTTTGGTTGTAGAAAGGATAGAGGCATTCCTTTGTGTAACCCCATAAACCAATAGACATGAATTCACCCGTACATAATATCTTAGTTAACCCCTTTGAGCTTAAAGCCTATTCTTTGATAACCCTTGAATGTTCATCAAATTATTATATTGTTCTACTTTACCTCCTAGAAGCACTTGTATTGTAATGAATATGCAAAAGTCTAAGTGTGGGGTGAAGGGAAATTGAAAAAGGGAAAATCAAGAATGAATGGTAGAAAATAGTGAACTGGCCAAAATAATGTAAATGTGTTACAAAGCAATAAGAAAAAAATGAGAAAAAGAGCTATATCAAAGTATAAAAAAATTAGAAAGGACAGTTACACCAACAAAAGAAAACTGGGGATTAAAAGTAAATAAAGGTGAAGGAATGTTTAGGGGAGACATAAGGAAGAAAACAAAAAAGGAAGTTATGAAAAGGAAAAGAAAAGTGCTTAGGGAGGTTAGCCACTATAACCAAAAGCATCCAACCCATCCCGTAGACAACATTACAACCCTTAAAGACCTCTTGATCTATGATTGAATAACTCGATTAGTGGAGTATTACACTAGGGGCAAGCTTATGGTGTGTCTGTATGCATATGAATGTTCTTTGTTGAGAGTGAGTGAATTTTTCCGATATTTATAAGTTCCCTGTTCTGAATTGTTTATGTGTGGGAACTTCTCTCAGTGAATTTTTTGAGAGCATGTAACTCAAGAGGAAGAAGGTAAGTTTGCAAGTTCTTGGTAATAAGTAGAGTAAGTAATAATGTGCTGGCATGAGAGTTTACGGTTAGTCAAAAATTGTGCATATCTTAGGTTAATCATGAAAAATAGCTTTTGTGACATAATTTGGGGAAGACATAAATAAAACTGGCCTAAAGTGTGATTAAGGTTGTTCGAGGACGAGCAAAGGTTTAAGTGCGGGGTATTGATAATCGGTAAATTTGACTATAATTATGCCCTAAATAATCACATTTTGTTATGGAATTAATGTTGTTTATGAGGACAAAATGCTTTGATTAGAGTTTGTTTGTGTCTTATAGGTACATGTGATACATTGGATGCTTAAGAAAGCTATTTTGGAGTCATATGTTGATGAAAAGGCCAAGAACAGCTAAAGTGAAGAGAGCTTGAAGAATCAGAGAAATATTAGACGGACTATTCATCCGCGGTTCACTCGCGGCCGCAGATGAACCGCGAAAAAAGAGGCTCTTTGAAGTTTACTGTTCGCGGTCCGTCCGTGGCCGTGAACGAACCGCGGAAGTCGCCACAGAAGGAATCCTAATTATACTCAAACTTAGTTTTTTAAGCCCTAAAACCTCTATATAAACCCCTAGTTCGCCCAATAGAGGCATGTTCTCTATTTTTCACTACTTTTGCAAGACAATTAGTAAGAGAGAATCCTCTCAACTCATTCCTTTATTTTATATCATGTATTTATTTATGATTTCAATTATTATTCTTGTTTCTTTAAGCATGAGTAGCTAAATCCTTTTCTAAGTTTTTGATGTAACCTATTGAGTGATGAACTTATCGTTTATGTGATTACAAATTTTTAGCTAGATTTCTATTTGTTCAACTTCATTCTTATTATAGTTAATTGGTAGAGCTCCCAATTAGTGGTGCCTATTTAGTGTGCATAACTTGAAAAAGAGTGCATACTTAGGTATATTGTTGAACAACACCACACCTAGGTTATTGGAGGAATCTATAACTTTAGGCGTAAAGACGGTGTTAGGAATAACGAAGTCTTGGGTAAAATCTTAAGTGAACTATACAAATTAAAGCTAGCTAGGGTAGCTTGGGAGAGTGCACTAGTAAATTATTATAATTGCTCGGGAGAGGGTTACGATACACATAGCGTTCATGATTGATAGAATATATTAACAATTTGTATGAGCATAACGATAAGAGATTCCATCAATAGGGAAAATCAATACCTTAGCCCTTCTCCATATTATTTTTACCCAGTATTCAATTCTTTCTTTTAAGCCTTTTTAATTTTTGAAAAGGTAGTAGTTAGTTCGAAATCTATATAAACATATACTCTAAATTTTGGGAACTTGATTCGGAAGCACTCTTGGGTTGTGAAAGTTGTAATTGATAGGTTAATTCCCTGTGGGATCGATCTTGGACTTATTAGACCAGGTTATATTGACTGCGACCGTTGCTTGGACGTGAATCAAGAAGCATCTGGATTATTGGACAAAGTGCACGCACGGACCTGCAAGCCGCACATGAATAGTTTTGTCTTAGCAAAGAAGATACTTCGGGCAGGGTATTTTTAGATGACTATGGAAACAGACTGTATCTAATATGTTCGAAAATTCCATCGCTGTCAGATACATGCAGACATGATAAAGGTGCCACCAAACAAGCTTACTACAACTATCTTACCCTGGCCATTTGCCGCCTGGGGAATAGATGTTATCGGACCAATCGAGCATGCCGCATCAAACAGGCACAGATTTATCCTGGTGGCGATTGATTACTTTACTAAATGGGTTGAAGCAGCATCATACAAGGTAGTGACTAAGAAAGTTGTGGCAAAGTTCGTCCGTGATTGTATTGTTTGTCGATTCGGGATTCCAGAATCAATCATAACCGACAATGGTTCCAATCTCAACAGCGGCATGATCAAAATAATGTGTGAGATGTTCAGGATCAAACACAAGAACTCTACAACCTACAGGCTTCAAATGAATAGAGTTGTAGGGTGGCCAACTAGAATATCAAGAAGAAACTAAGGAAGATGGTCGAAAGTCACAAACAATGGCATGAAAAGTTAGCATTTTCTTTGCTGGGATACCGCACCACGATCCGCACATAGACTGGGGCGACTCCTTAAATGTTGGTTTATGGTACAGAGGCGGTCATTCCAGCCGAGCTAGAAATTCCCTCCTTGAGAATCATACAAGAAGTGAATTTGGACGACGCAGAATAGGTAAAAGGTCGCTACGAGCAGTTAGCCCTTATATATGGGAAAAGGATGAATGCAATTTCCCGCGGTCAGTTGTATCAGAATAGAATGTCCAAAGCCTTCAACAAGAGAGTTAAGCCAAGGAAGTTTACACCAGGGTAGTTGGTGTTGAAGAAGATATTCCCACATCAAGATGAAGCCAAGGGAAAGTTCTCTCTCAACTGGCAAGGTCCGTACATGGTTCACTGGGTTCTAACTGGAGGAGCCCTTATTCTTGTAGAAATGGACGGAGAGGTCTGGCCAAAGCCAATCAATTCAGATGCTGTAAAACAATAGTATTTGTAACCACTAATGACCCCTTTTATGATGTAATCTAAACTACGCCTGACATGATTCCCGTTTAAGAGGGGATACGTAGGCAGCCTTATGGGTTCAGTCATAATTTAATAAAAATCTCATTCCCGTTATTATTGGAATTGAGGTTCAATTTTGAAGAGGTCCTTCAAAATTCCGAAGTTGGTCTTCAGCCACTCATCCCCAAGGATGTCACCTCGGTAAACTGGGGTAGAATTTTGAGGAGGACCTTCAAAATTTCGAAGTTGATTTTCATTCATTCAGTGTAGTCGTCAAAAGTGCTAGCCAGTGAACTAGGGCAGAATTTAAGGAGGGCCCTCAAAATTTCAGAGCGAGAGAGGTTTCAGTGTTTTGAACCACGTTGCAGTCGTTGGTTCATTTAAACAAAACTATTTTCTACTTATGTTAAATTTGTTAAGTCATGCATAACAATGATAGCTATTATTTAGCAACGCTACCCCAATGGTATGCGATGCCAAAAGCAACGGGAAGGCGAACTAACCTTTCCCTTTTATAAAAATCACGATTTTCTTTGGATGCAGGCACCCAAGATACAAAGTTACTAAACATTATGCAATCACATTGAACCGTGACACATGTTCACATTTTCTACCCGGACGTAATATCCCCAGCAGCCACAATATCACAATCAGTTACCAGCTATCAGCTAAGAATCATCGTCTTCTATATTGCATAAGGCTAACTTTCTTGTCTTCTGAGACTAAGCATTATCTCCATCTGTATTTCCTGCATTGCATAAGGCTACCTTTCTGCCTTCCAAGACTAAGCATTGTCTCCATCTGCATTTTCAGCATTGCATAAGGCTACCTTCTGCCTTCCGAGGTTAAGCCCTACTTCCACTTGCATGGCTGAAATATCGCCACCATTATTTATATTTCTTGCATCTACTGAAATATCACAAAACTTTATTTGAATTGTCTGCCGGCTAAAATGTTGCTGTTTACATTTCTTTCATCGGCTGAAATATCGCTTGTCTTATTTAAATTTTTGTCGGCTGAAATATCGCCATTTTACTTTTCACATCGACTGAAACATTGCCTGCTATATTTAAATTCTCTACTGACTGAAATATCTCCATTTACATTTCTTGCATCGGCTGGAACATCACCTGTTTTATTTTAATGTTTTTGTCGGTTGAAATATCGCCATTTACACTTTTGCATCGGCTGAAATACCGCCAAATCTGGCATTTCATGTGCTGAAGTATCGCCAAACTGTCCAAAGACATCATCGTTCGGAGGCATTATCTTCAGAGCCCGAGAACACCATGCCATAGACCGAGGACCCCACTTTATATCTTTCACATCATTATTCGAAGGCATCATGGTTCGGAGGCACCATTATCATAGCCCGTAGCCCGCGAATCCTTTAATTTTACGCTTCATGGCCCAGGACATCATGGTATGGGGATGTCATCCTAACCGTCCGAGGACAGCATTCATGGTCCGACGGGAACTTGCATCATGTTTTAGTCTATGCACAATAAACGCCAATATTACTCACTTGTAGGTAAACCAGATGGCACCGGCCTTCTCAGCAGGAGCAATTCCACTCCAGCTCCCGCAGCCTATCAACTTTAAAACATCTTTTGCTTCCCCCCAAACGTTGTGCCTGTACTTTCAAATCTCCATCGTCATGTTCCGTCAATGGTTCTTGAACTACATACGGCCTGATTTCTATAAAACCAGGGATATGTAGGTAGATCAGAAACCGAAGCTCCCTCGAAATCTTTTCAAATCACTGTTTTCAGTTAAAATTAGCCATCATATCTTTACACGACAACTCTTTCATCCACCTCGGGTAAAGAGGGGCAACTGTTGATACCTAATTTTTTCCTATGTATTTTTATCCCTAAAATACTTTCAAAATAGCATATATAAGTACACCAATGGGTTTTGGCATTTTAATAATTTTTAAACCAATTTATTGCCTATTTTTATACCATAAAATTCGATAATTATTCCCTAAAACTATCATTTTGGTGGAAAATTTATTTTTATTCTCATATTTACATCAAAGTATAGGTAGCAATGTTTTTGCATATTTATAAAAATTCGTTTGGTATTTCTTTTTAAAACTAAATTGCATAAAATTGCAATATTAGCCTCTTTAATATTTTATAGAATTTTGTAATTATAAAATTGGTTCCAGTATTTTTAAATTAATATTTATATATCATTAAACAATTCAGTATCTTTAATTTAATTTTAAAATCATTTCTATCATTTTACAAAATAAAAGGGAAAAGCTGGCTATTTAAGTTATAACCCCAATTCCATTTTAATTTTAGCCTAAAATACACCCAATTTCAAACCTAATTGGACCGGCCCCAGTTCCAATTTTAACATGATCCCCAAACCACTTATTTAACCCACTTGGATCAACAGCCACGATCAACCCTTTCTTTTTTAATTCCGCATAACCCAACCCTAATCCTCATTTTTCTTCAACAACCACCTCTAAAACCCCCTCTCATCTAAAACTCTTTTGAAGGGTCCCGAAACCCTAGCCCCTCTCACCTTTCTCCGACCATAATCTCACCGGAATCCATGGCTTCCTAGGCCATTGTTGGCCTGTACTCACCTTCTTTCACCCCTAAACCATGGTTGTTTCAAATTTTGAGGTCTGACCTCGATGGCGTCCATTTAGATTCCCTACAGATCCGTGGTTCTATGGCCTCTCCAGCTTTGCTCTAGTGTGTTCATGCTTCAGCAGCCTATCTCTGGCCATCTCCGACTCGAGACCAGACTTTCTTCCAAGCCTTCTCATTTCTAGGATTTCTCTGTAACTCTAAAGCTATTCGAGGTTCTTCTCTATTGTTTTCTAAGGTTTATACTATATATGTTCTACATTCGACGTTTTAAGTTTTTTCGCCAAATTTCCTTTCAAAATTAGTTTTTGTCAATTTAGGGTTTCTGAAAAAGTCTTAAAATGATTTGTATTTCTTCTTCTTCTTTTCTTTGTGTGAATCTGTCTGTGCCATGTTCTTATGTTCCCTCTTCCAACTCGCATATTCTTCTTCTCTTGTGTTCTTATATTTGTCAGGTTATGTATGTTCCTCTATTTTTGTGCTATATTCTTTCTTCTACTGGTTTCTATAGCATGCTTTTACATGTCTATCTTATATGTCCCTTTACTGTAAATTTTTACTAAGCTTTTAATCCTTGTTTGCCTTTACGGGACCTTTATTTGAACTCTAAGCATGTTTCATCTACTATTTCCCTAAGCTTACATCGCTTCTTCTCTCCTCAACTTGTTTGAGTGACAAGCTTTTCTTAAATGTGTTCCGTGTGTTTCAAATTAGTTTCTACATTCCATTTGCCTTGAACCTGCTATGCTATTTGTTTGTTTCCTCATAAGTCTCTCGAAAGAGACTACTGAGCCTATTCTAGTTGTTGTCTTCTCGTCTTTGCATCTGGTTTGAATCCTAGTATTTGGGGTTTTGTTTTTGGCATGTTTGACTTTGTGTTTTAACTATTTTTTATTCAGAAACCTTGACTCTCTCAGATTTATTCTGACTCTATGAACTAAACCTTCTTTATTATGACTCTGAATATTTCTATGCTAGTCTCTTTCTCACACTTCTTTCAAAAGGCCTTTTGCCAACTTCTGATTGATTCTGAATCCCTTTTTATAAGGTTTGATTGAGTGTTATTGATTTTCTTTCAATTAAACCTCTCTTCACCTTTCCTGGTTGGATTCAGACTTAAATCCTGATTTTACTGGCTGTTAATTGATTACCTTTCCATATTTTTTCCCAAATCGTGTACTATTATACTCTGTCCTTAAATAAGTTTCTATGTATTTACCCTCATTATACTACTTTGGAAAATATTTCGAACCCAAACCCTTTCCTTAATTATTCTGCCCGTTTGAAAATTAAATCCCATGATTGAACGGAGATTGTATGAGATTGATTACAAGGTTATTTCTTACGTCTTTCTTACTTGTTTTCTGCACTATAAAAGGAGGCTACCCTTCTACATATTTTAACACCTACACTTTCACAGACTAAGACTCTCGAGTTGCACTCTTACACATATTGAGCATTCTCCTTCTACTATCTTCTTCTCTTTTCATCTCCTCTTTATTTTCTGAAATATCTTTGAGTTCTCTTCGAACTTCCAAGTGTTCTGCTAAAACATGAGTTTGCTCCTGCTGATTTCCTGTTGTATGCTTGCTATATTATTCTACTTATTCTTACTTTGTAACTGGTATGTTCCTTTTAGTTTAAATAATGCTCCTCCATTATGTGTTTATATCGTAGTTCTGTTATGCTTTCCTTCATTCTGTTGCTGCAACTTTATTACTACTTCTTTTATGTGAACTCCCTTTGCCTTTCCCCTTTGTGTGTGAGTTGTGATTCAAGCCATAGCAACACCTTAACATTGTTTTCTATGAATCTGAACTAGGTTCTTTGAACTCCTAACTTAATCAATTCCCACTCCCCTTTCTCCTTTATGTGTTTGAGCCTTGAACTTGAGTCTGATAGTTCCCTAATCACTATCCAGACTTAGGTCTAACCTTCAAGGGTCTGCTCCTAACTTGTTTAACCTAAATAAGTGGTCAGGGGTGTGCCAACCTACTTTATGGCTAGACCACCACCTCTCATGGCCCCCTAATTCCCTTTAACTTTGCACTTAATCCTAGTTATAAGTTCTGCCCCTCTCTTACAAGCCATGCTTTGGGACCCCTGAGCTCCCTCTGAACTTGGATGATTGAGAGCTGGCTTTTCCACACTGCATTGTTCCTAATTCTAATGGTATCTTGGGTGTAAGCAATGCTGGGGATCCCTGAGATTCCTTGGAAATTTGAAACACCCTGGATAATGATAAGGCTTTGGAAATCTGGATCCCGGAGTTGGTTAAATACATGTTATTGGACATTAGGATTGAATTAGGCTGCTTGGATCTAGATATTAGCTTTTCATATATATATCTTAATTTCTAGTTTGATTCATTGGATAGTAATAATTTTGTATAAAACTCGGGCATTATAGTAAAAGGGTGTGGGAGGGTCTTTATTTTCCTTTCATCCAAAGGGTAGAAATCATGACTTAGGATTTATTTTATCAAACTAGATATCATGTCTATAAGAGCTTTAATACTGATTCAATCACATAGAGACCATGCTTATAGGATTTAACGCTTAACTCGCCTAGAAAGCATGTCTATAGGATTTAATCGTCATGTTCTATAACTACGCATCACAAGATCCTACCTATGTGAGTGTATATTTCCTAAAAATTAATAGAAATCATGCCTATAGGATATGCATATTCATTAGGCAAATTTTAAGATTAATTAAACAATCATCTTTTCACAAGTTCATTAACAAGTGCTAAAATCGATAACATAGATATCATGCCTATAGGATTTTGCATCAAACTCATTTGGCCCTTTTAAAGCAGCCATAATTGGTTAACTCGTTCTTAGATGCCTAACTTAGTAACGTTTTCAAACTTTAACCTTTGATAAAATGCTTTTAAACCAGTGTGCATTTGTCCCAAAAAATCGAGTTTTTTGTCTTATCAAATTTGCATGTCTTTTCTAATACAGCTTCTCTAACTAATAAAGGCCTCCATCCCTTTCTTTCCCTTTTGGGATTAGAAGTCCTAATACCCCCGGGACTAATAGGATTGGAAAGGTTAGTAGCATGCGGTAACTAAACGATATCGTTCCGCGCTTTAAAACCTTAACGGGGTGGGAATGGTAAACATGGAGATGATGATTATATGATAACACTATACGTACAATTAGGTACCGGTGTTGTGCGAATGATTTAGACCCCCTGCCTCTTTATTAATTTGTTATTTTCAGATTTTTTTCAAAAGTTGCCCAACCTTTTTCAAACTTTCATTTCTGTTTATCTCCCCACGTTATTTGCATCATTATTTGATCCCTCCCCTCATTGCATATCTCTTCTTAAATTGCAAAACTGTTATCTTCTATATTTCAACATCTTTATATCTTTTTTACACTTTTATTTGTAACAGTTTTCCCATATTCCAATTCTTGCTAGTTTACTTATTTACTTGCATTTAAAGTCACAATTGTAGCATGGCCAGAACCACACTAGTGGATCTGGAGGGGTACCTAACACCTTCCCCTCGGGATAATTTCAAGTCATTACCCAACTCTGGTTTTCATCTTTAATTTTTCTTAAAGTTTCCTAATGCACTATAATCATTAGGTGGCAAATCTCAAAAATTCAAAATCTAATTCCGAAACAGGAATAGAGTTGTCTTCCCAAATGTCGTATACCCGATTCCTCGAGGAAAAAAGGGGGCGTCGACACTTCCTTATAGAGACAATACTTGAAACCCGTGTCGGGTATGTAACTTTCTGAATAAATCCAGCTTCAATGAGCTTGTTAACATTAGTTTGAATCAGGGGAACCAAGTTTGGCCTAAAATGCCTCTGAGCTTGTTTATTCGGGTGAGCACCATTTTTTACTACAAGGTGATAGACTGCTACTTTCGTGTCCAAGCTAGTCATATCTTGGTAACTCCAAGAAAAGACATCCCTTAACTCTTTGAGAAACTCAATATAAGTGTCCTCTTCATCAGCTTCTAGTAAAGCACTTAGGTAGATGGGTGTTGAATCTTCATCAGTGCCAAGGTTAACTTCATTTAAGGCATCAACTGTCGTCTTCACTCCTTCTTCAAGTTCAGGTGGAGCATCTTTCGCATCATCATCTTCTTGAGGGTCTCCATCATTGGAGGATATGTGATAACACCGACAAAAAACCTCCAATTTCGCATTATCTTCTATCAAATATGAAATGCCATTCTCGACTTGTAATGTAACATGATACGAAGAACCCACACTGTATTCGTCTTCATCATGTTCCTTAATATAGACCATAATATATGGCTTTACCTTCAGTACTTCTTTACATGAAACCACAAGTTTCTATTGTTGCCTCATTCTAGAAAGAACCAAACTTTTGAAATCCTTAGAGATCTCCTGGACTTTAGGTGAAGCGGGTGTTCTTATGCTTTGAAAATTTCTCTGAAACTTGTTCCCCTGCTTTAGTGGACCCAATCTTTCAAACACGGAGGTCCTCGCAGGTGATTTTCCAAGTCGATCAATGACATAAGGCTGGTTATAAACGGCTGAGTCATCTTCTACAGTGATATTATTGATGCTCACCCTTTTTATTGAGATGCACACTGGTGACAGTTGCCTCTATCCCAGACCTTCACGTGGTTTCCTCGTTGTAGCTTCAGATAGGAGCTTCCCTAACTTTGACGGCTCAATGGGATTGTATCCAGCTTTTGCAAATAGTCTGTAAGAGTTTGGGTCAAAACCTTCATTTGATCGCTTTGTAGGGAGTGCCACATTCTGCAAATGATTTTGGGCAACAAACCTTTTAAGTGGCATTGAAGATGACATTACTGCCTCAATTTGTTTGACCGGAAGAGTTAACTCTTTTAGCATGTTAGATTGGCGATTAAATGATTCACTTTCATCTTTTTCCTTTTAGGGATATATTGGAGCGACAGACTTACTTTCATGCCATAAGACATAATATTCCGTTTATAAGGTTTATTCGTGTTGGGTTGTACCTCCTTACTAACAGCTTTGGCTTCACCAGTAGTCACCACTTCTCTTTTAGTTGAGGGCTCTTTATTCTTGCTTTTCATGCCATGATCAGCTTTCAGCTCCTTCACAGTGCAACTCTTCAAGGAGAACTTTGCATCGGCGAAGTGTGGCTCAACCTCGATGAATAGCTCATCATTAGAAACTACCGTCTTCTCGACTTCACCCTCGTAGTATTTTAAACATTGATGGTAGGTAGATGGAACTACTTTATTCTCATATATCCAAGGCCTCCCAAGCAAACATTGTATGAAGTCTTCGCATCGATCATATACAACCATGCACTTGATTGCATATCTTCAATAGTGATTCCCAGTGTGATCGTGCCTATGGCTCTTTGCCCTCCTTGGCTAAATCCTTAAATCATCACACGACTTTCTGAGAGTTCATCCATGGGAATACCAATCCTTCATCACACATATAGCCAACCATGTATAATGGGCGGTTATGAGGAGTGTCACCTAGTAAAAGATCGTCATTTGTGAATGTGACCTTTTCCTCACAAGCATTAACTTCTTGTGGAGAGGACTCAGTGGGCTTATCCGAAGATGGTGCCAACCGTTGGGCATCACTCATTCCCCCCCCCCCCACCCCTTTGTCAGCATGCAACAAGAGGCATCAATGCCCTCATGGGATCTTCGTGCGGAACCAACTTGGTAAAAACTCCTCCAAGGTCACTGGATTTGGTGGCTTTTGAGAATGGTGCATCTCAATTTTTTCTTTCTTCAAATACCTAACTGGATTCTTTTTCCTTGGTCTTTTCACCATCATCTTCCTTGTTGGTTGTTCTGTTGATTCTTTTCGTGGGCTCCTTTTGTAATGCCTACAATGAGTCACCAATGTTCTTGGTATCTTCGATAGGCCGATTTTAGAAAGATGTCAAGTATTTGCATTGAAGTCTAGGGATTCTCTATGCCTTCAGGTTCACCAAACCTTCAAGTTTGTTGGTCTCCAAGTCCATCCTTTACCATAAAGGAAGGGGAAGAGAAGACAGACATCAAAAGGAAACACAAGTATAAGGAAAAGATTGCTTGGCCCAACATTTCAAATTCAGTGAGACATGAACTCAAGATATTTGTGAGAATATGTCTCTTAAATTTTGATTGATGGCAAGTAAGACATCTTCTGATCTCGAGACTTCCATACCAAGCTATGATTTTTGGTGAGACTGCGCAAATCAAGAATTGATAGCATGGTGCAATATAAAGTTAACTTTAAAATATTATCCTGGATGATTCAGAAGTTATTTGATTGAGAATTTTTAATATTTTCTAGATCTTGAAGTCTATTTTTCTTGAAATCAAACAATTTGCAATTTCAATATTTCTACACCGAGATATAAATTTTTTTGTGAGACTACGCAAATCAAGAATCGATAGCACGGTGCAATATAAAGTTGATTTCAAAATATTATATGCAAACATTCTAAAGTTTTTTGATTAAGAATTTTGGATATGTTCTAGATCTTGAAATCTAGTTTTTTAAATCAAACGGTTTACAATTTAGATATTTCTACACCGAGATATGAATTTTTTGCTGAGACTGTGAAAATCTGGAATTGATAGCGCGGTGCAATATAAAGTTGATTTCAAAATATTATATGAAGTTATTCTGAAGTTGTTTGATTGAGAATTTTGGATATGTTCTAGATAAGTCTAGTTTTCTTGAAATCAAATTGTTTGCAATTTCGATATTTCTACAAGGAGATATAAATTTTTTTTATGAGACTGCGCAAACCTGAAATTTTCAACATGATGAAATCAAACGTTGGCTTCAAAATATTGTCTAGCACGATGTGAAGGTTTTTATTCAAAGTATTGGATATATTTTAGATGTTGAATTCATCAAACGGTTCATTATTTAGACTATCCCACGACAAGATATGAATCTTTTGTTACAAGCACCTAAAGCTGAAAATTATGCGACTAAAATAAAAGTTGAACAATGTAAAGTATAAGAGAAGCTATAATATTTAAGTCTTTGAAGTCCTACTGGGCGTTCCAATTTGTTTGCAAACAGTGGCAGATCTATGTTCATAGGTCCGGGTGCTTCAGCACCCATTACATTTAGGGTACTACACTATATTTTGTATAGAGAAACTAATATTACACATAAATTTATTGTTGAGCACCCATCTCACTTCATAAACTTCAAACTAAAAGTAGTTGAGCACCCATAATACAAAATTCTTGGATCTGCCACTGTTTGCAACAAATTTTCTTAGAGTTTAAAATTAAATGCAATCACAATACAAATATGAAGAAATACAATTTTATAAATAAATAATTGTGGTACAATTCTATTTCTCCCTTGATTCTTCTCTAATGATTATCTCCGTGATTCGAGCTGGAACAATGTGTTTCTCGAATATAGGATGATACAAACCTTCATGGGATGTATTTGATCTCCATGAAATTATGTTTGCCGGCTGCATATTGATCTCTTTGTGATTCCATGAGTTTATGAAATTTTCAAGAAGACGTCCATTTTCTAAGAAGCCTTTTTAAAAGAATACGTAACCTTTTTTATAGGAATGACCTAGGATTAGGATATAGTAGCCTCCAATGCTGGATTTTAGTAGAGTAGCCTCCGAGCAACACTGACAGACTCCTAGAATATTAAGAGGTCTTGTAGTATCTTGCATTTAGGATTTAGCTTGATCCAACTTCAAGGTTTGTCGGGGTGTAGGCTTGACGAAACCGAAAAACGAGACTTGAATTATCCAATCACAACGGAAATTTTTTAAGCTTGTAGTTTCAATTTACATGAGGAAGTGATGAAGGACAGAACTGGTCCCACTGGGCGTACCAGAATTTGTAGACAATGAATTTGGTTTGCGAACATAAAATCAAGATAAAAAATATCGCAACAATCGTAGTATTTTATTTTAAATATTTGAGTGTTGCAATCTCTATGGTTCCTCTGATTCTGCTTTTCTAATATAAATTCAAAGTCCTTTGAGCTTGATCTCGATCTTGAAATATGTATTTGTGACAACCCGATGCATCGTCTCGGGTATTACCACCTCGTTTACTCCATGTTATGTTGCTCTAAGTTTCAATATCAATATTTGAATTGATCGGGTAGAATTGGATTGGCTTTAGTTGGAAATGAGGCACTTAGAACCTTATTTTGGAAAAGTCAAGCGAAAGTTGGCTATATAGTTAGAAGGCTCGGATGTGAGTTCTGGTGGTTCGGGTAGTTTCAGATGATGATTTGTGACTTAGGAGTAAAATCGGAATTGGATTTGGAGGTCCGGTGTAGAATTAGGCTTGAATTGGCGAAGGTTAGTATTTTGGCGAATTTCGATTTATAGGTGAGATTTTGATCCGAGGGTCGGAATGGAATTCTTAGAGTTGTTGTAGCTTCATTAGATGATTTGAGATATGTGTGCAAAATTTCTGGTTATTCGAATGTGATTTCGTTGGGTTTTTTATCAAATGTGTGTTTGGGAAGTTTTAGAAGAACTTAGGCTTGAATCCAATGTAAATTTTGTTTTTTGATGTTAGTTTTGGTGTTTTGAGAGTGAAAGTAAGTTTGCATGATCATATGTGACATGTTAGTATGTTCATATTCGGTCCCGAGGAGCTTGGGTGAGTTTCGGATAGGTTTGGGTTGAGTTATGCTCGTTTTTCTTATGTTTTGATATTGTTTCTTCAAGCATAAATGATATCATATTTAACAAATAAGTTCCGATTACTTTCTTGAATGAAGCATTAGATCTGTATCGTAATTACGGACCCGTAGCAAAAAGAATCAACAAATTTGGACATTGTATGAGGATTTTATAGCTATTTTACTAAGCTTGCCTAGATTTTCAAGTTAATGACGAAACTGCCCCTGACGGCGTATTAAAAACCTGCGCTATTTGTAAATCTTAAAACCTACATATCGCCTTCATTATAAGGTCAAATTGAGTAGTTCAAAAGCCTAAATTCATTACAATTGCACACGGAATCCATTGGGAGTAGTAAAACGCATGAACAGTATACATATAAGGATCAGGTCGAATTTTCTTCCAATTTTGGAATGGAAAGAAGCTTCCGAGGTGATTTTTAAGAGAGAAAATCTGTGGTTATCACAGAGGTAAGTGATTTTATTACTAAAACTCATTCATGGGTTATTATAGACCATAATCCCATTCTTTAATTCATGAAAAACAGTAGAAAAATAAGAATTTGGGGCCTAAAATTATGAGACCTTTAGGGGTCGATTTGAGGGGTCAAAAGGACTCCAATTTTCGTGTTCTTTATATGTACGAAATCGGAAGAAGATGAAGAACATTTTTCTATAAAAATTTCTGAGTTTTGAGAAGTGGATCCAGGGCTCGGGTTTAGTCAATTTCAGAATTTTTGATGTTTTTTGATTATTTTTGATTGGATTTTGATCCTATAGCATAATGTGACGTATTCCTTGTGGTTTTTGTCAGATTTGATGCGTGGGGAGGTTGATTTGAGAGACAAGGGCATACCGAGCTAGGATTTTTGTCGGCTTGAGGTGAGTAGTTTATATAGATGATGGCCTGAGGGTTTGAAACCCCGGTTTATCACATTGCGATGCTATATTACGGTGTGAATCGCACCCCATGTCAGGTGCGGGATTGTTTATGACTGGGGATTATGACTAGGTCCATCCCGAACAAGAATTTTTCTATATTGGCGACTGATACATACCTTGTATTGATTATAACTGGTCTTATCGCCACGTTTGGGGCCTTGTGCCAATGTAGATTTTAAACTTTATGATGGACTTCACCGGTTTTATTTTAAAGGGAAAGAGGAAGCCTCGGACGTCAACTTCTTTGATGACGACCAAGAGGAGGAAGATATTTCCCAATAGCGGTCCTCTGTAGCATCCTTAGAGGATGAATATCATTGTGATAGCATGCTTTGTATAATCACTGATCTCCGCCCTGTGTTTAATCACTATTATGAAATGCTAAGTCACTTTTCCTGACGTTAAATATTTAAAGTATGTTCTTCTTAATAAATTAGAAATTGAGAAATTAATTGAATCTGTTACGTGACTCATATGAATATTGTGGACTGAGTATGGATCGGGCTGCACGCCGTAGCGAATGCTATGAATATATTGCGCTTGGGCTGTAGGATCCTTTCCGGAGTCTGTACATACCTCTAATGAGCGTCGTTGACATTAGATGGATCGGACTGTACGCCACAGCGAGTTCATGTGCATTGCATTGCATTCCTTGCATTACTTGACTGATACATTTGAAGTTGTGTTGTTGTTCGTAGTAAGGTGTCAGACTGTTAGTTTTAGCTTTACTTGGTGGCATTTCCTGGATTTCTTATCTTCAGACATTTTTATATGCTTATTACTCGTTGAGTCGGTAGTACTCACCCCTACTCCTTGCACCTTGTGTGCAGATTCAGGTTCAACGGGGTCTTAGCTGAGTAGTCTTTGTCTCCAGAGCTTATCAGAGTTGTTGAGGTAGATGCTTGACGTTCGCAGGACCTGACTACTCTTCATATTTTAGTTTTATTTATACATACATTCCCAAAGTTGTGTATTTTCGTTCAGATATTATTATCCAGTTTGTTTAAAGGCTATAGACTCATGGCCGCAGTTCTTTGGGAGTTATAGTTTATGTTAGAGTTTTGTATTATTATCATTTGAGTATTTCAACTATAAGTATTGTGTTTGATTTAAGTATTTAATTAATTGTTTTAAGCTTCATGCTCAGGTTGAGAGAGTGAATGGTCGGGCTTGCTTAGCAGTAGTGTTAGGCGTCATTACGACCGGGTTTGGAGTCGTGACAATATTTGATTTATCTGTCGCGAACACTTTGATTGTTGCCACGAATTTTATCACGAACAAGTAGCCTTGAATTTGATTTGACTTTGTTCTTGATCTTGAATACTTTAATTGTTCTTCGTTCTTGAGCTTGAACATGATTCGTTCTTCGTTCTTGAACTTGAACTTGGTTTCTTGTAGCTTGAAACTTGTAGAGAAATTTACTGTGTTTGATCCACGAGCGGTCTCTATTGCTTCTTGTTATAGCTTGTGATATCTTTTCTGAGTTATGATGACCCCTATTTATAGTTGTGAAAAGGAGGAGTTGTGATAACAACAAAGTCTTTCCGAAAATCAAATTGAAGAGTGACATGACCGCATTTGATTGGCTAAAACATATCACTTGCACACATGGCACGATTTCATTGTCCTTTTAGTGTGACTTGGCATGCCTTGTCATTTTGACGTGTGGTATGATCCTATTGGCTCTCTCGTTTCACTTGGTGCGCCACGTCATTTGACACGTAGCACCAAACTGCTCCTCTAGGAAGATGACATTTTGGTCTTAATGAAGTGTGCTCATCACTTTGGCCTAACTAAATGAGCTAGCCCAATGGATTAAGTCTTATTTATTTAATTCATATATATTTGACTTATATAATTAATTTAATTATATTAGCCCATAATATTTATTTGGACCAATATATCTTGAATTTAAAATATAGTCCAAATTATTTTGTGGATTTAATTTAAGTAAAATTTACATGCCTACAGTGTCTCGTTAAAACCTTAACTAAAATAAAACCCAATGGAAATAAATTCTAGAAAAGGAAAAAAGCTACACATATATAATAATACGCCTTTTGGTTGCCTCGTTAAAAACCTTGCAAGAAAAACTCAGTGGGACAAAACCTTGTATGGGAAAAAGAGTACAACACATATTAACTCCATTTGATGAGAGCATCAATTCACATCCTTGAGCCTTCACATTCCAATCTTGTGCACCATCTTCAAATCATTGGTGTAAATTTGATAAATAAATCAGCCATATTAACTTGAATGAATATTTTGTACCTTAAAATCCTCATTCTTGATAGATATATAATGACTTGGAATGGATTTTCAATATCTCCATAGAGGTATTCTCGCTATCACATTATCATGCTTATAATTATAGTAAGATACATTTGTGCATAAATTGCATTGAGGATGTAGTACTTCAAGATTAAGAATTGAATATGCTTCAAGCAACTTAAATCCTTTATATATTGTCATATATGTCATATAACAGACTTTAGATGCATATCAAGTTTTCATGTCATGCTAGACATATTAGATATTGAAAACTGATTGCACATATCATTGACTTGATACTTTTAAGTATTTGAACTACATGTTCAAAATTGCATGCCATTCATATGAAACCAATTATACTTGAAATATTCTCTGGACTGAAGATCCTCATATATATTTAGTGTTATCATAGATGTCGTCGACAAATATTTTATATCGGTTTCAACCTCCTTATTTTCATAAACACATAACATAGAGGTCTATTCATTCATATATTCAGGAACATTAATCTCTCATGATATTTTATGAAGCGTTATGTCATGTGATCTTCTAGATCACTTGCCTCCTTATTGTGATCATTTTCTCATCTTCTTTATCAAGAAGTTTTATTTGAAACTGATTTGTATGTATGCTTTAAGCGTACCGTAGACTTTGTCATTTTAGGACTTAATATGAGCATTTGGAATGAGAATATAGTTAATTTCTTTGGGCCAACAAATGCGTCTGGCATGCTTTGCAATATATTACAAACGAATTATCCTTTTATGAACTTCAATTTTATATTATCTTATTCGATGATCTAGATGTACAAGTGATAATTCATTCCATGTAACTTTTTCTCAACTGTTTATCATGCCTCCCCCTCATGTTAGAAAAACTAACTCGTGTCCTCAACTTTGAGAACTCATCTTTCTGTGTTATGGTGTTAATCAAAATATACACCGCACATCAATAATAATAGGATAAAATTATTTAGTTCCTAACCATGAACCACTTGTAAGGGGAGAAAATAATGTTCTTTCGTATATAATATATATCAAACTGATATATATAACTTTGTTCTCATAAACAATAGTTTAGCTATTAAGTGGATGCACTCAATAAATTATTTTGCTAAACTATCTGTAATGTAAACCAACTTATCAAGAAGACAAAAAATCTAGAAATTAAGTAGCCCATATTCACATTTTGATATTTCTAGCATTAATGAGATTCAATCCTAATTTTAATTGGTCTATTAATTAATGAAAACAAGCAATGTAAGAGAATTCGTAAAGAAATTTCTAGTTCTTTAATATTTACCCATGTGAATTCTTCTTTATTTTTGCATATCATACTTGAATTACCATGGCTAAACCAATTATGCCAACCGGATAAATTAACAATTTTGATAAACTTCAGATTTACACCAATATGCGTGCAATTATGAATAAACTCCAAGTTTATTATGATATGGATTTTTATATCAATAAACATCTAGCTTATTGTGATATTCTTTTATTTGTGTAGTACAAACTGGAGAATAAAGTGGGTAGCTTTGCATATACATATTACCCAGCTATAAGTTGTAGTAACAGAAGATATTAAATCTTTCCTTTATTTATAGTCTCAATATAATCAATCGATTTGGCGTATAGTTTGGCAACTGAATAAGTTTCATGAGACTTACTACAACACAATATTGTATTGGTAATCAATTGTGTTTCTTCAAAGTAGTAATAATTGGCTCTTCTAGAGCTCTTCAAAGTAGTAATAATTGGCTCTTCTAGAGCTCTCAATTAATTTGGTACTACCACATATTTATCGACATCCATATGTTAAATATCTCTCTTAAAGAGAAAGTTATACCATTATGGTTATGGTCAAAATTATAGGCAAGATCTATTTCTTGCATTACTGTTGTCTTTTAATAATCACAATGCCAAAATATTTTGGCGTACAATAGGTACGTGATCAATGACTTCATGCCATAATAATGACATTATTTTCTTATATCATCTCAAACCTCCTTCTAGAGGTAAGTGAAGTATATTCACTACCAATAGCACATTTATATTCTTTGAAGAATGAATATGTATTCATAAATAAGATATTGTCACATTCACGTCATGAATGACCATAATCATCCATATGTGCTGTATAAAATCTCATGTCAAATGGATGACAAATATTACTTTTATAGAGTGAATGATTATTTTGAGAATCCCTATTATTTTCATTATCATAACGATGATGATTGTAATTTTGTCTATTGTCACATCCACATCCATTGATACTTTTTTCGGTAATAATTTTGCCTTCTTTCAGACTTATCACATTGTAACAACCCGGCCGATCATTTTTGAAATTTACACTCCGATCCCCAATTAACTGCTTTGCTTAAGTTCATTTCTGCTATTTTAGTTTTCCGAGATGTTTGGTTCTAGAATTCGGAATGTTTTGCGACACTTAGTCCCTAAATGAGAGCTTAATAGTTGAAAAATGGTCCACATTCATAATAGTGTTAAGACGACCTCAGCACAGATATCCGATGGTTCTGTTAGCTCTGTTAGGTGATTTCGGTAGTGGGAGCTTGTCAGACTGTATTTTGGAGGTTCATAGCTCATTCAGGCTTGAAATGCCGAAGTTTGAAATTTTTGAAAATTCTGTCGATAGGTGAGCTTTTGATCTGGGAGTTGGAATGGAATTATTATAGTTGCAGTAGCTTCGTTAGGAAATTTTGGACATGTCTGCAAATTTTTAGGTCATTCGGACATCGTTTGGTCGGGGTTTTGATAGAATGTAGATTTCGGAAGTTTTGGTTGAAACTTAGGCTTTAATCTGCTATGATTTGATTATTCTTTTGTTTAATGACATGTTTTTATGATTGGAACAAGTTCGTATTATGATTTGGAGTAGGTTGGTGGTTTTGGTTGAGGTCCTGGGGGCCTTGGGGATGTTTCCGGGGGTCAAACGGACCATTTTGAGTTGATGAAACAGGTCGGATTTGATGTCATGAGTGTTGCAGACAATTGCTCTATGCGATCGCAATAGGGTGATGCAATCACAAAGAAGGCTCGACAGGAGGCTCATATGTGTTCTATGAGATCGCGTAATAGGCGATGCGATCGCATAGTTGTGAAGGTTTGTTGTCTACGATCGCAGAGGGTACTATGCAATTGCATAGTGTAAAGGTTAGGGGTCCCAGGGTCATATGTTTGTTCAATGCGATCGCATAAGGCTATTTTATAATTCAATGCGATCGCAATGTGATGTGTGCAATCGCATAAGGTAAAAAATTAAAGGCAGAAAAGTTGTTCTATGTGATCGCAATGTGGGTGATGCAATCTCATAGAGTCATTACTTGGGCAGACAGAATCAGTTATAAGAAATTCATCCGCGAGGGTTTCATAATTTTTACAAAAACTCAAGCTAGGGAGCTCGGCTTTGGGTGAGTTTTTGAGTGCTTTTCAGAGGCAATTGCTGGGTAACGATTTCTTACTCCCTTATGATTTTTATTCACCAATCCAACTCAAATTCTACCTTTAATTTCGGATTTTGGATGTAATTTGGGGTAAGTTTCTTAGAAAAAACTTTGATGATTTGGTGGGGAGAACGAACTCCGATTTTAATAAACTTTTTACGGTTAGACTCATGAGAGTATGAGGGTTCTGAAAACATAAAAATATTTTGATCCCGAGCTGATGGCTGGAGGGGTATTTTGGTCATTTTACCCATTTTCGCGCCGTAGCTTTAGTTTTATTAGTGTAATTAGTTACTTGCGATGTTATTTACACTATGTAATTAGTTTGAATTGATTTGGGCCACTCAGAGTCAGATACTCGTGGCAAGGGAGTTATTTTTTAGCGATTTTGTATCGGGATTGAGGTAAGTGACTTCTAACCTTGTGGCGGGGATCTTCTCCCCTAGGATATATTATGTGTTGATTTAAATTCCTTGTACGCGAGGTGATGGGCGTGTACCTGTGCAAATTGTTGAAATATCCACTTTACTTGAACTTCTCAATCAGTGTTATCTTTGTACTTGATTGGTTTAAATTGCAAGAATTATCCTGGGTTAGCTAGGGAAGCATGATTAGATTGGATTAACTGTCTAAATGCCTACTTGTCTTAATTGAAGTTCCTGGAACATGTTGAGACTGGATTTAATTGTTAATCGTAGCAGGGTATTTCATTTCTCTCTGTGTTTTCTCTTGTTGGATTGTGTTTGTATTCTGTGGACTGCGGGTTCGATTCCCGAAGATCCGGTACTACTGAGATAAAAGACTGCGGGTTCAATTCCCGAAGATCCTGTGATACTGATATATAGGACTGTGTGTTCAATTTCCGGAGATCGTGTGATACTGATATAAAGGACTGCAAGTTAAATTCCCGTAGATCCTACGATACTGATATAAAGAACTGCGGGTTCAATTCCCGGAGATCCTGCGATTCTGATATAAAGCATTGTGGGTTAAATTCCCGTAGATCCTTGCTACTGAGATATATGGACTGCGGGTTCGATTCCCAAAGATCCTGAGTTGCTGAGTATAAACGGACGACGAGTTCAATTCCCAAAGATCCTGAATTATTGATTTGTTCTTGTTGTGTTGAATTCTCTTCGTTAGCTTAATTGTAGAAGACTTATAGTTTTTATCTCATTTGCTGTTATTTCATATTTACTCTTACTTTTCACTGTTCGATATTATTATCATTATTTTTATTATTCTCGGTAGGGCCTTGATCTTCATCGTCACTACTCCATCGAGGTTAGGCTTGGCAATTACTAAGTACTGCCGTGGTGTACTCATGCTACTCTTCTGCACACTTTTGTTGTACAGATCCAGGTCCATCTGATCAGACGCACTACTGGTGATCTAGGAGTATTTTCAGGAGACTCGAGGCATGCATCTGCTAAGTCTACAGATCCGAAGGGTCTTCTTCTGTTCTTCCCTAGTGATGCCAGTTATTCCTTTTTATTTCGGTTGTATAGATACTCTTAGTGTATAGAGCCACAATTATACTCTCTTAGCCTGTATTTTCCCATGAGTTTTCGGGTCTTCGTTGTTATATATTCTGATATTTTGGTAAAGTGTTTGTGCTAAGCGGCGCCTATTATATTTTCTATGTCATTCCGCTGTTATTCTTCTTGTTGTTTATAAAAGCTGTAAATTCCATATTGTGTTAGGCTTACCTAGTCATGAAGACTGTGTGCCATTATGAAAGGTTCATGATTGGTGAACTAGGGTCATGACAAGTTGGTATCAGAGCTCTAGGTTCATCGGAGTCATGGGACACAGGCCGGTTATATAGAGTCTCGATGATCGATACAGAGGCGTTCGTATTTATCTACGAAAGGCTATGTAACTGTTTAGGAAACTCTTCATTTTTCTTCTAAATTCCTTGTCGTGTGATGTTCTGACACCAAATCTAAACTTCTATCTTCTATTCTCTCACAGATGGTGAGGACACTTGCTACTCGTGAGGATCAGGCACCTGCGCCCCTTGCTGCCGCCACCAGAGGTGGAAGACACACCCGAGGTGAAGCCACAGCACCTGTGTGCGCTGTCGTTGAGACACCACTGGAGGATCAGGTGTGAGCGCAGGAACCTGGTACACCTACTACAGCTACTATGACTCCAGCACTCCAGGAGACTCTAGCCTAGTTTATGATCATGTACACTAATCTGGCTCAAGCGGGGTTGCTTCCTCTCGCAGCAGCTACATCTAAGTCCGGGGCAGGGTCTCAGACACCGGCAGCCCGCACTCCTGAGCAGTGAGTGCCCGTAGAGCAGGTTCTAGAGGTTATTCCTATACCGCCTGCCGCACCAGTACGGCCCGAAGATGGGTCAACTACCTTCGAGGATGAGCAACGCAGGTTGGAGTGGTTCAAG